>CM036591.1:4192500-4375000 GCA_020745705.1 Hemiprocne comata
GTATTGTTACAATAGAATGCAAAAAATTACACCTCAGCTTAACTCAAGCACATGAGTAACACCAACACCAGGGGATTACTCAACATCTGATTTCAAGACTTTGAATCACCAAGGCCTTAATTACCGCAGTGCAACTGTAAAATGTCACAGCACCAGCCACTGCCGTGCCACACAATGCTGGGCTTTTCTTTCCCAGTTAAGAACAGGTTTGCCCATTCATATTGCAAATAAAGAAACATCTGTAGGCCCAGATCTGCAAACAGAGAAGTCATTAAACAACTGACTTCCAGTCACGAGTGACATTACTCGCCTGAATAGTGAAAGCAAAACCAGAGCCTTGGTGAACAACCCATCATAATCTTAGCGTGACAACACCAAAGTCAGTGGAGTGGTTGTAAGTTCAAGTAAGACACAGATGAAGAAATTTATGTCTATGTGCCCAGCCAAATGGAGTATGGATATTAATACTCGACAAGGATGGTTACATATTTTTACTCACTAAGGTATTTGGCAAATATTATACTATTTTGAAACACCTAGTGAAAAAGTCTCCTTTCATATCTTTACCCACCTCTAAATGAGATCAGAGACCTCAACGTATTTTGGAGATTTGGTTGACAAACAGCGAAGCTGTAAGAGTTTGAAAATCCTGTGCAGTGCATGTGCAGTCCACTGGCTCCAGACATACATCTACAATCTGGAGTTGTGCAGGCTGAAATAAACACAGCTGTGTTTATCTGAATGTGTGATCCCATGTACATGGTGGAAAGTTCAAATCAATGCACCCCGTGCGATGCTGCTGTAAATGCAGCGAGTGCATTTGTCAGATGTGTGATGATGCAACCTCTTAAATAAACAGACTGAGCTGTTTGTTCGACTCCTGAGCTACACAGACATAAAAATATATGTACATTAATTGAAGCCACTAAAATGAAATCCACACCAGCTATAAGATCTTAACTGAACCTGAACTGTTAACTTGTTCTTACACCCAGAATAAAAAAAATTCTGTGCGTTGGTATTAAGTGTATGCTGTAAGTTTGAGCCAATAATAGTCTAACATAATAGACAACCATCAGTTCTGGTTTTAGTGGACCAATCCTGTTTTTTTCCAAAAAATGGCCCATGGTCTAAGACCAAGTCTAGAAAATATAGGGTATTCCAAATTTTTCATCTCACCAACCAAAGAGATTTTATAGTCTAAATATCTTTATCTGGGATGCGTGGTCTGTTCAGTATTCAACAGAACCCACCGTTTAGAAAAATAAGTTGCTGATGAGCTGGAGAATATGTGAAGGAAAGAGAAAAACCAAATGAATGTAGACACTATCAAAGCTGTTGTTTTACTGAGAGTTAACATTGGCTCAGCGTTTAGCTATAAACTCATTGAGAACATCAAGTTACTGGAAAAAATCCTCCACTTGAGAAATATGCAATAGTTTCTGATGAGTCAGAAGTTGGAAGTAGTGACACCAGTACAGACTATTAAAAAGTCCTACTTTTCAATACTGTCTGACTGCACTGCAACCCAGAATAATATCACTGTAGGAACGTCATAAAGCTTTTTCATTTGCCTTAAGCATATTCACTTGGAAAACACGAGCTGTACAAATGATCTCGAGAATGGTTACTGTGGAATTAGACCATCAAATTTCTTGACTTATGTGCTTTAAAATCTTGCCCAAAAGATGGCACTAACATTGTTTTTAGTAACATATATTGGATATAGATTTAATTCTTCCCCCCTGTAAAAGAATTGTCACAATGGTCACAAATATATGTTGGAAGATGGAGCTTAACATGCACTACTACGCCAGCTAAAAATCACTATAGAGAAATTCAGCTTCCTTCACGTTAGGATCATCAGACATTGCTTACAGAAACTATTGCTGGACCAGCAGATGTATCTGTCAAAGTACAGAGACACTGAACTATGAAACCTTCATCCCAACCAGGACTATTTAAATCTATGTAATATGCCATACAATATACCAGAATGGTATCATACATTTAAATCATGGACTATTAAATCTCCTGAAAAGTATGCTAAGACTAGATCAACTTCATTGAACAATTTATATCTGATTTAAAATATTCAAAGAAGTATTACACTGTTGAATTTTATTATCAGTAATTTATTTCAGGTTTTAAAATATTTAAATTACATGCTGTATAAGGAATAGCAAATAGTTTGCATGTCTCCTCAAGCAGTGGAAGCACCTATTTACAGTACTTTCACAGTTTATGTTAATATGGTTTTTTTGAGCATGCATGGAGATAATCTTCTTTCTTTTCACTAACCTGATCAAGTCTATGGGCTCATAGAAGGTGGGTCTCAAGAACTTCAGTTAAGAACTTGCCATTGATCTGGCAGGAATGGAGCATTTGACATGCAGAGGACTCAAGTGGGGCTGCTATAACTTGCAGCAGCACAGGGGGAGAAAAATATTCACTCTTGCTCCCACTGAAGCCAGCAGAAGAAAAGATCTGGAAAGAGACAGGCCCAGCTTTCAGTATTGCTCTTCTGTATTTCTGTATTGTTTTTCTGAACATTTGGTGAGTTTTATTTTCATGTCATGCTCCTTCTGTAATAACATCACTCATACAGCTTCCAAAACCCTCAGGTAGATGTTAAGACACTGTGATAAAGCTGAACATCAGACAAAGCCAGAGCAAGAAATATAAGAAGACAACAAGACAATCAGGTCAGTGTGATAGGTATGAGCAAGTTATTGTCTGTCACAAGCACCACAATGCAGGACAGATTTGAGGAGCAGAGCACAGAAAGTTTGAAGAGAGAGCTTGGAAACTGAATGTAAAGGCAACAGACACAAGAAAGTGAGAGATAAACAAGGGCAGTAACACGGTAGGTCTTGAAAGAGAAGCCCAACATCTTATGCTCTATGCAATCAACACAAGGGATGTTTTGGGATCCAGGAGAGAGCAGCTATGGGTTGAAACTGTATTAGAAAGTGTCAGGAGAGGAGCTAGCTGGAAAGCTTGTGGTGTGCTGGGATGAGAATGCCACCCATGATGGAGAAGCCAAAGGGAGATGGCACAAAGTAGGGAAAGTGGTACGTGCTCTGGAGACACTGCAGAGAGATGAAGAAGTGATCGTATGGAGACATCTCAGAGGTAAAGAAATAGCCAGGACTGGTGCTAGGATAAGAGGGAGGTAGGTGAGAAGGACCCATATGTACCAGGATTGTCTTTGCAGGACCCGTATAGCAGGTCTAATCAGGGCATCTGCACTTGCCTATAGTGAATTTAGCCTCCAAATGAGGAAGAGAGGAAGCATGAATTACGCCGACATGATGAATGTATAGCTTTTCACTCTAAAAAGATGTAGCACAAATGAGGAGGGTGAGGAATTGCAGGAGCTGCCCCAAAACACATTTAATACTTAACACCACTTCCTTACAAAGTCGAAGTAATTTATGTCCCCAGCCTGCTCCCCTTCTGCTACAAAAACCCCTCCTGAAGCCAGTCAGTTCAAGAAATGCAAGGAAAAGGAAGACGAGTTTCTCGGGGCTCACTTTTCCTTTTTGTTTCAGTTTCCCTGAGACAGAATCAGGTTTCCTTTTAGACTTGTGTTTTTTTTGTCTCTGCAATAGGCCAACCTTTATACTTAGCCCCTTAAACTTTATTTTTCTTCGTGGGAGGGATCAGTCAGGGAGAAAAGAGAAGTGAAGAGCGATGACTGTGCTGCAAAATAGTAACAGAAGCATCACACTGAAATGGGGGAATTTACAAAAGTGAAAAATGAGATACAGCTACTGAGGCCACCAGCAACAGGTGGGTTCTCTGGTATTAACATAAAACCCCTCAGTTAAGAGGACTCAGAAGAGCATGGTACCAATTATTGTAAACTGCCACCACCACTCCCATTGAGGCTTTGTTGAGTCTGCATGAAAAATCTCACATGGTATTAGGAGGGCCTGAAAACCCCCAAACCATTGCTGGGAAACTCCCCCACAACAATATCCCTGCACGCAGAGATTTTTTGTGCTACAACACAGCAGATCATCTAAATGAAACCAGTTGCTTTTGCATAAAAGGAGAGGTGCTCATCTGGTTACAACCCCAGCAGGCTTTGGTGTAGGAGCACACCTGGGAAAGAAAGCCCCCTACAATAGGGTGTTGGACCATAACAGGACTCTGCTGCCCCTTCCACCCCCTCCACTTAATGAATTTTTCAAAAACCAAAGGGAACTGCCATCCTAACAACAGGAACTGGACAATTTGCAGTAGGTGCTACGCATGGTAGTGCTAGTAGCAGCAGGAGTGCCATGAATATGGAAGTGAGGAGCTAACAGGAGGAAGAGACATTTGGAGAGAAGTATCTTGCTCAGCTTCTCATAACAAAAACTAGTTTTAAAATCTTCAGCAGTGAAGCAAATGGGTAGGGTGTCACCGGTTCAGCCGAAAACTCACTTGCACCTTATGGTCACCATCTGTGGTGTGGAACGTTTTCAACCTTGACAAAGCAGATTTGTCCGAGGATATTTCCTCTCTTTGAAATAAGAGAATTAGCTGTGGTAAAACCGGAACCCGTGTTGGCACATCTACACTCAGGCAATCTCTGGAAAAAAAAAAAAAAAAAAAGTATATCATTGCAACAAGCGTCTGGTTGCCAACCTGTAAAAAATAACACCCCACCACCCCGGGTCAGCTCCAGCTGTGTCAGTGCTGAGCAACACCAAAGGCCCCTGTCTCTTCCTGCTCCTTTTTAAAATATGAAGTGCCTTTTTAAAAGCCCATGAGAAGAAAGGCTTATGCAGCAGGTGGTCACATCTGTGCCCACCTCCCTCCATCCTGAACAATTTGTTCCCGAGAGCTCTCAGTGAGGAAAAGGATGAAAACTCCAGGCGTGAAAGGAGGATGAGGGTGGGTGGAAGAGGACAAGGGCAGGCACTCCCTCTCGCTTCTCGAAGAGGAACAGAAGAAGATCTGAAAGCCCATGAGCTGTTTGCCCTTTTTCGTGCTCTATCTCACCAAAGCCGCTGTGGGAGAATCCCCCCCAGAGCCTAAGTAGCTGACAAGCACAAAAATCAACATATGTTTCAGATATGTATGCACAGCTTTCTCTCTATCACTGTTGAGATGGAAGGGACCACAGCAACATAAAACATAGATGGTTTCCTTTTGATTTGCCCTTCATTTGAGAATTCTCCATTGGCTGTAATTGCACTCATAACACTGCCACGTTTGTGTATTTTTCAAAGAACTGAGTGAATAATCCAAATGATGACTCCAGCTCTGGACACAGCCTTTCATTTCAACTCATTTAACTTCTCAATAATTCCTTAAGTATTGTAAGGTTCTTCTGTCAAGCTGGAGAGGAGCAATGCAGACATGTGGCTCCTCTCTGCTCCTGCTAGGATTTTCCAATGTGGCTTTGGACAAATTGATTGATTACCCTGGGCTTCAGTCCTCTTAGCCTGCAAAATGGGGATAAACTGACTTCCTTATCTCAAAGGTATGTTGTGAGGATGAATCTCTGCATACAACTGCAGATCATGTTTTTGTGAACCAGAAAATACTTGCCTAAATGGATAGATCCAGCAGAGCATCTTGGTTCTAAAGAGATAACGATGCTCTGCTTTCCCTGGCCACCACCCTCAATGTCACAGACATTTGTAGCTTTTGATTTTTGAGGAGGTAGATGGTCAATAACTACTGTAGCTAAACACAAAAGGTTTAGTCTGTTCTACCCAGTTTCAACCTGTTTTTTTTTTGCCTAATTCTTGAATTTTACTTCTTCCCTCACATTCTCCCATTCCTTCCCATAACGAGGTGGAATCCCAGCGAGCTACACTTCAACAGAGATGAGTAGCACTGCTGGGCTAATTAGAATCCAATTAACATAGTCAAATTTAACGACTTCACTTCCAGTTGGGGTAGGCAATGTCACACGCCCCAGTGACACAGGAAGTACAGTGCTGTGAGTTAAGCCTCGTTGATGAGAGGCAACCAGTAGAGACACACGATGGCAATTGCCTGCAGAAACCACAAGAAAGGGCCCAGCTCTCACCATCAAGAGCTTCATATGTAACTCTGGCCTTTAAAATGTGTGACAGTGACTCAGAATGAGGAACACAAGAAAATCTGCCGAAAAAGCAGTTTGTCACAATGTGGGATGCGTTTCTTCAACAGCTATAACCTCAGTTTCCTGATTCAGCAACTTTGATGCCTATAAATTAAAGAAATAAAGTGAAATGGCAACGTGTTTGCATGGGATGGAGGTAAAAGAGGGCCCAAAAGGAAAAGCACTTTGGTGGTCAGGAAACACACTGTAATGTGCTTGGATTAAAGATTAGTGTTACTAGTGAAGTTAGAAGAACCCTTGAGTGATCATTAAGCTTATCAAATCCTCTGTAAGATTCAAACACAGGTGAAGTATCAGCCCAACTGAAGCCAGGGCAATGCTTCCAAGCTCTTACCAAGTGTAACTAAAGTGCCCAAAGCCTAGCACTGGGGCTGAAAAGCAAAATCAAAATAGAACAGATAAATAATAAATTACATAACATTAGCTAAAGCCTCCTGGAAGTGAAAACTGATTAGCCAGATTTCACAGAGGGTTTCAATTAAGTCTGTTTCTCATTTTTGTTTATCTATATTTAATACTGATAAATAATGTTATTTCATTACCAGTCTCTGACAGGCATTTCTAGGCTTTCTTAAAGGGATAGTCAGACTTAAAACAACCATCACCTAAGGAACAAGTAATATTCTGGGTTAGTAAATGGATCCTGATGCCTGCATGTTTTCTTGCACTCTGTTTCTTCTCTGACTTTGCAGACTGTAGAAAGGGAGCTCTCCTAAGAGTTCCCATCTTCTCCCTGTGTTGAAAACCTGGAATACTGGCTACTGCTGTGCTTCATGATTCCTTTATCCACTCTCCAAGATAAGAGAGGAAGGCCCAAGAGGACCAATTCAAGAGCTTCCCATCTTACACAGCCCATGTGCCCTTGAGACCTAAGAATAGGGAAGGAAGAGTCCAGCCCTGCCAGGTAGTGTTCCTCCAGTACTATGTGTGCTTACAGCCAACCCCATGAAATGCTTCTATTTACAGAGAAAGGATTCCAATACTGAAAAGCTACTTCTCATATAATTAGGAAACAACACTGGAAAACCCTTCTCCACCACACAAAGACCCTGATCCCAACCCATCCTTGCACAGCCAGCAGCAGAAATTCCCTGGTTTCAGCTGCTGCAGCTCAACAGTTAGAGGTGGGCAGGTGAAAAGCTCCCCTGCATACCTGTCCTTTAATTAAAAAAAGGTGAAAAGGGGCAGCAGGTTACTGGACATTTGCTTTAGATGAGGATATGGAGCTTTGCACACAGCAGCAGCACTTGGGTGAGAGTTCTAGTTCCTCACTCCTGCTTCTGGACACTGACTTGACAGCCACATCCCATGCCTTCCATACTGCTGAAAACAGTTTTGCATTTCCTAGAACTGCTTAACACCGTTTAATTGCACTAATTTAACCCAGGTGGTCTCCACAGCAGCCTTTGCCTCAGGCCTGGAGAAAAGCAGGGAGGAGGAAGCAGTGAATTTGCTACAGTCACGCCTGGGAAGAGTTCAGAAAATGCAGTTGAGACATGCAGAGAGAAGGTGTAGCAATTGCATGTGTCCTCCTAGCTCCTGTGGTGCCGGGTCTTGGTGCAGTGATGATTTTGAGGACTAGGATGCTGTAAGCAGTGGAGTCTTTTTTTCTTGCAGGATTTTAAAATGGAAAGGACTGGGATGCTCTTTAATTGCTGAAGATTCCAGGTGACTGTCCACTGTGTGATATGGCTGTGCTCTAACCATCAGCGTGCTAAAGTGGAGAGGTATGAATGCTATGCCTGAGGTCTTTTGTTTGAGTAACTCTATCACAAAGAGGGTGGGTGGCCTTCAGGAGGGATGCAGGAGCTGTGTGGTGGTGGCTGGTGCTGCCAGACTTGCTGCTGCATCTCTGGATTGTGAGCTGGAAATTGTGTCATGGAACTAGGATGACCTTGTTACCTCAAATGGAACCACTTTTTCTGGCCCCAGATTTTATCCAATTGTCTCTTTGTTTGGCAACCTGAGTGGAATGGTGTCTCCAGCTGGACTGCTGGATGTCTGAAAGACTAAGGCTGGCTGTGAGCACATGGGAATGTTCCCAGATTTCTGTCTCCAGCTCTCAGGGATGTGACTGAGACTCACAGTGCTCAGTATGAAGGAGGGTGTCTAAAAAATGCCATAGCAAATGCAGCTGTAAAGTCATCTTTTTTTTTATTCACTCTGATTTCTCAGGCTGTTTCTCAGCCTGACACTCAGGTCTGAAGCTAGTGATGCACAGAAAGGAAGGGTGTTGGGTGTCTGCTCACTTCTGTGTAGGCAAGTAGGACAAGCAAATAGGACATCTGGGATTTATGGCCACCTTAGTCTCAAGCTTCAATCTCCCACCTTCAGCAAGCATGCCCAGCACTCAGAGCAGAGGCTGGGCTCCAAGTCAGTTTGCAACACTGCAAAAAAATCCCTGGGACCAGGGAAAGAAAAAGCAAAAGGAAATAAGGGTTTGTAATTCAGTGCTGAGAGCACTCACCTGGATAGGGGAAACCTGAGCTGTGATTCCTGCTACTTTCAAAAGTAGTATCTTCCCAGCTACTAAAAATGTGTCTGTCTTGGGAGCAATGAACTGAAATGTCCTTATTCCTACATGACTACATCCAGAGTCATGCTCCCTTACTGGTTTTCTGTGCCATTACAGCTTCAGGCATCCTAAGCTGTGCTTGCACCATCCATGCTCAAGTCCAGGATAGACAGAAAACTGACTAAAGAAAATTAAGCTCCACCTTGATGTCCCACTTTTCTCAGGCTATGTTTTTGCAACTCGGTAGCAGATGGTATGTCTGAGGTATATCACTTTGGAGATGCCAAGTGATGCACTATCTATCAGTGTTTTTATTTAATGAGGAGGGAAATTTTGACTCCTACTTACACTTGGGAAGCTGCAACATGGAGCCAGGTGTGATGCTATTTCATACTGCTGTATCATCTCCCCAGAGCTCTTAATAGCTATTTTTAATCTGGATACTAAAGGAACTATTAATTAGTGAAAAATATCTGGGTGCCTAATAGAAATTGTAGAGACTATAATGGTGTATTATAGCATCCTAATTTTCTTCAGAGACTACAATTAGCTGTGAGTTGGTCTGCAGTAGGATGTTGGTTGTGTTTTTTTTTTCCCCTTTTATGTGACAAAATAAAGGTTGCAAATATAGGGCAGCTGAGTCATAATAGGAGATGTATGGGATTCCAGCCCAAAGTGCTTTGTGTGTGCTCAGTTAATACACTTAAAAGGAGTCATTTTACTGAAAAGCTGTTGTCTCTAAAGAGAAATGTGGAAACTGTTAAAGGGCTCCATGGCACTCGGCAACAGCATTGCTTTTAACTGCAGCAGGACAAGCATCAGCATTTAATACTATTTGACATTATCATTCAATAAAAGAAATGAATCAAGGTACAATTGAGTGAGGAGAAAAAAATACAAGTAACTGGGGTGTAGTTGCTGTTTTTAAAACATGAAATAGACCACAATATTACGTAAAATTGCTCATAAAAAAAAAAAGCCACCATATTTTGCCATTTAGGTATAGGTAAGTCCTTGGTTTTATATCCCAGCTTTAATGTGGCACAATAGTTTCCACTACCAGCACATCACATCATAGATGCCAGTTTTTTTGTGAACTTTCACTGTTAAACAGATGTAATCCAACCTTCCTGTTTTGTGAAATGGCAAAAGAAGATGATTATGTTTGTGCAAGCTATTTTCCTTTTTGCAATTACATTCTTTTTTTTTTTTTTGAGAACTTGGACTTGTACTGTTACATAGCAAAATATTTATCAGTCAATCTAATTTATTCTTTATAGGGACTTGATTATTATAGAATCATAGAATCACTTAGGTTGGAAATGACCTTTAAGATCATTGAGTCCAACCACTAACCCTACTCTGCCAAGTCCAGCACTGAGCCATATTCCCAAGCCCTACATCTAGATGACTTTAAACACATCCAGGGATGGTGACTCAACCACCTTCCTGGGCAGCATTTTCCAATGTCTGACAACCCTTTCAGTTAAAAAGTTCTTCCTAATGTCTAGTCTAAACCTCCCCTGGCACAGCTTGAGGCCATTTCCTCCTGTTCTATCACCAGTTACTTGTGAGAAGAGACCAGCACCCACCACTTTACCTCTTAATCAAGTCAGATGAAATCCATAAAGGGTTAATGAAGATGAAACACTTATCTCTTGGATGTTCCTCTGAATAAAAAGGTGGGAATTCTACCTCCAGAGGGACAAATGAGTTTCATCCATGTCCTTCTAAGGAAGGTGACATTGGTGCTGATCTTACTGGGCCTCTGGCAACGCTAAGTGAGCGAACTCTTTGCAGTGTTTTTTTTCATTGAGAAAAAAGTAGCAGGAAGGGCCAAAAAATGTAAAGAAAGAAAAAAGGACCAAGGAAAAACACTAAAATGTAGTAATCAGTTGACAGCACTATGCTGAGAGATCCTGTAGCTGATGACCTTAAAAAAGACCCCTAGCACCAAAGTGAATCATACTGCTGCTGTCACGGACTACACCTTTCACTTCTTCTCCACAGAGCAGAGGCAAAAGCCACTTGGAAGTAAACCAGCAGCATCAGAGGGTGGAAAACCCCCTTCAGCTGCACAGGTCCTTGCAGAGAGGCTGTTGCGATTGTGTTCTTGTGAGAAAGAAGAGGAGAAGTGGTTGACTCTGCTTGGCCTCCTCCAGATTGGCTGTATGCAGTGGTGCCACTACCAAAGGGGATGCCCAAGCCTTTGGTGTAGAAGGGGAAGGCTGTAGCAGGTTCTTGGGCTCCTCTTTGCCTGTACTTCAGCCTTGTGCCCTTCAACAACCTCACCAACTCCACAGCCATAGAAATGGTTTTATTTTAATCCAGGATGTCTCCAAAACAGATTATTCATAACCTGCTTCCTTATGTTTCTAAATACAGGTAAGAAAACTGATGAATGATGGAGGAAATGGGGTCTCTCAGAGGCTATGCCCCCCATTTCCCTTTCCTTTAGAAAATACAGAATAATCAGCTAATGTGTTCATGTGGTAGAGACTTTCTCATAGAAGATTCAGACTGACCATCCTGCCACCAACTTTGCTGCTGCACCATCACTCTGCTCTCACCTTGGCTCAAAGCGGGAGGGGGTCAGCAGCAATCCAGGCAGCCTGTAGAGCCATGCTCTCTTCTTGGAAACAGGGAAAGGTGATTATGGATAAGCTGGTGGATTGTGGCTGGAACCAGGAGATCTCAGGGGCACTTGAAGAGGTTTAACTAGCTGAACGTCATCAGTTCTCAGCAGCTTGGCCCTGGGGTGGGAAATTAGGCCCACCGTGAATGTTTGCAAAGAGATTTAGCTTAGACTCGGTGAATATTAGAGACTTGGTAAGGTGTTTTAAATTCATTCTTCGACCTGTACCTTCATCTGCCATGGCAGGAATGAACATTACAGGCTGAACATTAGATATTTATGTTCATTTAACAACTTGTAATAAGCTATCGGGGCTGATTTTGACATGTACATTGAAGTTATTGCTTTTTTATCAATATCACGGTACATTTGTCAGCAGAGAATGATAATTGTATTGCTATGTATATAACCTATCTTGTAGTGTGACATTCTCTACACTGTGCACAAATTGAATACATTTCATCTTAAATACAAGCCTATTAATTAAAATTGGAGAGAAAGAGAATTTTAAACTGTCAACTATGGAGTATCTTTGAGCAGTGTCCTCAGTATCTTCTTCACTGGCAAATAACTCAGAGTCTCACATGATCACCTACTCACCTATATATTTATTTGCTCTAGTCTGACAGAGGAAATGCAAGGTCAGAGGTCTGAAACCAAGTGCACAAGAGGTAGGACAAAAAAGGGCTAACAAGGCTGCTGTAAAAGCATGAGAGTATATTTCTGTATTAGAGCAGGCATCAAGCAGCATCTGCTGTAGTTGTGGCAGCAAGAGTAGCTTTTGTTCCATTCCTTGCTTTTCACACACCACTAACTTAGACAAATGCACTGCATATGTGGGCACAGGTAGTCATCTGCACTTCTCAGAAGTGTCCAGCCAACTCTGAGTTTTAATTACTTCTAACTTCTATATTAATTTCCTTACTTCTATATTAATTTCTTTCTAACCTGGCTGCTTTTGTTTTCTTTTTTTCTTTCTTTTTTTTTTTTTTTTCCCAGCCAATCATGAACTAAATCTGAGGCCAGGTTTCAAGAAAAGGTAAGTTTAAAACAAGAAATCCTTTAAAAATGGCAAGTCTTAACTCACACATACTACACTATACAGGATTTTATGCACAAGGAAGACTTAAGTAAGCCAGTACCAGCATTGAAGATCCAGGAAGGATTTCTCTGCTGTAATTTAAAGGCAGAGAATGAATCAAACCATACTTGAAAACTACTTGCCCATTATCCTGGTGTGATGATGGTTAACATTAAGATCTTCTGCAGCTCAGGTTACAGAAGCAGTGAAATGCAGCTATTTTTATCAACTGACCAAAGTGTAATAAAATTGTAGTAAGAATTCAGTGGGTGAAGTTGCAGCCATCAACATTTGCCACTTCTGTCAGGGTACAAAAAAGAGGAAAAGGAGATGTACCTTATGCTGAAGTAAAAACCATTGCTCAGGAGTTTTCTATGCCATCGAAATAGCTTAAAATAAGGCAAAAAGAACTCTGGTAAGAACAAGACCAAGTTGTATAGGATGAGAGGCCAGGTACTGTGATAGAGCAACTCTGACCTTGTAATCAGCTGAGGGCCTAGATTCCATATTATGGTTAAAAGTAAAGATGCAATATCATCATTAAGACCAAAGATAGGGCAAAAAATAGTATGGAAATAATTGCCAGTCATCTCACCAAACTTATTGGGATTTTCTCTTAGCAACAGAAGATGGACCTGCATGAATATATTCCTGAAACTTCACGAATGTTGACAAACCAGCAATAAGGCAATGCACAGGTCAAAAAGGAATGGGGAGAGCAGGACCAGCATGCAGAGAGGAAGCTGCTCTGTTGGATGTAGCTGAAACCCAGTACTGTGAATGTAGGTATTTCTTTCCTATTTGTCTAAACGTCTTTCCGTGGTATTTTCCACAGTAAACATAATTTTTCCTTTCCCCTTTTCCTCGTTTTAGATGTAAATTCATGTTTTGCAAAATTTCCTTATTGCCTCAGAAGGGTGCAAAGGGCAAGAGGCTGCCTTTTCTCAGCTTTCAGTATCTAGATTAGTTGATGTTTATGAATTTCAGAAGCATCTCGTCTTGTCAGAATCCGCCCACCTCTGCTCCAACAGTACCTGCCAGAACAGTTACACGCAATGAGCCCAAACCATCGCAGTCAGCATCTTGCTGATTCCTACTGCAACAAGTTTTCCATTTACTAATAGCAATACCACTAGACAGCAGTTGGACTAGTTAGAGAGAGGCAGATTTTTCTGCCTTCTCATTCCCATGCACAGATGGAGGCAAGAAGAGGCTCGGTTTAGCTTTCAAACATGACAGTGTAGCTAAAGTTGCTTTTCAGCTTAAATTGACTGTATCTCCTCTACATTTTCTGCAAATTGATGTGACCATGCTTTCACATTACTTGGTAATATATTCTGTGGTAATAATGTAATCATTTACAAAACAGTCTTTAGTTTATCGTGCAAAAAAAAATGATCAAAAGATGAGCACTATCTAGGAAAGATCTTGTTCCACTAACAGCTTCCCAAACAGTCACATGTGATTTTTTTTTTTTTTTTTTTTTCCAGAAATGACTCAAAAGTTCACCTGCTAATCCACTGGCTGGTACCAAGTAGCTGCCATTAGGTCAAACTCATAGCAAGGAGCTCCAAAAGGACAAAAAGTTGAAAATCACCATGGGGTTTGCTTTGAAATTTTTCCCTCACATCTGCTAGGCTGGCACAGCTGAATTTTCCCATTCTCAACAAATCTTTCCAGTTTAAGATGAGTAATAGTGCCAGATATCAGAAGAAATATACCACTTAATGTTGTATTCTCCAGGAAAGATCTTCTTAAACACTTTTATTTGCAAAGGTTACTATGACAGCTGTTTGAGTTCTTCTTTTTATTCAAATGTGGCATCTAAAAATATGTACTTTTATCAGATTTGGAATGTGATTTGTTATTTAATTTATCAGGACCATTCTGTTTAATTGCTATAATTCACCTCATCTTCTGTAGGGTATGGACATCTTCCACCTTCAATCTTTAATTAACATCAGTTTTATTTGAGGCACCTTGTTCATCTTAATGGATTGTGCAGTGGCAGCTCCTTTTGAAATACCAGGCAGAGAAGACAAAGTGTTTTCACAGATTTTGAGGCCATCACGTTTCTCCTGCCTACAATCCTGTGTGAGGCAGACCACAGACACTTACACAGTCTACCTCAATTTGGAGTTACTGAGTCTGCAGCTCAGTCACTTGTGGTTGAGCTAGAACATAGCTTCTAGGAAGTTTTCCAATTTCAAAGACTTCAAGTGACAAAAATTATCCCACATCCCATGTGTAGAATCCAAATGTTAAATTGTTCTAACAGCTAAATTATGTGCAATGCTAAAAATTACACCTCATTTCTGATCTAACTTTTTCAACTTCAGTTCATAGGCAGACAACCATTTTATGCCTATCTTGTGATGAAAAGGACTTTGAGAACTGTGTATCTTCCATACTTATCTAAGTTAATGGGCTCAAATGCAGACTGAAATAAGTGGTATACAACTGCAAAAGGATTTTTAAAAGATAATTTGAGTTCTCACTGGACAGTTATGAAGGCAGTTGGTAAATATACATATATATATATATATGCTACAGTCATGGAGAAGGGACTAAATGTCCAAGTGGAAATTTCTGTAGGAAAGCTCCCATACCAACACGGTTGTTTAAAAGCTAGTCAGTCCAGAACATGATTGAATGACTAACTCTGCTTCCTTCCTCTTCATCTTCTTGTGAGCATCTTGGGAATTGCCCTCAGGTCTCAGATGGGTAAGGTGAATATGTCAGGTGTTTCTTGTAAGCATAGGTGGAAGAGCAGGGCAGCAGAACTACAGGCTGCGATGGTGCAGGCAGTGAGGGAAATTACCAGGCACCTCATGAAAAGTCTTCTTTTTTATTTTCCCCAGTAGCTTGGCAATCTGTCATTCTCTCATCTCCTGAACACTGTCATCTAAATTGTGTTAGGACTTGAACAGCTTAGCAGACTGTAAACAGGAGAGATTAGTCATTCTCAGATCCCCAGCAATACCATTTTGGAGAAAAGGAGAGTGGTTCCTGTATGACCCTGCACTGTTTACACTAGGGTAGCAGCAGGGAAGAACATGGGAAAGTCAGAGATGAGTGGCACTTCAGAAGAAAATTGGAAACATTTGTCAACGCTATGACCTACCACGTAATGGTTCATGTATGGTGCTCAGCACTGTCTCACAGATGCCCTTCAGTAGGATGAACTGGAGCATCACAGTCTAGTGAGCAGGAGACAGTCTGTTGCTCTATTTGAGCTGGATTCCCACTTCACCATGGTGACCAAGAGAGCTTTATCTGATCTGCTATTCTGGCAAGGGCCTCCATCAATGTTGTGTCTTCTCATTGCAAGTCTCCTCATCAGAGTTTTCCAAGAAACCTCAATCACTGTACCTGACAGAGTCAGACTTCTTTCCAGCTAATGAACACAAGGACCTGACGCTGTCTTTGGGGAAAAATGTTCTTCCCTTCTGGAAGGTTTCCACAGAGCAGGCTAACCCAGCAAACCCCCCTCAAGGACAGGTAACTCAACAGTAGCTGGCCCAATGTTGTGTTTTCGATTTGTGTGTATTAACACTAAAACAGAGTACATTGATGGGATCAGCAAAGGTGTGGCCTTAAAGGGGACTTACAAGAAGGATGGGGACAGACTTTTTAGTAGGGCCTGTAGTGATAGGAAAAGAGCTCATGCTATTAAACTGTAAGAGGGTAGATTCAGACTAGACACAAGGAAGCAATTTTTTACACTGAGGGTGGTGAGACACTGGCACACAGGTTGCCTGGAGAGGTGGTAGATGGCCCATCCCCAGAAACGTTCCAGGTCAAGTTGGATGGGGCTCTGAACAACCTGATATAGTGGAAGATGTCCCTGCTCACTGCAGGGGGGTTAAACTAGAGGACCTTTAAAGGTCCCTACCTACCCAAACTAGTCTATGATTCTGTGGTGAATTCATTATGCATTTGAGCACCGACTTTACAAATAGTTACCAGATCATTTTGAAGTTGCCAGCTCCAATGCTATGAGAGTAAGCTGGAGTGATGTCACCTTTAGCTAAAACAACTCAGCCTTGGAGGTGCTGTAAGAGTCATCCAAGCCCTGTGCTATTGTTCCTGCTGCTGTGTTTTGTCTGGGCAGCCCAAACTCCTATAAACAGGAAACCGGAGACTTCAGATGATTTCTCTGCTTGAATACAGATGGGTACAAGTATTCGAGATCACTGCCCTTCTTACAAACAAAACTCATTCATATGAATATTCAGAGGTAATTAAACGGTTGCAACTACTTAAGGAAATGCCTGGACTTACCTATAGATTAATGGGTGTGGGTTTAGGCTACAGGCCTTGCTCCAGGAGCTACTGAATCTACTACTCAGTCCTTAAATTGCTAGCAGTCATGTTTTTTTTCCTGAAACTCTTTTCTTATAAATCCCAAACAAAACTATAGTTTGTGCAATAGTCCCAGAGATACGGGTTGACCCAGGCTGTACGTGTTTGCACGAGACATCTTGATGGCATTCTGGGGAGAAAACAGTTTCAAAACTGAAACATCTACCTTCAGACAAATCTGCTGAAGCGCGGAGTCTTGTTTCCTGACTTCCAGGTATTTCTCTTGGACTAGATAAAGCAACACTTGTACATCACTCTGAGTCACTCCTTGTGCATATGAGCACATTATATCCATTTTCTCCTGCACTGGCAGGACATTGCCAAACGATGTAGTTTAGATAGAGCTGGCTCTTCAGCATAATTTTTCACACACACATTTCAGCGCACTGAAGGGTGAATTCTGATTTACAACCTTTTTGGAATTTGTTTTTCACTGAGGTTTATGCCAAAGATGTTTTATTCATATAAAACAAATGCCTGACATTTGTTTCATTAAGATATTAGACTTGCACTCCGTTTGCTCTCACTGAAGATACCAGCCACGTAAAGGATTTCCAGGCCAGGCTCTGGCGCCAGCACAGCTAAGGGACTGGGAAAATGGCATGTGAGCTCATCTTTTGCAGCTCTGACTAGGCAAGACCTGTTCAGAGCCCTGATTCAGTGGCAATTAAACAAACCAGAAAAGCACCCAACCCCACCCTTCGCAGCTGGAGCTTTGTCTGAATGTGATAAGAGATCATTAATTTTCAATTTGACCTCAGCCTATAATGTTCAAGTGGCCTCTTTGTTCTCCTAGCGATGTTACAAGCAAGGTCTGAGTCAAGGGAACTGGAAAGGAAATATTAAAATAGTCTGAAAAACCTCTTTAGTCTTGTGATCCTGCTCCTCCTAACTGTACTGCACACACCTTATCCATTGGACCATCACGGCTCAATAACTTGGATTTCCTCTTGGTTACTGCTTCTTTCCCAGCACAAACACCACTGGTCAACCAAGGTGACCAGTTGTGCACTGGTGGTAATGAATATTGAAGCACACCAGCAAACCCACGTTGTGAACAAACCAGTGGGCAAAGTTTATTTGTATCAAATGTCTGCTTGTAACGTTTGCAACAATTCACAGGCAGAATAAAAGCTGAAATTCACTGATTAAAGGGATCACTATGAATAGCTTGTACAGCTCTGAATTGAAAGACATAGTTGAAGAAATTGTTATTACAATCCACTGCAAAAAAGAGCTATTGTAAACCTATGGGCACATCAACAGCTGTCTATGGAAAATTATTATTATTATAGAATAGAAAACGTCCTATTTTTAACAGATAATCCCAGAATCTGGGTTGAATTAGAATGAAGGAGAGCCCATCTTTCACATCCTTTTTCATTCAGGCATTTGGCAAGCTGAGACTTTGCAGAACGTAATTTAGGATGTTTGAAGTGCTGTTTGTTAGCAGTGGTTTCTCATTGTAACACCTCAAATACTTCAGGGAAGGACATAGGGCTTGGGTCCTTCTGTAGGCACATGACTACTTACTATGGTTCTTAGGTGCTTTAGCCTGCTCAATTTGGGTTCACAGGGTTGGTGGTGTCTTAGGGTTGTTTTAATGTGTTTGGTTTGTTTGTTTGGTTTTTTTTTTTGCTTTTAACCAAATCCAGTTTTCCATGGACAAACTCATGCTCTGTACTGAAACAAAACATCTCAATCTTAAGATTTCTCTCCCTCTGACAGAATCAACAGGGTTGGATGACATCAGAATTGGACCAGTGCTTGCTAGAGACTTTATTTTCTCTTCACCTCTGTGGATGAGCTGGAGGAAAAAATCCTGTTGGAGTATTGTCCCATCAAATATGAGGAAATGGGATATGTGATACCTTGATTGCATCTTCAAAAACCCTCATGACAGCCTGAGACCTGCTCAGAAGCCTGTGGAGCTCCATACGTCTGCAGCAGAAGGACACCTTGCGCTCCAATGGGAACTCAGCTCTCCAGAAAGAAATCCAGAAAGAAGGTGGATAGAAAAAAAATTATTTCACCATTGACTGCTGATGGCCTGCCCTTGGCGGAGCAGAAGACAATCCTGTTTGTTCTGGCTCCATTTCTCAGGGCATATTCAGTAAGTGCATGAGCTTCCAAAATGTCTTTCTGCATAACAGAAAGGGAAGGGAGTTTGTAACACGAGCACAGAGAGGGTCCCCATGTGAAAATTTAAATCTCCCAGCTTTCTGAGATGCCAATTTATGTTTGCTTGTGCTATTTGTGTAAAAGATACATCCTATCTCCAGGATGCTACATGGTGCTTCCAGGGTTACCCTCTGTAGGCCCCCATTTCTGTTGCACGTTGGGGAGGGAGATGGAGACAGTCAGTCAAGTCAGGAAAGGCATTAAGGACATTAAGGAAAGAAAAACTTGAAGCAGTGGCATAATAACTACTTGCCAAAATACATAAAAACATAAAATAATGAGATTTCTGTTAACTAGCGAATTATAGGACTTCAACATTTTCTTTCCTGAATATGCAGACTTCAGGCTTTATGTGCCAAGTAACTGACATCAAGGAATATTTTCCCTACAGACCTGAACTATTTTATGCAAGTTTAAGGTCATTGGAAAGAGAGGGATGATGACTAAACTGGTTACTAAGATATCTGGTGAGTTCCTATCAGAGTCAAGTACAGAAGCTAGTATATAAAATGTCTGAGTTTTTTGATGCTGCCTATTAGACTTAGTTATATGTAGCCTTTCTAGGAAAACAAATAATAAAATGAGTGTGGGTTTGACCAAATTTCAGCTTCCTGATGATACGTGTTCAGACAGTCAAGGAAAACAAGCAATATTTCCTAGATTCCATCACATTATGTGACCTACGTGAACAGCTCAGGCAAATCAGGCAGGAACCAAGACCTGAAAACACTTTATAAATGCCCAGATGGGGAGAAAAAAAATACTGTGAAATACAGACAAAACATGATCTTGAGCAAATTTTGGTCACTGGGCAATGCTAAAACTTGAACCCAGCACTGATTTCTAATATTTTTGCACTTCTCAGCTCTGTATTAATCTGCAGCAGAGCATCAGCAAGTTGGTCCCTCTGTTCTGGAGTGATTACTGCTGAGCTGATGGATGCAACTGCAAATGTTGGGAAGAGTTCTTCCAGATCTGCACTTTATATGGCAGCTGTTGGTATTTTTTTATTGCTTTGTTTTCTTATCCAAATTTTAGTTGCTGGAATGACATATTAATTAACCAAATTCAGAATCAGTTAATTCAACAACTGGAAGGCTTATATTTATCATTGTTCAGTAATACTATCCAAATGTCAGCTCTCAGTTTGAAAAATTCCTCTGAACTAGTAAACCAGAGAATAATAAAGATACTATAATTTGCTTTCACTAAAATAAACAGAGTATTTTCTTAGTTAATTGTTTATATGTCTACTCCTGTCACTTCTCTCCTTTCATCCTTTTTTCTTGTTTTCCTTTATTCACATTTCATCTCTTGAACTCCTTATCTCTCTAATCCCTTATCCTTTATGTTCTTGTTTTATCTCTCATTCCACCATTTTATTCCCTGTTTCCTAAGCCTATCTCCCTTCCCATGCTAGGCTCCCCAGGCTTTAAATGCCCTCTGAACTCTTCTTCCCTTTCCCCCAGTTCTCTACCTTTCTCTTCTATTTTTCCTTACAGCAATCTCCACAGAACAATACTAGAAGTTGAGCTGGCAAGCTGACAAAAAAAGAACAGTTGGAAAGAAAAGTTTACTCAAAGACAGGCACATGTCTTTAAAAAAAAAAGAAGGAAAGTAAGAAGGAAAGAAAAAAAAAAGTATCTATAGGAAGGTGTTGCCAAATCATCTGCTTTTTCACATGTGAAACTTTTAGCAAGGCTCTCTGTAGCACTGATGTGAGGGAAGGAGCAGGAAACACTATCAGGTTGCCAGATGACTTGAGGATGGTGAGGTGGGTTTCTTAAGTGCACGTGATAGCAGTAATTCAGGATATTATTCCTCATGTAAAAATAGCTATGCAAAATTAACACAAAGGCTTTGGTATAAAGAGATAAAAGCCAGGAAACTCAGAGGCTGTGCAGCTCTTTTTATCTCATTTCATTTTGGTTAAGAGATTTCAGGGAAACAGCAGAAGAGATAGTGTGTTTACATTAAGGCATCTGGCCCAAGGTGTAGTCATGACAAAAGGCTATTGTATTCCTGCTTGTCAGATGGGTGGAAAGAAGACCTGAGTGTAAAAAGATGATCTTAGGCTGGGGACACACGGCCAGAGATGGGAAAAACCCAGACCTGGAGCAAGTCACGCAGTGGCAGCCACTTACAAAGGAGCAGGCTGGGTGCTGGCCAGCTGGTCTATGAACAAGACAAAATTTCAACTGTGGTTTGCACAGGAGTACATTTGTTACTGGGGGGTAGAGTAAACCACTTCAGGCTTTGCATTATATAGTCTCAGTTTATTAAAAGCTTAAGGAAACCTTCCTTTCCTGTTCATCTGACTGAAGCTGAAGCAGCTTCAGTTGGCAAACATCTATTAGACTGCATTGATGTATTCTGGATTTTAATTTTGCTCCCAGAAAGAAAACAGTGATGTGAAGAGAGCTGTAAATGGAATTTCTGTTCCCATCCCCACTATGTGAGCTGATGACCCTTAGCTTTGACTTGCATTCCTAATAGGATAGACCTTTTTTTGTAAGAATTCTTTAGCACCTGTAGGTTATGCGTTCAATTAGCATCTATATCCTGAACCGAGCCGAGTTGCACATGCTTTGAAAAAAGTAACAACCAAGTGGCTAATTGGGTCAAATTTGGGGCATATCAAACCTGACAGTGTCTGGTTTACATCACTGTGGATTTACATAATGGACCTTAACGGCACTGAAGTCTGTTGTGTCAACTCTATTGACTCTATGGCAGGCTTTTTCCATAATTTTCATTAAAACATAAAATATTCACTCAGAAGAACATCTTATTGATAACTTCCTGTCTGTACTATATAGTGCATGGCCTGTCACTGCTTATTACCTGGAATACTAGCACAATAGCATTTCCATCAGTTATCTTATTTTTCAGAACTCAGTAATCAACGCCAGCAACCAATTGTTTAACAAATTTCCTTTTTAAAACCAAAGCTATTTTTCAGCTAAAGCAGCAGTACTGTTTTTTCAACTGCAAAAGCCTGGGAGAGATGGCAAAACCCATGAGGGCTCAATGTAAATGACTCCAGTAGTCTTTTCCAGAGATACTACCTATCAGCGAGCAATAAAAAAACCCACCCCAAAACAACAAACAAAACATCAAAATCTTAAGTTAATAAAGTTTTATATTCTTACTGTGGCTTCCTCTGTCTTCCAGCAGCCCATCCTGTACATCAAAGGTCACAAAGAACACAATGAGTCACTATCAAAACCCAAAGAATGCTTCGTGAACAATTACTATACATAAATTGCAGCCTGGTATTTCGTTTCTGTGCCAACCCACGGTAATACAGCCCATTTCCTCTTCACTTTTTTTCCCTTCAGCTTTTGTCCATAATAGCAAACAGCTTTGTTAATCTGCTCAGAGAGCTTGAATTTTTTTTTGTTTTTTTTGGTTGTACTTATACCTTTAGCTTTTTTGAGTGGTGGCCAGCAGTGGTACAAATTCTTCAGGCTACATTTCTTTGGTGTCAGAACCCACAAGGACTCTAGATTGCTGTCAGCCTTTGCAGCCAGAAACATTGTTAGGAATACTGAAAGGGTCCCCTCTGAAACCCAGAACCGAAGTGCCCCCCAGAGAGAAATCAGCCATACACAGGAGAAATCAGCCATTAGTACAGGCCAAGCAGAGCAGCTCAGTGCTGTGCAGCTATGAAACCTCTGCAGGTCCCTTAACACACATGGTGGCTGGGAGGATCAGCCTCAGGACCCACCCATCCCATTCAAAGGCAAACAAGGTACCTTACACACTTTTAATACCATGCAGGTGGGAGGAAACACACCTTCTGTTTGGAGTCAAAAGCATCTTAGTGATAGCCATTGCCATCCATACTGCAATCCCCAGTTTTCCCACTTTTGGCAATAACTTGTGCCAAAGACTCTTGCTGCAATCCTCTGAAAGAGAAGCAGAGATGGTCATTCACTTGTATAGTTCAATAGCTAAGAAATTTAAAAGAAAGAGTAAAAATTTTGCTGAATAAATATTGTGAAGACAAAAAAACCAAAGGAATTGTTTTTCAGAAGGCATGATTTGTGTGCGTGTGCACGTGTGTGAGAGCAATTAAGCAATAAATGCAAACTTAGATTTAGATTGTCATTGTGTTATTACCTATGCACTCAAACTCTGGTCAGTTTTTAAGTAGTCTTCTGGTTAATATTTATTGTCTTTAACAAGTAATATTATGGACTAGAAAGTTGTGATGACAAGTAGGAACGACTGGCATTCTCTCAACAATTCCACAATAAGAAAAGAGGGAAGTAAGATAACATCACCAGTTTCCTTCTGAAGAGGTTTGGTTAAATCAGAATTCTTCGTTTCAGAAAATTACAAAGCAAAAATACTTCAGACTATTCCACCTAGCATGGGAGGAAGATAGTGGATATTTTTAATGTTCCTAAAATAAACACATCCTATTGTACCCAGCTCTAGTAAAAGGTATATTGAAGTAAAACACTGCTGCTTTTTTTTTTTGCCTCCTGTATTCTGAGAACTGTTCAAAGACCCTTTGCTTCAGTTGATGATAACAGAAGTAATCAAACGTGGTTGAGGGATGAGCTGTGGCTCATCTGGCCACATGCTGAAACACAGGACTTGCAGTTGAGTCCAGGGCTTTGATTTGTCTTCAATAACAGTCACATCAACTACTGGCATGGAGGGGACTCCAAGAAGCCATAGTAACTGTCCTTTTAAGACACTTCACAAGTTTGGAGCCTAAATTTTGATGCTTTACTCTGTTATTAACCTTCTGTGTAAACTTGCATGCATTTACCCATGCAGTTTCCAGCTTTTAATCTGCAAAAAGGAGATGGTAGCACTTACATATCTTTGGGGATTAAGATCTAACCCTGGAGGGGCTCCAGGCTGGCAGCATTTTATACTCATAAAAAGCACCACTACAGCAACTGTGAATAGGCATAAGTACTGACAGGTCCTTGGAAGAAACAAGATATATTTTTAAAATGCTATTCTGGGGGAATAATATGATCATGTAACTCTTAGAAATTCTTAATTATTAGCAAAAGTGAAGTGTAAGTTGCCATAGCAGGCTAATTCAGAAATATTTTTAGAGTGAAATTTCAACAAAGCATTTGTAGTTTTTGTACATTCTTGCTTGATTAATTCTGCAAACTTGCATATACACATTTAATCTCCATTTTGCATATGCTTATACCTATCTGCAAATTACATAAGTTGCTGTAGAATTTGCATACATCCAAGCTTCTGCAGAAGGACTTTTAGAAACGTGACCTCTTCTAAAGTTATACCAGTAAAATGTAGAAAACTTGGTGTCACTTATTATGTAGAGCAAAAACAGTGATGAAAGTGCTTGCTTGTGATTGAAAAAACAATACATTCTTCGATACTTCCATGCAAAGAAATTATTTCTGCATTCTTTTTTTTTCCCTTTTCCTTCTTCTCTCACACTAACTGAATGTGGGTGGGAAACAGTAGAAACAGAAAGGGTCATGTTTGCTCCTCAAAATTTGAAGACGGTGTTTTTTTCCTTTGCCACAGATGCTCCATGCTCATCAGTTGCCGTGTACTTCTGAGAGAGAAAAGAGAGAGAGAAATTGCCAGTAACATTGGTAACCTTAAGTGTAGGCATGCATAAAAATTTGCTGAAAATTGGGTTGTGGTACATGTTCTTATTTTAGATTTGCCCTTGTTAACGTCTTTTTAATAAACAGGTGCATACACTTCCCCAAGCTGTCACTGTTGTTTACCCAGCCCGCACACTTTATAAAACTACTAATGGAATAGACCCAACCATCTTAAGGATCTGTGCTTTGCTAAGCCAGAGTCCCAAAGTTCTCAGGAAAACACTTTCTGGTAATACAGTTCTGCTGGATACAAGCTGCATGGGGTTGTTTTTAAAGATTAAAAAAACGTGACACGATTTCACGTCTAAGTTCAGCACAATGTAATGTGGAGTTTTGTACATTAAGATTAGCAACAAAGTGGGATAGAGGGAAAGGGAAATGGAAAGGTCTGAGTAAAGTGGAAGGAGGTTTTTCTAGTGAGGTTGAGACCAAGTGGATGCTCCCCACTGAGCACCTGTATCATTGCAGTGTAGACTCAGGCTTAACTTTTGCTAGCTCAGCATCAGCCCCCACCAAAGTTCATTCCTTTCTCCATCTCTTGACCAAGGGCAGAAAAGGCCATCATGAGACAGGGGAGACACTATTTTTGATTCCTGCCAAGTGGCCAAAGATTTAAAACAAAAATCTCCCATTTCTTTGGCAAGTGCTTGCCCATGAGGCTGCAATGCTCACTCAGAGAAGGTGCAACTACAAAAGGCTGTCCTTGGAAAAGGATTTTACATGGTGAATGTCGAAGGGATGGAGGATCTTCCTCACTTTACTGCAGTCTCACTGGTCATTTAAAGAGTCACCCCAACTGTTTGACATTGCCACTCACTCAAGACTGCTTGGGTGGACACAGTTGTGTTGGTGCAACGAATATGTTGCCTTTATTTGAGGTAGGTATTTCATGTCTGCAAAGAGCATAAACTCTCTCCAGGCATTCCCTAGAAGGTCTAAATAAACATCTAACTTTCATTCTGGATCCCCTTAAGGGGATCAAACCTTTACTGCTGCAAGTGCAGGTCTCAACTTTAGGAGGACAGATTTCAATTATTGGGTCCACCTTACAATTCTTTGAGAGCAGCAGCTCTAAAGAAACTAAGTTACAGTTAATGTACTAGAGAGATTAATACATTAGTAATTACTATCCTATTGGAATAGGTAAATAAGCTGAAGGTATATAATTAACTGTAGTTTCATCTCATGAGCTTTTAGATTGCATCGCTGGAGATCAGTATTGTCCGATTGCAGATGGCAACCAGTAATTGCTGAAATTTCTTCTAGGTAATACCATGGGAAGAGTCTTGGAATTTAGTTCTTTGCTGAAGATGTCAGCTCGATAGCCCTGGAGAATGTAATTTGTGATATTTATCCCCAGAGAAGTTAGGGGGATGAAAGTAGCAAAACCCCACATTTCTCTGTCTCATTGAAGCTATCCCTGTTCTTCAGGGTTGGATGGCAACCACGTTCGTTTGCCTATGACCTACACTTGAGAAGTCAAAGAACTCCAGATATACACCCAAAGCTCTTCACAGGCTCTTTTAAACTAGAGCTTCATACAACTCGATGTAGTTAGGAGTTGCACAGTGCCTCATTAGGTGAAGAACCCTTGAGTAGACTCTGTGCTGCTCTGAGTCACAGTGCTCCACAAGGAGCTACGCTCCCAATGCAGCCTTCACCGCTGGCATTATTCTTTCTGGGAAAAAGGCAAAAAAAAGAAAAACCTTTACAGAGGCAAGACTGGGTGCCCGACAGATAGAATGATTTGCCATGAAAAAAGTTAGAGAGGCTCATTAGAGGCAAAGTTATTAGGCCAAGCAAACAGTTAATCCCTGTCACACAGAGGCAACAGAGTTGCCAGCCTTGAACTCTAAATTAAAGGCACTTTCTGAGCGCCAGAGAAGTGACTCTTTTTTGCAGCTTCCTCAGTACCATCCGTCTACCATAATGCTGTGGTCTTTTTCTTTCTTTAAATTCTGGGCTCAAACTAATTACTGGCAGGAAGTGCCTATTTTTATGCCATTAGTATGCAAATGAGTGAGAAGTAGAAAAATATTCTAAAGGAACTGTTACAATATCTGTCCACAGATTACTGGCCAATTAGAACATGGGATTAGGGCTGCAGGACCCCAAAAGAGTATGGCCAAAGTCTTTCTGCTTGGGTGCCTCAAGTGTAATTTCAATGGGAACTGTATATATACGGTCCTTTTCCTCAAAAAAGGGGAAAAAAAGTCCAAGCCTAAATTGCCTGCTTACAAATGAGCACTTCTACGCTTGGAAAATGAATGCCTCCACTTCCTTGCCTAAATTTTTCTATCCATAAATCAGGGATAAAACATCCTGTTTGTCTGGGTTCCAGCACATGCCAGGGGTAAATTATTCAGCCGGACTGAAGGTCTCCTCATCTCTCACCCTATCTGATGATGTCTGAAAGGTGAAATCTTGTAACACTATTTATAATGTGAGGGATAAATATTCAAACATTTTCAGGTCTTACCACTTCTGCCTAGTTAAAAAGAAAACAGGAAGGACTTTCTGCCTTGTGACATTTTGGCATTGCCATCGCTCGATAGTATCAGGAATTCAGAGGTGCAGGAGAGTGGAAAGCTATTGGAAAACAACTTTACTAAGCTTTTTGAACTTGGAAAATTGTGAAACAAAATGCTGCATTATCCTAAGGGTATTTCTCATGCAAATGAGCCTTCCCGTCAACTCTTTCATAATCACTGATTAGCCAGGGTAGGAAAAAATACAGAATTCCTCAAGTTACTGGTCTTGATGCTTCTCACAGCCGTAGTCTTCGGAAATTTTGCTTTATCACTCCATTAGATATTACTAATTTTTACCTCTTATTAAAAAAAACCAAAAGTTTATGTCTACGTACCAAAGACAACACCATGCTTAATTGAGTCAGAGTAATAAACATGCCCTCTCTGAAAAGTTCAGCTGCGAAGGTTTGCTACTGACTGTGGCCAGAGCAGGGGGTTCACAAAACAGGTGGTGACAGCAACACCTGCCCAGCCTCTCCCTGGAGTTGCACCACCTGAAAAGGCTTGATTTATTAGGGAAAAAACACACCTCCAACTCATGTATCATTGGTAACAACCTGATTTTTCTCTCATTTCATCTGCTCCTCTCAGAAAAACATCTTTGTATTTTATTTTTTTTTTTGCCCACCTGGTGAGTATTTCCTTGTTATTTATTCCTCCCACCCATCCCTGCTTCCTCAACTCTTTCGAACGGGTTCATCGCTTGCTTTGCAACCACTACAGCAAATGGTTTGTTTTCTCCTCCCTCACTTTGCTCCGCTCGGTTTTCTTCTTGTTATTCCCCCGACCCAGCAGTCGAACTCCCCCAGACCCGCCGGGGAGGCCTCTCCTTGCCCGGCCGGTGCCGAGGAGCTGCCCTCGTCCAAGGGGCTGCGCAAGCGGCGACGGGTGGGCTGGGGCCCCTCGCCCCGCGGGCTGGGTGGGTCTGTCGGGCGGCGCCGGGCCCGGGGGCAAGCGGTCGGTGGCGGGGCCCGGCTCTGGGCCGCAGGCGGAGGAAGGAGGGGGCCCGGCTGGCGGCTGGGGGAGGCTGGCTCTGCTGCGCGCTGAGGGGAGGGAGGGGCCGGGACGCCGGCGCGTCGGTGCCGACGGTCTCCAGGCGGGAGTGAGGAGGAGGAGGAGGAGGTGAGCTCCCTCTGGGTGGGGTAAGGAGCGGGGCCGCCCGAGCCAGCCAGGAGGGAGGGAAGGGGTCAGCGCCGAGCAGCGGGGCGGGCGCTCGGCCCGGGGCCGGGCGAGGAGGGACGGGGGTGAGGGCCGATGGTAGCCGGCGCTCCGCGGGAGGAGGAGGAGGAGGGGGAGGCCGGCCGGCCCGGCAAGCCCCGCTCTGCTCTGCAGGGGGGAGGCGAGGGGAGCCAGGCTCGCAGCCGCCGGACGCGGGGCTGCGCGCTCCGCCTGACGCGGCTCCCCGGCACCTGCGGCGCGGAGGCGCTGTCGGGGACGGTAGGCGCCCCGGCCCCCCCTAAGATGGCTCCCTGGTGGCGGCCTCCGGAGGAGGTTGGAGGGGAGCTTGCTGGCCCTGCGGTGGTCACTGCGGGAAGGGGTCGTTCCCTGGGGAGCGGCCGCTGCCGGCATAGGGTGCCGCCTCTCTCCCCAGCGGCCATAACATGGCTGCTCGCGCCTCGGCCCCGCGGAGCCGCTACCGGAGCTGGGCAGGGCCTGCTGGCGCTCTCTGGCCCCTTCCCCCGGCGTCCTCCTGGGCAGCCCCCGGGGGACGCGGGGCTGCAGGGCCTGGAGCAGCCGGGGAGAGGAGCGCGGCCTGGCCGGGCTCGGCGCCTCTCAGCCCGGCTCGGGGCAGGTGGCTGCGGAGGAGTCGCTGTCGGGACGGTCCCTGCCCGCCAGGCCTCACTCGACCCCGGTCCTGCCGCAGCCTCCTCAGTCCCTGAGCATGTAAAATACGTATTTGGGGGTTATTTTCTAAAAACAACCTTTTTGTTTGTTTTTTTAAATAAAGGCTGTGAGGGGCAGGGGCTGCTTTTTCTGAGCAGTTACGAAGTGAGCTGCAAAACGGATCCCAGTTTCGTTTCAAGTGTCACTACAGCAAAATTAAAGAATTAGTGTTTATAAGTAGTTGTGCTGGTAGAACTGTCAGGAAAACTTGTAACCTTTGTAGTGGCATAGTATCGTGCTTTAGAGAACATGGAAAACAAAAACTGAAAAAAACCTTCAGGTTTGCAAAATATGTAGATGTTAGGATTTTGGTTTTGTTATTTTAAGCTAAAAATGCCATGTGACAGAACACTTTGTAGCAGAAGAGCTGCTTAAATACACTTTGCGAATGAATCCCAACTTTAGGGAAGTGTATTGGATGAATGAGACTTGGCAGATCTGCACAAATCTTTTAACACATGACTGTGATGATTGGAGTAGCAGACTGGAGGAAAGAAACCATTTGAGGTGCAAATGCATGCACTTTTTTAAGCAGGGGAAAGAGTTTGAAGCTTACTTTATGGTAGGATTTTCTGGTTGACAAGAAGTGAGTGTGCATTACCAGGCCTCAGAGTTTAGCCCAGTAGTCAGGTGAAGATGAGCAGCAGGTTTTACTGAGCCTTATAACAATGGTTTGGCATAATTAAATAGAGCTATTTTATTGGACTCTATTAACCTAGTTAACCTTAAGTCTTAACCATGACAGAGTTTTCATGTAAGAGCCTCCATACAAAGTACAATATTGAATTTTAATTGGAGCTTTCAAGACCTAATGTAGAGTGTATTCTTCTTGCTTCATTTTTTTTAATCTTCTTGGAAGTGCAGGTGTAGTAGAATACATTGGAGGAGTACTTTCTGACATAAGTTTAAATGCTATGAATCCAAATTATATACATCAGTTAAGGACAGGATTTTTTAATACTGTGCTGGTTGTTTGGGTTTTGTTTTTTTTAATTTATATGCCTACTGCATAGAAGAAGGTGAGGCTCATTATCAGTAGTGTGATACCTTGGTCTTGACAAACTTTCTGAATAGTTTACCAGTCTCATCACTGGTTGGCTGGTCAAGCAGCAGTGGTAAAACAAGAGAAGCAAACCCAATGTCCAGCTCAAGGTGTTGGTGCTTTAGAAATGTGGTCTAAAATTCCTCCCTCCACTGATAAATGCACAATTTGAGTTCTGATGTGGTAGTATTGTTGCAACTGCTGCCAATTATTATGCTCAAAGCAGTGCAATAAAGCCTGGGAAGGCAAGAACAGCACTTGGTGGAGTGGTCTTGTCCCACAGAGTTTAGCCTGAATGAGGATAGGCATTTGGCACATGAGTCACTAATATGATTCCAGCAAATGTCTCCTGAGTTTCAGTCTTTTGGGATTGGCCACCATTTAAACACCTGTTAATTAACCCTTGTGGATCTCCCTGCTGTGTTAGGATCAGTACCAAGTGGAACTGGTACTGCTGTGAAAGTTGTGTCTGTAGCTTGCAAAGTGCCTGCATTATAGCTGAAACGTGTCACTTGTGCTGCTAAGTCACTTAGATGCTAATGTAAAAGTTATACAACTTCCTAAATGTTGTTTTAAAACTAAAATATAGACATATTTTAAAGACCTTTTTGGCTGGAGGCCCATTTTAGAGTGGCCGGTAAAAGTAATAAACTATCCTCACACATTTCTGCTCAATAAAATTTGAGAATATGAAAACAAAAAGTTCCTGGTTTAGCTTTTTATGAATGTTTTCTGTACCCTATGACTGCAGTGTTTGATGTTGCCCACGGCTCAGACAAGAGCCCCATTCCTGGAGCATTTTAGGCCTCTGACTCAATCAATACCATGGATGTCTGTTATTTTCTGTCGCTGACCAACGTCCTGGTGAAAATTTCTAGGTAGTTATTTTTACTGAAAAGGAAAGATTTATATCCTACATTGTTTGGCTTCAGAAGGTCAGAGTGTTTGTTCAGTCCCATGTAGTTCAGACTGGGAGAGCCATTGAGGTAAGGCATTTCTCCTGCAGCAGTGGATGAGCAAGCACTTAATGTGGAATATTCTGCTGTATCAGCTCTTGGAGTTGCAAAGAGGAAGAAGTCTTGTCCAAAGACTTGAGGTTTTACCCACTTAACTCAGGTAAAGAACTGCTGTTTCTGTATAAATTGGAGCCTAAACTATGTGCTCAGAAGCAGCACATATCACAGATACGAATAGTTACTCCTTTATGAACAGAATATTGTAAGGAAATACACTGAGAATATATTTTAAGGTTGGATTTTCAGTGCTATTGGTTTAAATAATGGGACCTTAATGTTGACTGCTCTATTTTGAGGCTTCTGTGTTCCACTGCTTGAGATGTAAGCCATTGTGTTATTCTCCATGTAGCTGGAGTAATAAGAAAACCAAGGTAGATGAGTTGCTAATTTTAACAGAGTGAGGATCTCATTGTCTGGGACATGCTGGAGGGAAGGGATGCTATCCAGAGGGACCTCGTCAGGCTTGAGAGGTGGGCCCATGCCAACCTCATGAAGTTCAACAAGGCCAAGTACGAGGTCTTGCAGCTGGGTTGGGGCAACCCCAAGCACAAATACAGGTTGGGTGGAGAATGGATTGAGAACAGCCTTGAGGAGAAGGACCTGGGGATGTTGGTCAATTAGAAGCTCAACATGAGTCAGCAATGTACAACTGCAACCCAGAAAGCCAACCGTGACCTGGGTTGCATCAAAAGAAGTGTGGCCAGCAGGTCGAGGGAGGTGATCCTGCCTGTGTACTCTGCACTAATGAGACTCCTGCCTGGAGTACTGTGTCCAGTTCTGGAGTCCTCAGTGCAGGAAGAACATAGAGCTCTTGGAGTGAGTCATGAGGAGGGCCACAAAGATGATCCGAGGCCTGGAGTACCTCTACTATGAAGACAGGCTGAGAGAGTTGGGGCTGTTCAGCCTGGAGAAGAGAAGGCTCCAGGGAGACCTTATAGTGGCCTTCCAGTATCCGAAGGGGCTACAGGAAAGCTGGGGAGAGACTTCTTAGCATGGTGTGTAGTGATAGGACAAAGGGTAATGGTTTTAAACTGGAAGAGGGTAGATTTAGATTAGACATTAGGAATGAATTCTTTCCTGTGAGGGTGGTCAGACACTGGCCCAGGTTGCCCAGGGAGGTTGTGGATGTCCCATCCCTGGAAGTGTTGAAGGGCAGGTTGGAGAGGGCTTTGAGCAACCTGGTCTAGTGGGAAGTGTCCCTGCCCATGCAGGAACTAGATGATCATCTAGGTCCCTTCCAACCCAAACTATTCTATGATGACTAGGTGTATAATTGATAAATATTGCTAACTTAAAAATACGCAAAAGTGGAGAACAAACTAAATATATATGCAAGGTTGTTAGGAACACACACAGCAGGAATTTTAGAGGTTGTCTACCATGTTTTTTTTCCATTTGTACGTGAGAAACGTTCTCTGCAAAGTTTGTAAAGCCGTAAAATCATCTTAATCTTTGGTGGCAGACTTGTTAATGAGGGGCTTCAGAGACCCTGCTTTCCCCTGCCCCCAGCCATTGGTAAGTGGTGCAGTTAGCAGTGGTGAAGCAGTGCCTTGCTGCTGTAAGGACACATACTCCAGTGTGAATTTCACTTCTGAATAGATACATATCAAACCATGTCTTAAATGTACACCTTAGCTGGCCATATTGCTGCACATCAGATGTGAAAGTAAAAATAAATGTGTGAAGCACCAGGCAGAGAAGTGAAATCTAAATCTGAAAACCAGGTCTCCAAACAGCCTGTTATCTTAAATCCTGGACCCCAGATATATGTATATATGGGAGCACGTATAGGTTTTATTTTTGGTCCACAGTATTTCCTGTAGGCAAGAAATCAAAGATCTTAAGTTATAAATGATGTTAAGTAGGGAAGCCAGTATTTCAGATTGTGGGTATTTTGGGTATGAATAGCTCTTTGATGTCCAAATGAGAATGGAGGAATGTCTAAAATTAACAATGAAATATATAAAATTAATGATGAAATGCAGAACTTGGAGGAGAACAGGCAAGGGCCACGTGCTAAGTCTGGTTTCTTTTTTCCCCCTGAATAGTTACTTGTTGGGGTTAAGACACAGAACAGAAACAGTTGAGATACACAAATCCCAAAGTTAGTGCTGTATAAGCAAATTTGATTATTTGTAAACCTACACACACACAAATATCTAAATCAAACATGTGAAAGTTAATACCTGTGTGATCAGGGGAGGTTTTCTTGTTGCCACTTCAGATGGAACTGGATTTGCATTTAAGGTCATCCTCATACCTTAATTCTGCCGAATTGTTAGAAAAATGGTTAAAAAAATTAATGTTTGAAAAGAAAAAGAGGAATTTAGTCAGCTTTGCATCTGAAAGCATCTTCATGTGTTGTGTCTGTATAGCAGTGCAACCAGCGTGGCTTTACATGCTGTTTTCCAGTTTTGTTCCAAGATCATTTTTGGGTAGTCACATGCCTTGTTTGTGCAACAGGTTCTCTGTGTTAATGGTGCTTGATGGTACAAGTATGATACTGCCATAAATACTGTGGGAATACTTTCCTCTAAGAGGTATGACAGTGGTCCTTAGAAAGGTTACTTTGGCCATGCCTCTGGCAACAGAAAAGTTGTGGTGATCATGGTCTTGATGAATAAAATACCATCCAGAGTGCAAGATTTCTTTCATAGTCGTTATTAGAAGCTATCACTGAGGAGTAAAAACCCCACACCCCTTAAGTTCATGCCTAAGTAGATGGATTGAGATTTAATATGCTGTGGTTTTTTATTCCTTTTCTGGGATGGAAGATTTACTGAGTTGATGTTCCATGATGGGCATTACTCACTCTGGCAGAATTCAGTGGTCAAGTGTGTTGGGATGAAGGATGAAGACCTGGCTGTTCCTGTTCAGTATTTTTCTCAATCTGAAAAGACAGAGAAGCTTCTTAAGAGAACTGAGATTGTTGGGTTTTTTGTCCTAAAGCCTAATGAAACATAGGAAATAGAAACAGAACTGTTGTAAGGCCATTGTGTAGAAGAACTTCCAGAATATCACAGAGCTTCGTGCATGTGTGCAAGAATAAATTTAGTTTGAAAATGCTGAAAACTGAGATTGGAGTGATTAGTAAGAGCAGTGATGGTACGTGACTGTAGTTGAGGATATTTGGGAGAAGAACAGTGAAAACATTTTCTGGACTTAGAAAAATATCCTCTTCTGTTCTTCCCAGCCGGATTAGTTTGGATGAAACAGCCTCAGAGCTGTGCATTAATGGCATTATTTTGGATTATTTGACAAGATAAATCTTGACAGTTTATTTACTGAGTGACATAATATAATAATTAAAATCTTTTAATTGGAGTACAGATCCTCCATTTGATGCTCAGCATCATATTTCCTATATATCTTTCTGCTTTGGTATTTACATACAAATGTTCCAGAATCTAAAAATTCAACAAGTAGTTGGACATACAGCATGTTTTATACTTGGGTTGCTTTCAGGGTTTGCACAGGGAATGTGCTGTAGGATGACTTTGCAGAATCAGTAATCCAGCAGTATTTGGTGAAATTCTGTTTTTTTTTGATTTCCCAATTAAAAGTTTTGGCAGTCACCTCATCTGTCTGCTGGATTGCAATTTATTACATTAAATTTCTGGGTGTTACTTCATATGTGTTTTGAGAGAAATTGAAGTTCTCCAAACACACAATAACATCTTGTTGGCTTTAGAGAAGAATTTCTTGTCCTGATCTTACTTCAAGAGAGCGTTAACAAGAGGTAAACTTTTGTTATCATTAAGTCAGTTTTCTTGTGATTTAAATGTAAAGGCATTTATGGAAATGACTGTAGGGTGGTGCTGGCCTAATTAGTCCTTATTTCTGGCAAGGCATAAAAAAATTGGTTGTTCCTGTCCCTAAAACTAACAGTGTGCTTTGTATTTAATTTGTAAGTATTCTGTAAAACAAATGGTTATGCTAATAAGTGCAAAATACACACATTTAAAGTTTCTGTAGTATTATTTGTCATACTGATCTAGGGAGTCATTTAGGTTTTTCTTTGATAGTTAAATTTACTAAGGTAGGCTATTTCTCCATGGGACAATGGATATTTCTATATATAGTAGTAGCTGAATAGTAGTAGCTGAGCTGGAATTTGCAGTAGCAGTTTTGGAATTGAATCAGGCTTTTCTGCTAGTCTCTGTTCAAGGATTAGATAGAAAACACTACAGTGCTTTATGTAATTACTAATACCTATTACAAGTTTTTGTGAAGAATTTTAGGATTATCCATGTGATATGTTCACCATTCACCATACCCATTGAGATTAATTGCCAGTAATTGGTGTTTCACCCAGAAGTGACCCAGGTGAGTTATGGAATTCCACCACCTTCAGCATCCCTGTGCATGTGGAATGTCTTTCCTAATCAGGCTTAAGAGGGGGGTGCACTCAGCACAGTAATGATGGAAAACCTGCCTTTCAAAAATAAATCAGCAGCAGCACGTGCCACGAATGCTCCTCCATATCTTTGCCCTGTTGTTGTCAGACCAGAGCTTGTGCCACCCTTGAACATCCTGAAAGACCAGAGGACATTGCTGGAGCAGAACACTGCTTCACATGTTCCTCTTTACGAATCTGTTTCGTGATTAAACTTTTAGAAGTCACAACCCCCAACGTGCAACTGCAGTTTCATGGTAGCTGTGACATTATTTTACTATTCATGCTGTGAATTTCGTTCTATAGTAAAATGAATATTATATTGGCGTTTTAAGTTGGTTGTCAGTGGAGAATAGGGAAGCTACACTTACAGCATCTCTGTGCAATCTTGGCGACAAGGAGGACCCTCTGGAAAGCTGTTACTGTTGGGGCAGAACTAATCATTCCATGTGAAATTATATAAGGAGAATTAGCTCTGACTCTACCTCATTTCCTTTCATACCGCTGTGAAAATAAGCTTAGAAACGTCAAACCTTCCCTCCTTATTTCTCTAAGTACTTTATTAAGTACTCCTTTTTATTAAGGCTTATTGATTGTAGGTGCTACAAACAGAAATAACTACCTGTGTTTCTATGTACTGGTGGGATGTACTTGCTTTCCCAGCTTGGTAGTTTCGATTTCCTTCTCAGGACTGGATTCCTGGGTTTGGTTGCCATTGCCTTCTCTGTACTTTGACTTTATTTCCCCGGTGGATCATTCAGAGTACTTCATATTAAGGTAGCATGCTTGATGTGATAGAAAATTGTCAATCACAGACTGCCTTGGCTATTTAGAAAAAGAGTTATCAAAAGCTGCCTTGGAGCTCTAAGGAGCAGTCAAGTCACCTGCTGATTTGCCTGGCAGGAGCCTAAACTTGTACAGCCCTTAGGTTTAGAAAAGAGAACAGATCTTTGGAGGTCATCCACTTTATGCTGAGGCTCTGCACTGTATGCGTGAGTGTGTAGTGTGCATTGTAAAGCCAGATAGAAATGTATAGATGGTTTCTGACATGTTCACCTCACCAGGGCTTAAAAACAATTGGTGAAGATTTGTGTAACCCCTCCATAACCTAATCTGTTGTTTAACTATCCCTAGAGGTAGTGTATTTCTTCTAAAACTATTCTAATTTTTTTATAACCCTTTAAGCTTCTTGCCTTTTTTTTTTTGCTGCTGTGGCTCTTACAGTAGTGGGACATGAGCATAGTTTTTTTAACTGTTGTTAACCTGTTTTGAAGCCTGTGCCCTCTTTTTTTACTAGCCTTTTTTTCTGTACTCAGCCTGTTTAACTTTCCCTGATTGCTTAGGTTTTCTTTGGAGCTTTTCTAGTTTTTCATCTGTGTATTCAGACCTGAACATAACGTACAACCTTAGTTAGTGTCAATGAAGAATAGGGCCTTACCATCTTTAGCATCTGTAAATAGAAATTTCAATTAATTTTTCACTTTTTGCCTTCAATTCAATAGTAAAACCTCAGTTTCAGTTCTGCTGTTAATCACTTAATCCTACTTTTTCAATTCTAATTCTGTTTCCCAGAGTGTTTGCTGCCCTTCCCAGGTAACTACAAAATTTTGCAGCTGTGTTGTTCATCATCCAAGTAATAAATGAAACCAATAGGTAATCCTGCACTGAAATTGCTGTTTGCATGACAGTGTGAGGGCTGAGAGGAGGAGCCTTCTTATAGTCAGAGTCCTGCAAACCTGTGCCTTGCTGCAGGCCTGACCTCTGAAGAAGCTGCAGAATGGCTGCATTGTGCTCTGGCCCCTTCATTGTCTTTGGGGCCTGTTTACTGGTCTTGGTTGTCTCTGTCTTGCACTGCAGAGCCTGTAACTGGACAAATTAAGTCAGACATCTTGTAGCTATAGATGTTTAGGGAGTGAACCTTTAGTGAGATAAAAAAAAAACATGGGGAGTGTATACATGGATCTGCACACCGGGGTTGGTGGCGGTTCAGTTCCTTGGAGTGGTGTGTAAAAATCACCAGGAATTAATTGGTTTAATATATGTGTGCATGCTTCCATGGCTGAGTAACCTGAGATGCATCCATACACAAATGGTCATTCTTCACGGCTGCTAGATCAACACTTCAAAAAGAAGTTGTTGATCAAACAGATTTCAGTATTTGAATTGTGTTGTTTCGTGAATCATGCAGACAAAGGAGGAGGGGAAGAAAGGGTATCTCTACTTCAAAACCTTTTATCCTGTTTGCTTGGAACATAATCTGCAAGTGGTTTAGGTTAGTGTTTTAGTATACCTGATGTGATCAGAAACACTTTATCTTATCCTCGGCACTGGTGTTGCCAAAACCAAAGCAACTAAGAGATGCTGCTCGAGTGTCAGAGAGTAGTGAGGACTGTGGCTTACAGCTCAGGCAGGTGTGATTGCAACATCTGTGCCTAGGAAAGCTGCAGTCTGAACTGCCTTCTGTCTTCAGGAGTCCTGGGATTCCAGAAGCAGAAGTGGTGCAGATGAGACATCTCCTTTGAGATTTTGAAATGCTTCTGCTTAGACTGTAAAGCTCTTCCTTATTAGGCCCACAGGAAGCACATCTTCTATAGTGCAACCAAACTGGTAATATTATTAAATATGTCTTCTCAGACTCTTCAGTGGTAACTCTTCTCCATGGTGGTGTTATCTGGGGAGAGCCTCTATGGTTGCCTCTTGGATATTGACTAGCTGAGTACATGGCCTCAACATGTAATTGTGCATAATAATTTCTGGCTTGGAAGCTGTGATGGGATCCAAATAATAGTTTATAGAGGATTTTCCACCTTTTTTCTTGCACAGAATGCTGGTGCTAAAGCTTGGAACTTCTAACTTGGGATCTTCAGTAGAATGCAAGCTAGAATAATGGAAAAACCCCAAAATCTTGCCATCAGACAAATTAAAATTGATTTGCTTTAGTGATTCTCCCCTTTGCCACTGTGTTCTTGTAACATTGATGTTTGCCCTTGGTTTATTCTCAGTATAGCAACTGTGTTGGTTTCTGTGTGGCATAAAATTCTGCATATTCCCCTCTTAGTTCAGAGAGCTCTATCCTTTTCCATCGTGTCTGAGCAGCAGTTGTGTCTCCCTTCTGATCTCGGGACTCTCCTGCTTATGGTGGGGCTCCCTGCTTGCTGTGACCTCCTGCTCTCGAAGGCTGTGTCAGGTGAGATGAGCTTGCTTTTCTTTTCCCCTTTCAGGAGAGCTCCTCTGGCCCCTTGTGCAGCCTGTGGGAAGAGGCAAGCTGGTGGCCTTCCTCTGCTCCAGCTATAACCTTTTTGAAAGGACTTCTCTTAACACAGTGCACAGCAGGCAAAACAGGTATGATGGGTGGGAGTTCACCAGAACATGCATAATTCAGAAATGGAAAGATACACTGCTGTAGGTTCACAAATATGTTCTGCAGAAGAAACAGCCTGTAAGTAATACATTAAAAAAGGAACTGGATGAAGCATGAAGACAACTTCCAAATGAGAAAAGCGGGTGGTTTGCATTATTTCCTCCATGCTTAGTTTTTATATTGGTGTCATCATAACAATACATGACAAATGAATATGCTTTTCTCTCAGTGATGTTTAAAATTTAATTACCTGAATATTTATGTTGTTTGGTACTTGGAAATATTTGAAGTTTTATTCTGCACTGGATTGTATATAGAGTAATTTTGGAAGTTGAACATTGCAGACTATCCTAAAATAAGTTCTTAATCATGTGAATGTATTTATATTACATTTAAAAATGTAAACTTTGAAAATGTAGCTATTAAATTCTGTTCAAGATGTGAACACTGTTCTGTTTTCTCGCATTCATGCAAGTTTGAAATTCTCAGTTTCATTTAAAGGTAGGGCTTTTTATTTGTATGTAGCTGTTGAAATAAATTACCAGTACAAGAAGACATTCTACTAATAAACGAGGGATGCCTGGAGTTGGCTGTACTAACTGAGACAATTTCATTCATCCATCATCAGGGATGATGTTTCTTAGCAACACAAAGTATTTTCACCCAGGGCACTTTCCTGAACTTTCACATTTTTCCTCAGATCCAGCCTTGGTGGTGTTTTATGTGACCTGAAGTTTGTCCGTCCGTCCTGAATCTCCCAGTGCTTTTCCATTCCCTCCAGTGATCAAATGTTGTGATAGAGGTTTTTTCAGCTTAATGATACACAAGTTGACTAGAGAATCATTTCGCACGTCAGATTTTCCAAAGGGTTCTGGGAAATTATTTGTTAGTCTGTATAGCAAAGCTAAGTTATTGAAAATGTGTTATAGTTTCATAATAAAACAGATAAGAAAAATATTGGCTTGGGAGCTAACTAAATGCTTTCTGATAGCCATAGCCTTAAGGGGGATACTTGGATCATTTGTAATAAAGGGATATCTTTGATATTTTTTGGTGAATTGACTAGTACTCTGTTTAGATCATAATTTATGAAAATGCTGGCTTGATACACAATGTTACATTATCAAATTGTTTGGGTGCAAGAGTTGCCTTAATGTATGGCCAGGATTTTTAGTGTGTTTTCTTTTTTCAGTGTTGACTCTTTTAATGTGCTCTCGATGAAATCAGAAGAAGCTGTTGGTACATTAAGACTCAACCTTTCTTTTTTTCTTCCAATATTTTGGAACACGTGCGAAGCTGATTTGATCAGCATGGTTACAGCCCAGCGTTGCTGGGGAGGCTTGGCTTTTTTAAGAAACCCTTTCAGGGGTACAAGAAGTGTTACTGAGCACTGAGAGCAAACATCTTCCAAGTACAAGGTATTATTTTGCTTTCAGAAATAATATATTTAATTTTTGGGAAACTGCTCTGAAAACTTTTGTAATTCCGTTACGTGAATCGTGACTAAGTCTCTGCTTGTATCTTGCTTTGAGAGGAAAAGTTTTAGTGGTTATAGGATGAAAGCTTCTTTATCAGCGTGCGTAGTGATAAGTGTTTGAAAAACGTTGTGATGAACCATTGCTCAGCTTATTTCACAAAGAAGGTGTACAAGAACTGTTTTTAATAGTGGGAAAACATTACAGAAAACCTGGTTTAATTCTTCCTTTTTTGAAAAAAAAAATCCCCTGTTGCAGCTCGTTACCTCAGCTTTATTTTATTGAGTTTTTGGAAGGATTAGTGGGATGCTGTTATGTAAAGGTTTTATTGATGGTGTGTTAGACTATATGTGGTGTTAATGCATGAAGGAGGATTTAGAAAGTCCTGAGAGTTGCCAGCGAAGTCTGTGCTCGCTTTGTCATTTAGCTGGATGCTTTTCTGAAAGGGTGACATCTTGCAGTGAACTCGCTAGTAGTTCCTGTGTGATTTCAAGCTAACTGGCTCTGGATATCTAGGTGGTGTTTTCAGTTTTGGTTGCTTAATTGCACATCCAAGCTTGGATCAAGTTGGACAGATCATCTTTGTTCCAGTGTAGGTGTTTCATATCCTGGTATTAGTGTCCAGCATCTTGCAAGATCTCCAGGTGTGTCCTAGAGTCCTTTGAAGAGTGACCTAAGTTGGAAGCTTCTTCTGTTATCTCACAGCAAATAGTATTTGAAATAAGAAAATCTTAGCAAAGGACTTGGCTAGCAATGGGGACTTTAGCCTTTAAAGTATCAAGTCTTTGAAAACAGCAGCAGTCACTTCTGTCTGATGTTGCCTTACCTGCAAGTCTCAACCATGGCAGCTCTTGCAGAAAGGTCAGGACTCTGTCTGCTCCCCCTCATGCAAGACTTTGTTGCATGTGGTGACAGGCTAACTATGTTTTCACCTCTGCCTTAGCATCCTGGGATCATCTGAGAAGTTCTAGAATAATTTGTAGGCTCTCTGTGCCCTTTCAGGAACTATATAGAAGATTCATTTCTTGTAGGAGTAGGCAGAGTTTGCAGTCGTGGTGGTTCCTCTAGGTCATTGCACAGTTGGATGTCATGGACATTTGCTGAGGGCTGGTGTTTACACTGCAATAAAATAACATGCATATGGTCACGTTGTAGACCTGTATTTGCATCTCAGCATACAGTAATGTGTTGGTAATGCTGGGTGTGTAAAGACTGACTTTAAAGCTGACAATATATTTTTCAGAAAGCAAAAATTTAGAAGACTTTAAAATATTGACATCTCTTCATAATTGAGACTTTTTTCCAACTGTAAAACCAGTGTCTAAATTTAGAGTTTACAAGGAATACCACAGGCATGTATGCTGACCTGTTTAATAAGAAACCTAACATCCCAAATGCTCTCCAGAAATCACTAGTCTAAAATTTCTGTTTCTAACTTGCTCAAGGTGTTAGACCTTAGAGCCATTTAGCACATATTGACAGTATCCAGCCTTAGGTATAAGAACAGTTTAATTTTGGGGAAGAGAAATGAAGAATTCTGTAGAATTCACAAGCAAAATACAGCTCAGTGCTAAGAAATACTGGGAGTGATTCTGGTGGAGATCCATCAGTCTGAGATGGAGAAGAGAAGGGAGGGCTTCTAATCATTTTCTCCCTTACTCGGGCACTTTTTTTTATACAGCAGAATGGTTACTTAGGGTAGGCAAATGATAACAAAACAGCACTTGAGTGCTGTGCTGAATACAAAATTAATTACAAAAATGTTCCTTTTAAGCCCCAGTCTCACCAGCCAGACTGAAGCAGCCACTGTGGTCTTTTTCTCTCTTACTCCCTTTTCTCAACAGGGGCTTCTGCCCATATTCTATGCAGCTTCATGTGGTTGAGTATAAACATACGAAGAATTGATGAACAATTTTTTTTTTGAAGGTAGTAAAAGATCTGGAAGAAGTCTGATAAATAGATGAGGAATACAGAGTAGTGTCAGAACTGTTGTAAATTTTCAAAAACTACTTTTCATCTTCATCCATCCGTGATTCAAATAAAGAATATCCGTTTTATGGCTTGCAGCACAATACAAGTGGTACTTTGCTAACTTTTGGTTAAAGTGCTGAACATATTATTTGAATTTTAGGAAAGACAATTTGAAAATGTGCTATATTTAGGATTTGGTCTTGAAGTTACAAGAATAACTAGTGGTTTTTGCTATTGCATCTTTGAATGTTCATGTGCAAAGAATGACGTGATCAGAGTTGTCACTGGGAACATTTAGTTTTTCATGCAAAGTATTTTTGGGCAGCTCTTATTTGGAAGAACATGGGATGGAATATAAAAACTAGTCTAACAAATTACCATTTATGTTAAAAGGTCACACATTATAATTGTTTGGATGCTATTTCTGCAGTTACTGTCTGCAAAAGTGGAAGAAGTGAGTGCAAAATAGTAAAGGCTAAAGCATTTCTCAAGGTGGTAGTTTGGCTTTTGGGGTTCTTATAATTTAACATACCTTGTCTTTTAATGATTTAATTCTAATTAAGATCTGGACATGTTTATGAATGGCTCAGCTGACTTCCTGTACACATAGTCTGTTATGTGTTGTTTCTGCATGTAACTCACTATGTGAGAGTTTGCACAAAAGCAAATGAAGATGGTTCCATTCAGTCTGTCTCTAGTACACAAAGCTATTTTGTGTTGTTAATAAAAATCATAAATTCTCTACATTACAGAGCTTTATTTCCAGCCACGGAGTAGTACGTGGAAGTGTTATTGATCTTTAATTGCTATATTTTTAGAAATCTCCATTTTGAGTGAGTATATGTCTCTGGCCCTGACTGATTGGAAGAGCTAGTGTAATGTGCCCTTCCAAGCAGGTCATTCTGCTGAGCAGGTTACAGGGAGTGATGGGTGTGGGAGAAGCTGAATCTCAAATGTTCCTGAAGTTGTTTTGACAGTAGCATGCTGTGTTACCAAGGAGGAGGACCTGCTTCTGAGGAGGTCCTTCCGTTGTACCTCCATAGGATGGAATGAAAACCTCTCTGACATAAATTAGTGTTTCAGGCCTTAACTGGTAGTCCTTGAGATCAGAAAAATCCTGGGTCCTTAAATCCCAGTCATCTGAGAGATGTGGAGAGAAAACACCCTTCACAACTTACTGTCACAAGATTTCAAGATAAAATTCAGAGTAGTAGCAGGCATTCTCTACAGCTGCCTGTTGATCACATGGTTTTGTTCTTGCCCTCCTGGCTGTAGTGCTCTCTCTCTTTTGCAAGCATAAGGTCAGGGGGTTAGAATTGTTGTATTTTCAGTTTGCTAGTCTGAGCCTTCAATCCCAGCCTTCCATCTTCCAGGCTTTTAATATACTAATAACCACTTTTCCATGTACACTTTTATGAAACTTGATTACAGTTTTTCATAACCTCTGCTTTCATCAGTTATCTTCAGCCAGGGAAGTCAAGCTTTGGTTCAGTGATATCTTTGTACTAACAAAATACAAGGATATTTATTTGCATCACAGACTGGTGGGAGTTGGAAGGGACCTTGAAAGATCATCTAGTCCAACCCCTTGCCACAGCAGGATCCCCCTTAGTGGGTTACACAGGAATGTGTCTAGATGGATTTGGAATGTCTCCAGAGAAGGAGACTCCACAGCCTCTCTGGGCAGCCTGTTCTATCATCCATGTTACTGTGCTCTCCAGACTCTGGAAGTTTCTTGTATTTGCTTGACAAAATTTTTTTGGTCTGTGTTCTTTTATAATACTGCAGTACTTGTGTTCCTTACCCCAACTCTTTCTTTAGAAACTCCTCATATTTTCCTTTACTTGAAGAGTCAGCAGGTATTATGTCCTATTCAAAGGAAGCAATTTTGTTCTTAACAGAGCCTCAAACTATAAAAACAAAATCTTGAACTGTTTGCCATGAGTTTTACTTAAATGGGTTTTGATTGAGGGAAAAACTTTTATTATCTTCAGATCATTCAGGAATTTAAAAATACTATGCTTTGGTAACTTTTGGAAGCTCTATGTAAACTTTCAAAGCCTGTTGGGTTTTTTGTCTTTCTTATTATTACTTTTTCCAGGGGCTTCTGTAGACTGTGGGATTTACAAATGTGGGCCAAGCTTGCTTTTACAGTGCCTGGTGGCATAGCATCAGGTGCCCTAATGTGACTGGACTGGTTTGACTCAAGGCTTGTGTAACTTATACCTCTTCTGCTTCCCCTAAATAATGTATTTTTATCTGTCAGTGTTGCTATTTTGTGATGAGGACTGATATGTCTGCCTGTAAGGAATGTTTGAGGAAAGGGTGATGTGGTAGGCTGTTGCCTAGGTCGGTATAGATTGAACCCTAGAATAAACACTCTTTTAGAGCATTGCATGGGAACTGCAGAGGCTTAGCTGCTGCAACATGAGTTTTTGGTCTGGATTTTATATTCTAGAAGAGAACTAACAGTCTCGAGGAGAAGACTGTCTCTCTTCATGAGACAGCTAGCATAACTGTGGCTTGTGGTGAAAATAAATAACACTTACCAGTTAGGTAGCTGGCACTCTGCACCTAAGCCTTCCCATCAATACTATGTGGTTTAGTGTTTTTGTGCACTCAGGGTAGGCTACAGCAAAGCTTGTTTGATGAATTGCAGTTTGTCTCATGAGCATGATACTTGTGAGAATAAGAGCAATGACTTATCACTGGGTGGCTTTTTCTCATTCAATAAGCAAGCCTTCCATTATATGTTTGTTTTAGGAACAAGCTAGTTGGGGGGGTGTGTGTATACACACTTAGATGTATAGTACAGAGCATCCCTGAAATAGGTACCATGGAATCCCAGTTTTACATGCAAAAAGCAAGAATTTAAGTAGTTCTGTATTCAGTATTAATGATCTGTATTTCATATGAAAGGTTGACCTTTGCAGGGCCTTTTCTTCTGAAGTAAAGAATAGTCTGATCTGTTTCTCCCACAGCTGGAAGGGCAGGGAGAAATTTGGTTGATCTTATTTTTTTCAGCAAGACTATCACAGGGAATGATAGGGTCTGTTGCTGAGATTGCAAAGGACTGTGCTGCCCCAGGCATCTTTAACTATGTGCAAAGACTGATTCTGTTTAATGCAAAAAAAAAAAAGAGATGCCTAAGTTTAGACCAAACACTGATTCAGGTCAGGAAAAATGGGATCCTTCTTATTGACTTAAAAAGAATACACCAGACTTTCGTGCGATGGTCCATATAAATCAAAGCAAATGAGTTTACACATTTATCAGCATAATTATCACTTGAACTGCTTAGCATGTGTCACCTGGTAAGCATTGCCAGTCTTGTATTTAACTATAAAGACAATATTAGAACATTATACTGAATTTTATTTAATTTATTGTGGTAGTCTGAATCCCTACAACTTGAAGAGTTTGAGGCAGAAAGCTAAATGATCAAGAGCATGCACATTCTGTGTGGGTAATCTGAGGTGTGTGGGGTGACTTAGTTACTGAGATAAAGAATGTTTTTTACTGCAGTAAGAGTCTATTTAAAATTCTATTTTTTAAATGGGTATAAACTTATTTAAAGTATCTTGTGTTAGATACGTAAATGCTTTCTTCTGGACATTCTTGTCCAGAAGAATTCTGTCCGCCCAACTGTGTAACTTCAGTTTAAGCCAGTTGTTTTTTTACTTTCCAGCCTCTTAATTGTTCCATAGTCTGTGGAGTACAAAGAACTAAATGTGTCCAGTCTGAAATGTTTGGTTAATCTCGCTCTGAGGGAGATGGTTTAGGGTTTGGGTCCTGGGATGTGGGGCTGGGACTCTGGCCTGTTGGCAGGGAGCTTGTTGCCTTTGCTAACAAGACTTGCCCAAAGAAAGAATCACAGAATCCTAGAATGCCAAGTTGGAAGGGACCTCAAGGATCATCTGGTCCAACCTTTCTAGGTACTGCTATAGTTTCTATGAGGTGGCTCAGCACCCTGTCAAGCTGAGACTTCAAACTGTCTGATGTGGGGGAATCTACCACTTCCCTTGGGAGACTATTCCAATGTTTGACTGTCCTCATGGTGAAAAATTTACCTTTTGTGTCCAAAGCCTCAAGAACGTTTTATAGCATCCAAATAAGAGACTGAGGTTTTGTCTTTAAGCATTTAAGATCTGTTGGAGGGGGATGCGTTTGATCAGATGGGTAGGGGTCACTCTTGAGAACAGGAAGATGGAGAGAGCCAATGATTTGAGGTATGGTCAAGCATTCAGTAGAGCTGCTGCAGAAAATGTGAAGCATTGGGAAGAGGTTGAAAACATTGTATATGTTTGTAGGCTGGCTCTGCTCCCTTTGCCTTCTGTAGCCCCTGAATGGGTGATCTTAGTGAGAGTACATGTGTGTGGAGGGAGCATATGGACTGTGATGTGATACGGGTGTACGTTCATGTATGAGATGGATGTCTGGTGGGATGGCCATTCTGCCTGAGGTTATGATGATAATGCTACCTGCCCTTGAGAGAGGGGCTGCAGCTCTGTCAGGGTCACGAATGAAGTACCCACCTGAAAGACTGGTGTTGGGATATGCAGTCAAATAGATCTCATGTCATTTTACCAGTCTGTTGTGTGTAAGTAGTTCTAGGAAGGCCTGGTAAATGTGGGATTGCTGCTTTTTCTTTCCGTTTGTGTTTTGAATTAGGTCAGTCAGTAGTTTTGTTACTGGATTCTCATGCATCTGATACAGCCATTCCTGCAGCTTTTTGTTCTCTGCTTTCCCTGCTTCTGCCTTACTGTGGGCTCTGGATCTGTGCTTGATTTAAAGTCAATAAAAATCTCTATCAGAGCTTCTGTTAGTGTTGAAAGTCCATAATCACTTATGGTATTTTCTTGGCACAGGAGCTTAAGAAAGCTGATCCTAAATGTGACTGTGATTTTGGAGGGGGAAAAAATCCACATATTTTCATTGTTAGTGGAAACTGTAGATGAGAACCTCAAAGTGGGAGCACTGAGGGGCATCCTCCCTAGGTTGTCCACAGCATATTTGGTTAAGAAAAACATTTTAAGGAATGTGACATGCAGTTCTTGATGCAGAAAAAGGCTTCTGTATGCCTAATACATTGGAAAAGATTTGTTAAAGAGCATGTCTTCCTTGTGCAAAAGTTGCTCCTGCAGTATTATTAAGGTCAGTATTCACATAGGTTATCTGATACTTGCTGATGTGATGCCCGAGGTCAGCTTTGGCTTGTGAATGCAGCTTTAAGGAATGTTTTGTCTGGTCCTTTTAAAAAGCATCTATGTAACTTGTTTGTTCAGAAACTTACTTACTCCTGCTCTTCCTGGAGTTGTTTTCAGTTCCTGATTAAACAGTAACAGTTGTAAATGAAACACTGTCCTGCTTAACCAAGAAAAGTTTGTGGAAATAATCCATCTGTGTATACGTTCACTCATTGACTGATTCTCTTAAGTGAAGTGGTATTAATTTTAAGGTAAATGTTTTCTGTTCTGGATGTTTAGGCAGACTTCACTATTCTTTACTAAACGTTGGTGTGAAAAAATGTGGTGTCAATTTTTTGAGAATGATGACTGTGTTGTATTGTTAATTGAGTATTACGCTGAGCCTGTGATTCAGGGAGGAATTATCAACATGCTGTCTCATGAAAATCAAACTCAGCTTCTGGATCAAGTGGGCAAGTTCACGTGTCCCTGTAGTTCTTTGAATGCCCTGTCTTGAATCTTTATTACTGAAAGGTCTCAGCACTTCATCATGGGTTGGCGTGTTCACCTGAGACCCAGCATTCCTCTTCTGTATTATTTCCTGATAGCTTTTTCATTAATCCTTCAGAAGTACTGGACTGCTTAATGGAGTTGGAATAAAAAAGAATGCATTTTTAGAAAGTCTCCTGGTGTGTTATGTTTGCTTTCCACGTTTCACTTAAGCATTAATCAATTAACGGATTTTGATTCCAGTCACTTTCCAGGTTAGATCTCAGCGATACGTGGCTGGATAATGTGCTCTGTAAATTAGGTGTGAAACGCTTGCAGAAACACACAAGCTGGTGCTGTGTGGAGCCAAGTCGGGTTTGGCTAGGCTTTGTTTTAGCTTGTGAACGCTGCCGTGTGAGCACAGGGCAGTCTGGCAAGGCTGATAACTGAGCTGCAGCTCAGCCACTGTCCCGGGTCGAAATTGATCCTCTTAGGAAATGGCTCAGATGTTTGTTTTTTTTTTCTACCTGTACATTTTGTACCCATTTTGTTGCCTGAGTTCTCTCTTGTCTAACCTATCCTGTTCCTGCTGTTCTAGGTGATGAAGAGGTCACTTGGTCTCTTTTTGCTGCGGGTTTTGTAGTACAGCTTTGTGATTGCTCAGCCTTGTTTGTTGGCTGTTACTGTTGCAGATTTTGCAAGTGAAAGACTTTTTATCTCAGTGCTGTAGTTCTCGAGGAGGCGGTTGTTCTAGGGCTGGCTGGAGGCTCTGGTTGAGATGCATACCCAAAGGAGCATCACAAGGAGGTGAAGACTCTTGCAGTCAACTCCTATAGCTTCTGCCCACCCCATCACCCAGCAGTCAGGCTCATCAGGGAGGAGGAGAAAGGAGGCAGGTTATTTGGAATGACACTTCTCATCTTTAGCATTTATTTACCCCCTTTCATTCTTCGTGGCTACTTTCAAATTTATGCATTCAGCTCAGTTTAGGCTATCAGCTGTAATTTTCTTGATGTCTTAATAAAGCTGTGTGGATTACTTTTTATATATCACTTGGCTGTCCTGAAACAAAAGGTATTTTTTAATGCTTAAACTTCTAATATTATCAGTTGGCAGTTGTGAGCCATGGGTGTCGAGTGCCAGAGTTTTGCTTATAAATGGGACTGGAGACTATTGCAACAAAAATTTGTTAGCAACTACCTTTAAGGATTCTGCCTAAAAGTTAAAGCTTACAGTTTATGATGCTACTTACCTGGTGTTTGTGTCATATTATTTGAAAATTAGATTTATTACAGGTGTATTATGATATCAGCATTGCAACTCAGAATGACTTTTCCCTGAAAATGAATGCCTGCTGAAGATGTTCAGTATAATCTGTGGTGCAACGGAGCTGGATGTAATTAATTGTTTATTGAAAGAAATCTGTTTATCTGGTACCTGAGCAATGGAAGAGAAGAGCAAGTCACCAGAAGGAAAGATGCAGCTACCTCCACTCTTATAAAGAATCCTTAACTCCTGAAGTCCCAGTCTTGGCAGATAGTCAATGTCAAGGATGGAGAGCTGAAGATCATGTCATCTCTGCTTAGTTAAGATATTTCCCCTAAGTTCTTTTGCCCACTCTGCAATAATGTCATTGACTGTATCTTAGCCCAAGCATTTATAGATTCAGCAACCTGTAAGCTGTGCTCAGGCTGTGAGTTTGTTTCTAATGTTTAATGTCTGTCTGAGGGTGAAGTTGCTGTTAGTTTTCTTGAAATTTTACGAGCATTTCCTATAATGATGTTCCTGTCATACTTTTGGCCATGAATCAGCAAAGCATTTAAGTGCATCCTTTAATTGAAGCGTGGAGTTGTCTTGCTGTGCAAATGTTGAAGTCAGTGAGACTATTAATTAAAATTAAGTATCTGCATAAGTGCTTTTTCTAAAAATAAGTTGCTTCGTAACAGCTTTAGGCCATATTTGGGGAGGAGGGGTTTATTTTTTCAAATTTTGAAAATAGGTATATAATTTTCTCTGAATTGTGTGATGATAAAATGTAGCAGCGTGCCAGAGGGCAGAATGTTCATGGGATGGAGTCTGAACTTTCTGCCTTGTAAGATGTCACCTAAACTGCTATTTATCTTAAAATAGAGAATAAAACTATTAGGGTTTTCATATTGTGCAGGGGGTTGGCATCAAAGAAAACTTTAGGAGAAGTTCCTGCTGAAGCTGCCCCTGTAGTGTTGCACACAAGTTATAGTCATCAGAAGCAGTCAATTCATCCTCTCTCTTGCTGAGTGCCTGGTTACAGCTCTGTTTTTCTTCCATGGAGTAAAACCTTGCATTGTTTCGTTAAAGTCAGTGCTTCTCAGTGGGAGACTTCTTAGCTGATTGTAGTGTGTGTCATTTATGTTTCCTATCTGTAGTCAAAGGCATTATAAGTATTTCAAGGGAATACTGTGGGTTTTTTCCCCTCTACATATTACAGAATTTACACATTTACTGTACCATTTACTTTACAAAATTATCTGGTTTATTAATTCTCACAGCACCTTGGTGAAATAGTGTACTTTTAGCTCCCAGGTCTGGCTCTTTACCAAACTCACTTTATCATGCTAACCCTATTACCTTTTTTCAGATTTATTTCAAAAATAGAGCTCTTCTTACAAGCCCCAGTATTCCCCACCTGCTGCAAACCAACGAATTAATACAGGAGGGAAGAAATCACTGGGAACATAGACAAGAGAAATGTGTATCAAGCTGCTTGTACTGTCAGATACCTGATTGCATCTCTCCTGTCTTTTCTTACAATGCTGACTTTTAAGATCTTTCAGACAAGCCTTTTTATAGGTATGTATATAAAGCACTGATCATAATATGATGGAGGAAATAAGAGATGTTACTGCATGGGAGCTGGGAAGAAGCATCTGTTGCCTGAGGTCATCTAGATATTTGAAGTCAGATGCAGAATTAGAGTGCAGGTGTTTTCTGACCAGAAGTTGGTACTTCTGAGGTGCTTCAGTGCGATGTGGGTTGATATCCCCAAGCTGTTAGTTTTTTACTGCTGCAGTTCTTAGTCTTTATCATTTATCATTCATTCTTTTATTATTTGTAGAAACTGAGAATCGTGCTTGCGTGTGAATACAGTTAAATTCTTGCTGAAAATCATGTGGCTGTTTCTAAAAACAGGGCTCAGAAGGTTCCTATTTTAAGTAATTAATATTGTGGGGGGAGGAAATTGTGTTTAATGTCGGTGCTAAAAGTTTCTGTGAAGCATTGTCACGTGAACACCAAGCAAAATTTACATTGGGGAAAAAAATGCCAATGTTGCCATCCTCACTATGAGCACATCAGTTGCTCTTTATTGCATTTTAAATTTGATTTCAGTGTAGGGTGGTGAGCTGTTCAATAAACATAGTGGCTTCATTTGTAGAACACTAGACTTACTGTTAATGCACAGTTTCATACTGGGAATTACCTATGTAATATTGTGTCCAGTGGGATCCTGTATCACAAAATTTGCATAGTTATAGTGCTAGTGACATCGTATCTCATAGCAAGAACCCAGGGACCTGATACAATATCAGTAAAACTGTCTCATAGGTATGATTCAAACAGTTTTATTAGCAACATATGGGGTGTGAAGGAGCCACAGAGGGTAGTTTTGAGTGTAAGGGTGCTGGCCTATCTTTTTCAGCCTGTAATTGTATCAGTCCTCTTCTATGCCATTATTTGTTGCTGCTCTGGGATTCCTGAAAAATAACTACTAATATGGTGACACAAAGGATCAGAATAAATTATAATTGTTGACTTTACAAGAAATTCATTGGCAAAAAGGCTTACTGTCCTAAGCCTGGGTGTAATTTCTGGTTCAGCTTCGGAGCTCAGCCACTTAGACAAAATGTTTTTTTGAAAGTCTTAGGGTTTTCTGGCAACCTTGTCCTGTTGTGTTGGGTGCTTTTGGGATGTGACAGATCCGAGGAAGAAATTTCTTTTGGCCACATGGTAGTTTTTAATCTTAAATTAGGAGAATGCATTTTGTTTACTTGATACTAGGATATTGAACTCTAGTGCCCCAAATGGAACATGTTATAATTATCATCCTCAAACAAAGAGTTCATTATTCGAACGTTTTGACATTAAAACCTAGCAAAAACGTAACTAGAAGATTGTAGTAGTGCTCTGTTGTACCTTTTAAAATAATGATATATTGAAAAAAATTTTATTGGGGTAAAAAGTGATACAAGTTTGGAGGTTTAATGCTTCTACATTCTAGTAACTGGTTGCTGAAAAGCCATAGTGATTACATAGCTATTAGAGAAAAGTACTGTATGGCTACTTCCATGGTAACTTTTAAAAATGCTTGTGTTTTTAAGAACACTGGGCTGAGCAGTGTCTTTGCAGAACAGCTTGCACAGGGTTTAGGACAGTTACATTGACTTTATCCTAAATTACTTCTGAATTCTTTTGCTTACTACTGAGGTTTCAGTGCAGAAAAACTAGGCTGTGAAGGACAGAACTGGTGAAGGTTAGCAGGAGATACACGAGGGTAGGTAGAGCACCCTGCAGTGCTGGGACCTCTCACTGATGTGGAAGCATCTTTTCATCCATTTTCTTTCTCCATTCCACTTCCATTATTTCAGTGTAGATTTGTCCTACACTTGTAGAAATTTGATCTGGAAGGATCCTGGGAATTGCTCATCTCTTGTTTTTTCAGGTAGGATGAAACTTGTCTGAACCATTCCAGACTTAAATATACATAGAGAAAAGTAAGATTCTATGAACTTTATGCTGATTGTACTTCAGAATTTAATTGCTGAACTCCTTTTCCAAGGCTCGAGCTCTCAATCAAAAGTGACACCTAAGTTGAAGATACATTAAAATTTTAGAATTCACTTGCAACACTTCCCAGAGCTCAGTGTTACCTGCTAAGATTTCCCAGTGTACTCTGGAAGCCATCAGGGAAAATTCTCAAGCATACTAGACTGAAGACAGATTCCTGCATGTTTGAAATGTTCTGCCATTCTCATAGCAACTACTGGTACTTATTCCTACAGTGCAGTTTTGTGTCTTGTGATACTCCTGCATCATCGTGGTGTAACCTAGATCATATTTCCTCTTTATTTTCTAAAATGTATGGAAAAAAAAATCACTAAAGATGCATTTCTTGTCAAAACAGGGAATTAAAATTGGTTTTATGACTTTTTTTGTTTTCCCCTGAAGAATCTTGACTGGCAAGTTCTCTATGTACATTGTTTCCTCACTGGCTTGGGTAACCTGTTGATATGGATGTAAGGAAAACTTGTCTGTAATTCTTGTTGCCCCTTTTTCTTATTTGGGTTAAGGTTTGTTTCTGCTAGCACTTCATGTCTTTGAGAGCTTTTCTGACTTCCATGAGCTTTCAAAGATTATTGCAGGTGATTCAGGAGCTATTTGAACTAGTTCCCTTAGTATTCAGTAGTAAAAGACCTCAGACTTTGCCAGTTTGAATTTGTTTTGAAAAATACCCTCACATCCTGTTTCTACCCTGTCTCTGAAAGCTTGGATTGGAAGCTCTCTGACAAATTCACTGCTGTTGAGAATCTTTAATGTCTTCTGTGAAGACTGAATTAAAAAAGCATTTAACCTTCCATTCTGAGACATAAGTAGGAAAATGTAATCTAAGCTGCAGTCAAGGAGTGGACAGATACCAACTTTTAGGTGCATAAACATCACAATCTTCAGATCTCTACATCTAATGCAGCTGGTCCTCTGGCTCCAAGGCAACCATCTAGAGGGTGAAATGGTCACTTTAAACATGTACTATACAAACAGTCAGCTCTTTCTTTCAGACATCATTAAGCATAAACTTGTACTGTTTTAATGTGGGGGTTTTTTGCTTTTTTAAATGTAATTTTGCCTTTTGCACACTTTATTACAGTGTTTTCTCCTTTCCCATATCACTTTTTGTTTGGAGTAGAAAGCTCACACCCACTTTGCTAAAGATGGTAAGGGAGTGATTTCTGAAATTAACTATTAAAGAAAAAAAAATTATATAAACAGATCTGGGCATCATGTCATAGGGACTTGAGAACTGTCTGGGAGCCTCTATTACCACTCACGTTAATTGTTACATATCTTGTAAATGTGTTTATTTCAAAGTACTGGAAGACTTCCAAAAAGTTCCTATATTTAAAAGGGCAAAAAGGATGTCACAGAGGATTTAGCCCAGGACAAAATAAAGTAAAGGTTAACTTGGACTTCTATCAGCAAAGGCTTAAAAGCTAAAAAAAAATAATAAAATGAATGCAGGTCACTCTGGTTTCATGATAGAAGGCTTTGTGAGACAAAGCTCATGTATTTTTTTTAATAGGATTGTGTGTCTGGCCTATATTGCCATATTAAACTAATGTCTTTTAAAGCATTAATTCATTGCAACACAACATTTTGGTATAAAAACTTAGATTATACGTAGCCAAGACACAACAGATTAAAAATGTCCTGTTGGTTGAAGTGTAAGTTTTACATGGGATGAGAGAGACCTGCATCTAATGGGTCTCAAATGTGTTGGTGGCCCAGTTACAAGTAATCAGCAGTTTTGTTGGTCATTTAATTTTTGCTGTTTTATTTCTAAGATGAGGCAAGGAATACTGGAGAAATATATCTGCAGTTAGTCATGAAAATACAGTAGAACTGTAGTTGGTACAGAAAACTTAGAATCATAGAATTGAAGGGTTGGAAGTGTCCTCTAAAGGTCATCTAGTCCAACCCCCCTACAATAAGCAGGGACATCTCACACTAGAACAGATTGCTCAGAGCCCCATCAAGCCTGACCTTGAATGTCTCCAGGGACGGGGCCTCCACCACTTCTCTAGGCAACCTGTTCCAGTGATCCACCACCTTCATATTAAACAACTTTTTCCTAGTGTCCAACCTAAATCTACCCCTTTCTAGCTTAAAACTTAGGTTTTCTAGTTTAAAGCTTAGGTTGGGAAACCTCATTTTGAGGATATGGGCATGGTACGAGGAGAGGCAGGGAGAGCTGGGACAGTTGAGTTTGGAAATGAGTAGGCTCAGGGGCACAAACTGAAATGCAGGGAATTCTCTTTAAAGACAGGAAGAAGTTTTTCACTGTGAGTGGGCAAACATTGGAGCAGATTGCCCAGAGAGGCTGTGCTGTCTCTATCTGTGGAGATAAACAGAACTCTGCATGGTCCTGGGGAACCTGCTCTGATTGACCCTGGTTTGAGCAGAGGGTTTTGACTAGCCAATCTCTGGAGATCCCTTCCAACTTCATCCATCCCCTGATACTGTGATAGAAGGGGGAGAGCTTGGAGATGTGATTATCCATGGTGGTTATGATACCATCACAAAAGGACTAGTGCAGTCTTTGCATATACAGAAGACACCATGAAGTAGATAAATGCAGAAGATTTTGACATTAATTTCACAGCACTGCAAGACCCCTGGTAGTACATTGACTTGATTTCTGGTGGGGTGGAGTATTTTCCTGACATGGTTAGAATGGTAATGGTGGCTATCTGCTATAGAGAGAAACTTTAGTGGCTAGGTTGATAGGGTCTTGGAGGAGAGGAGGCAAAGCTCATCTGTCTCCTCTACTATAGCATTTCAGAATCACAGAATCACCATTTGATCAAGTGTGAGTAAACAAACCTACCTACTCTTGATGGTCAATGGGCATAGATGATTGTGGACTCTCCAATCTATTACATTTAGCTCAACTGTAGTCTTTTTTTTTTTTTTTGCAGACATTACTGGAAAAAGTATTTGGGATAAATACTAGTTATTAGTAAAGTATTTGGGGTAAATATTTAGGAGAGGTAGCATTGGGTAGTATTTGGATGAAACTTCTTAGCCTAAAACAGTTAGGAAGTTACACCAGATTAGCTCATATCCTTTTTTAATTTCTTGTTTCCCTCCCCTTAAACTCTATTCAGATTTCAGAATGCAGTTACAGCTGGGAAAATTGCACTTGATCATCTCTCTGTTGGATCAAAGTGTATAGAATGGATGGAAAAAGTGCTGCTCACCTCTGGGATCCATTGAAAAGATTCCCAAACTGCTTTATTGAAGACATCTAAAGCAGCACAGCCTGGCATTTTCCTGCAGCCAGTTTTGGATGCAGGTAATAATGCTTCTGCTAGAGATGATGTGTTTCTTAGTTGAAAAGGTGAAAGTGTGTAGTTGCCTATTTTACAGGTAGAAAACATAAGAGATGAGTTGAGTGGCTTATGGCCAATAAATCAATGTAGAGCCTGGGTCTTGGGCTCCCTGCTCTTGCAGTGTGTTCTCTCCCTGTGGGTCACTGTGACCATGCAGACTGTTACCAATTCCAGAGCAAATTCATTAGTTCAGCTTCATCCTGTGTTTTGTGGGAGAATGCTCTTAATTGTTTGTGAAGGTGCTACATTTCAGAAGATGGTTGGGTCAAGTTAAACTTTTTGTAACTCTGTGTGATGCATGTGTGAGCAGGCAGCAGGGACTACGGTAAGGACTGCAGTGTGTGCAGTCTGGGGACTACCTTTCTCCATCTGTCTCAGTTGTGTGGTGGCACTTACTGGCCCCCTAAAGCAAAGGAGACTTGGTGGCCTTTGGTGCCCAGCTCAATGAGTACAGAGTTCTTGGTGTTCAGTAGATGTCTACTAATGACTCCTACTGTGCCTGCCCCTAAAATGATGATGGAATTCACACTGTGCTTCTAGTCTGTGGTAAGTCTGACAAGGTTACAGGTTTTGGGAATCAAATTTCTCCTTCAAGGCAAGATTAGCAGCATGCTTGCTGACTTTTTTTTCTCCTTTTCAATCAAAACCTCGATTTACATGGTTGCAACAGAGGTGGGAAATGCTAAGATCATGAATGAGAGATGGCTGCTAGCGATTGTGTTGTAGTTCAAGTAGCCCAGCTTCATCTGGCTGGACAGGAGTGGGAGGTGGGTGGGCCCTACAGCAGAATAAGGAAAGATGACCAAAAAGTTTGGCCATTCAGGTGTGTATTTCCTATTTACCATGCCACTTTCTCCCTCCCAAAAATCAAAATTTGTAGAATTCCACTGGTCAAACCTAATGGTAGTCAACAGCGAATTGAGACTGTTTTATACTTTTGGTGGGGAATATTAGTATTCCTCACCCTGAGAATTGATCAATTTGGAGGAGGAAAGGGGCCAATCCAGGAGGTTTCTGGAATGTATAGAAGATAACTTCCTGCTACAGCTGGTAGGTGAACCTACCAGGGGTAGTGCCATGCTAGACCTACTCTTCACGAACAGAGAAGGGCTGGTGAAAGATGTAGTGGTTGGAGGTCGTCTTGGTGAGGCACTGGTGAGGCCTCACCTCGAGTACTGTGTACAGTTCTGGGCCCCTCACTTTCAAGAAGGATGTTGAGGTGCTGGAGCGGGTCCAGAGGAGAGCAACAAGGCTGGTGAAAGGACTAGAGGGAAAGTCTTATAGGGAGAGGTTGAGGATATTGGGGTTGTTTAGCCTGGAGAAGAGGAGACTCAGGGGGGACCTCATCACTCTCTTCAACTACCTGAAGGGAGGTTGTAGTCAGGTGGGGGCTGGGCTCTTCTCCCAGGCAACCAGTGACAGGACAAGAGGGCACAGCCTGAAGCTGCTCCAAGGGAGGTGTAGGTTGGATATTAGGAAGTACTTCCTCATGGAGAGGGTGATTAGACGTTGGAATGGACTTCCCAGGGAAGTGGTGGAGGCACCGTCCCCCTGGATGTGTTCAAGGCAAGGCTGGATGTGGCACTTAGTGCCATGGTCTAGATGGTGTGGTGGTGTTGGTCATAGGCTGGACTTGATGATCTTAAAGGTCTTTTCCAGCCTTGGTGATTCTGTGTGTTTGTATCTTCAAGTGTAAAAGACAATAGTGCCGTAAAACCAAAATGAAAATACCACTTTTTTGGGTGTAATTTTATATGTAGTGGATGGTATTTGAAGGGAGCCTTTCCCAGTGTCTCTAAGACATTCAAACCAGCTGATACTGCCTCCCTTTAGGAAAGGCTTCGTGCTTCTGTGCAGATAAAACTGCCCTAAGCCTGGTCTGTGTAAGGAAACAAGCCTGGGTGACACAGCCTGTGTCAGTGCTGCTCCTTCTCCTTTCCCCTTTCTTTTCCAGTAACTTCTGAACTCATCAGGCAGCTTGTACAAAGTTTGACAGAAGAGTAACAAGCTTAAAGGTTTTAGGCTGCTATGTGTTCATTTAAAATATGTGGTCAGGTAATGAAAAGGCTATTATGGGCTGCAGAGGGCAGGGCTGCAGTGTAAGCTCTTACAAGACAGCAGAGAATTCAAGCAATTCAATACTCGTTCTGGTGCCTTAATTGATTTGTATAGTCCACTCTGAGGTATCAGAACTGTGTTAGCACTCTAGTTGTATGTTGTAGTAGCATTATTGGAGGTCTCCATAACAAGGAGATTGTGGTGTATTTTTCTTTAAGTATTGCAAAAGGGTGGAAATGCTGAAGAGGAGGTTTTGTGCTGTGGTGCATTCAATTTGTAGGTGGTATTGCTGTTCAGGATGGTTGGAGAAGGTGTCATGCCCCTAGCTTGGGCATAGAATCGTAGAATCACTTAGGTTGGAAAAGATTTTTAAGATCATAGATTCCAACCATTAACCCTACTTTGCCCAGTCCAGCACTGAGCTGCATTCCCAAGCACCACGGGGCATGGAGATCTCTCTCTTGCAGGCAGATGACAGACATGAGATTGGTCTAGTGGGAGGTGTCTCTGCTCATAGCAGGGAGGTTGGAACCTGATGATCTTTAAGGCCCCTTCCAAGCTTAACTACTATATAGTTGGTGAAAGGAGTTAAAGGCATAAATAATAACTTATTACAGGAGTTTACAGACTTAATGGTTATTCACATGAAATCAAATGCTAAGGACTACATATGCTTAAGTTATGAATTAATTATTAATGTTTTAATTATTTGTGTTCTAAATTCTGCCATGTTGTGGATTAAATGAATTTTGAGATCTAGAAGTAAGTGACAAACTCCAGACCCTCCCCTTCCACAGATCTCTTACAGCCACCAAGGTGCTTTCTCAGTGTGGGGTTTTGGCACCTCAAAACCTGTGATGTCTCTGCAGCTACTTCTTGCAGAGATGAGCAGGACCCACAGTAGCCTTGTGAGCTGGACAGAGATGAAAATTGTGTAAACCTGAAGTAGTGTCTTTTTTGGGTATGTATCTGTGGGTGGGAGAGGACAGGTAGCACAGCCCCTGCTCAGAGCTGGGGAAAAAAACAGCCTCGTGTGGGAAGAGCAGCATCTCTCTAACCTCTAATGCAATCACAAGTGAGTGAACTTGATGTGGTGGAGGCCAAAATAAATGCTAACTTATGCAAGTATTATACATCATGTATCTTTCACTATAAAGTGTAAAAGTTGAGTCTCTTACAAAGCCAGTACTATGATTAGGATGATAAAAAAAAAACAGGGTAAGATTTTTAAAAGCTTTTAAGAGTCTTTGCTCAACTGCCACTTTCAGAAATGATTTGAACATTTAGATACCCAGGTTGCATTGTAACTCCATGAGACTTCCAGCTTTTTCTTTTGAAAATGTGGCTCCAAGTTACTAAAATACTTTCATGATACTGAGTTTCATATGATGTTGAGCCCAGGGGAGGGGTGTGCACTGAAATACTCCCTGCACACACAAAGCAATAGTGAGTCCAAGGGCAGATGGGTGTTTATTTGGGGCAGTGGAGATTAGATGGAGACCACCAGTGCCACTGTAAGAGGTGACCAAAATCCAGTTTCTCATTTGCATGAGGCATATATGGGGTAGGTAAGCACAGCCTGTCCATCTGTAACTTGTTTCAAGCTTCAGTGTGCAGTTATGTGGCTCCATAAACGTTAGTGATTTCCACATGTAGGCTTTGATATGCAAGTGTTGTCGTTGAGTGTAAAAGAAAACTTAGGGTGGAGCTGCTGGCTCCTTTGCACCATGGTGCTGGTAAAAATGCAAGACACTATGCGGGTTGCAGAGCTGTAAAGGTGACAGTTGTGTTCTTGGGTTCTCAGGTCTAGAAGGACAAGCAACAACTGTCCTCTCCTGTGGACTTTGCCCAACTACCTCTGTCCTCTGTAAGCCCTTCCTACTGCACCTTCTGAGTGTTCAGCTTGTCCCCATCTCTTCTGGAAAAGGGGTGGGATGAAGCTGCAGTGCTGATGACCAGCAGGGTTGTGGGGGACATCTGTGCACTGTATCTGATGCATTTCTGTTGTTTGAAGACAATTCCCTCTGACTTCATTTTTCTTGTGTGGCCAGTTGTCCTTTTCACAAAGAACTCACAACTGGTTTAAATGGAATGTGTTTCATTTTTAGTAAGGCCACTTTTCACAACCAAGAGCCTAATGGAAACCTAGCTGGTGAAGTAAGAATTTTTGGAAATTTGGAGTTTTACAAATGACAAAGCTTTAATTTAAAACCAGGGAAAATTCCAAGGTCTTCTGTTGTTCTTTTAGGTCATTATTGCTAGAAGCTTTTTTTTTGGCTGAATTATGGAAATGTAGGGCTTCAAAATCTGAGGAATGTGTCTCAGTGCAAAGCAAAATGATATCCTGTGTTCAAATGGTAGCAGCGGTGAGAACAGTCAGTTCTGAATCATGTGGTTACTGCCGTGAAGGTACTTCAGAGACTGAAACTAGAACCTCTTCTAGCACTTCCATCTGCATACCTGTAATTCACATCATCTTTAGAAAGGACTTTACCACAGGCTTGCAAAGCGAAGCTCAGAAGCGTGTGTATCAAATGTCAGGCTGCACTTTGGTCTGGAAGTGGCTGAGGTGTGGGGGAAGACCAGAGAGGTGAAGCATGGGCTTTTCCCAGGCAGGAGGAAAGGCAAAGCACCAGCAATTATATGTGCTCATATATGTTTATACTTAGGCTGGTATGTTCTTTTTCTGTTTTATGTTTTTTTTTTTTCTGACAACTTGAATTTGAATATTATCAAGTGGAAAATTCACAGGATTCTGGTAAAGAGTTAATTATTTTTAGGTGATTTCCAGTATGTAATCTCATTAGCTCACAGTTTCAGCATACTTTGTACCAGTACCTTCTCATATTTTTTTAATGAGACAAACCAGGGCTAGTTACTCAGATGTTTGCTAGGAAACAGCAGCTGCATGGGTGCTGGCTAGAACCTGCAAATGTGCTGCCAGTTTATCTGAGCCAACATGCTTGGGAGGACCTTGATGTAGGCAGAATAGCTTTTGCAGAAGCAAATCTGAAACTACCAATTCTGTCTTGTTGTGGACTTTGTTGTTTGTGGGTTTTTGTTTTTGTTCTTTAAATTTTTTTATGAATAAAATGTTCATATAGGAAGGCAATTCTAAGCTTATATTAGGTATGTATGGGGTACACTTACAAACAATTTTAAAATCTCTGTTAGAATGGGTTCAAAGTATTCAAAACATGGACTTCTTATCATAGAATCATGGGACGGTTTGGGTTGGAAAGGACCTTAAAGATCATCTAGTTCCACCCCCCCTGCATGGGCAGGGACACCCTCCCACTAGACCAGGTTGCTCAAAGCCCCATCCAACCTGCCTTTGAACTCTATCTTATCTACCTACATTTCTTCACTTAAGGGTTATCTAACTTCTACTGGCTTAGAGACCCTGTAACAAGTAGGGGTGCAGATCTGTAGGAAGCTGTGTTCTCTCTGAAATCAGGGAGAGGCTTCTTTTGCTCTTCTCTTCATGAAGTAGCAACTGAGAATGAAAGCCTACAACTTAGAACAGTGGCTTGCTTGCTTACAGCAAATACCCAGATTTTGGGGAGCTTTCCAGATACTGGGAGCTCACCCAAATCACTGAGTAGTCCATCAATAAAGATTTAAGTGATGAGAGTGGAAAAATTGGCATAGTGTCATCTTTGAGGCTCAGTGTATACAGCCTGTGTAGAACTTCTGATCCTGGCTAACCTGGGGTGTGAAAGTTTTGAAATAAATGCAGTGTCATAGCTTTGAAGCATGGAAGGAGCTTGCTGGGCCAACTGGTTCATCTTAGCTTGGAATGGAAACCAGAACATCTCTCTGCATCTAGGAGGGAAGCCTAAAGAGGAAATAATGACTTAAAATATGCTTCTATCTTTGTACTAGATAAAGGGTTATTTTAAAACTTCTTATGCAGGAAAAACTGCATTTTGTGTCATGTTACAAAGTTTTGGCAATGTAATGATAGTCTTTAAAATCCATGTGACTGTTCTAAAAACATTTGACAAAAACTAGATGTGTGTTCTGTGGTCAGCAAAAACTTACTGGTAGGTTTTGGGTGTTTTTATTCTGTAAGGTTATTGGCAGCTGAAAGAGTTGTGTATTTCTGTATCTTTTGTGGAGCTGTAATGAACATGAAGTTGTCATTGTGAAGCTTACACTTCTGACACTAAGAATGGCTCTTCGATCTCTGAAGGCTGCTGGGTTCTCCACACAAGTTGAAACCATAAGCATTTTATGGCACAAGATGAATTGCTGGGATCCAAACATAAATTTTGGAAAAAGAAAAAAAAATTGAGGGGATGCCTGCATCCTCGGGTTTCTTGAACTTGAATTGCTGTAGGAAGGAAGAGCCATATGTTGTTGTGGTAACTTCTGATGCATTGGAAGAATACAGACTACAGGTGATTTGGACCAGATCCTGCAGACATCCTGTGTGCTGGAATATGACCTAATTTTAGTAAAAAAAGGACTTCATCCTCAGCTTGCATTGTCCAGGCAGTTGAATGATTTTAGCTGAACTACCAGATTAAGTGTTTGTGTTTTGTCATTCTGGAGGGAGAGCAGAGTCCAAGACCGTGGGCCTGAACTGTAGTCTTTGGTTTTCTTTTTGGAATAGAAGAAGAGCATAGAGGGAAAAGACTATTTTTGTGTTTCTTCTTTCAAAAATGAAACAAAGGAGACTGACATCCTTTTACTTTTTCAGTCAAGTGTCACTCATCCTGAATTTGTAATAATCACTTCAGAATGGCTACTTACACTTCTTTACAAAAATTGGATGAAAGAGCCTGCCAGATAAGTTAAAGACCAGAAGAAAAAAAAGAAGCTCCACTTCATAACTTTAAACCGAAGTAGTTGTTTCTTTGAATTGCTTGTTTTTAGTCCTGTTGCTATAGGTATCAAAGCAGCTAGCTATTACCATCTCTTTGTAAGGATTTTTGCTTGTTTATATTCGTGTTTCAGCAAATCAAAGGCTAGGCCTTCAGACACGAAGCAGAAGGTGTGTTGGTTTAAAGATATGCTAAATGTACCTGTACCCAGTTGTTGTAGGTATTGCAGGTACCAGCAGCAGGGCAGATGCAGTGACTCTGGATTTGCATATGGCAGCAACAAAATTACATACTGTGCATTCTTAGAAAATGTTTATTTTGGTTGCTAAAGCTTTCTTTGGTGTTTTATCTCCGATAGCTTGATAAAGCTGGCTCATGTACTGCTACTCAGTATGCTTACAGCTTTCTTGTGGTGTTTGAAAGGACCCTACATGCTAGCTGCCAGTAAGTTTTAATAATACATACTGCTCTTTTTGATTTATGTTCACCTCTGCATCACTTTAAATGGAGACATCCGTTCTGGGTTCTTTGCAGGAACCTACATTATTAGGTCTTTGAGACCTCGGAGGAAATCTGAAGCCTTAGACATTTCAGCAAGGAGGGGAAATCCCAATAGTTGGATTTCTGCAATGATTGTAAACACCTATGCATCTCCATGTAACTAGTGTATCAATTCACAGTCTGTGAATTAAAATTATGTTTTGTGTCTAGACTTCACGTTAACATCATGGAACAAACAGAGAAAATTCATGAAGGCATGAGAGGTAACTGCATATGAAAGCCTTATTGTGCCACATACTGAAACAGTGTTTTGGCTTAGTCTTGTGCAGGATTTAATACAAATGACTGATAGGAAGTTTAAACGTGAGCCACTTATCTGCCTAATATTGCTGTTATTCACCAAAGTTTCCCTATCACGAGGATGAGATCGTTCCATTTATCTTTCTATAAGCACAAATAGTCAAATGATGAAAACTCAACAGCCCCCTATCCACTCATGCAGCAGTGCTGTTGGAACCTGAAGAGCTTCTTGTACAAAAAAAGGGTATTTTGGGGATGATTATTGTTTCTACACTTGCATCTTTTAGTACTTTTTTAGTGTCATTTTGCCAAATAAAGGTTTAGTTTAGTCATAACTTGAAAGACTGGCTTTAAAGCTGCACACGGTGACTGATTTTCTTTTGAAGAGTTGAATCTATTTACAGAATCTCACTACTGTTTTTAATGAAATTCTTTGCAATGTTTCTTTCAACTTTTGAAACTCATTAGCTGAAAACCATGTGTAAAATGTCTTCAGTCTTTGAATTGCTGTTTTATTTAACAGCATTGCATATCTGTGAATCTAAATTAAAACAGTAATTTAGTGAGGAAATAGTTAATAACAAACCATTTAAAGTAGTGTTTGGAAACACTGTTAGTTTTGCTCAGGAAGTTTTCATTTTCTATAATTTGTGCTGCCTCATTATTTGTAATACTGAAACTACTCCTTACCCCTAGTACCAGTCACTTACATGAAGAAATGAAAGTAATGTTTACAATTTGGGTGGAAAATACTGAGTTAGGCTTAGTGGGCCAAATTCTGCTTTGAAGTAAAATGTTAAAAACCTCAAGTATTGCACAGAGTTAACAGGACTGCAAACTGGACTCTTAATATTGTTTTGGTGTTTTTATGTTCAGTGAAAAAATGCAGTGTAAGCATTTTGTGAACCAAAGTCAGGGCTGAGATTCTCCAAAGTTGGTGCCTAGTGTGCCTCAAAATTTGGTGACAGCTGGTCAAAAGGTGGGACAGAAGAATTTTGGAGGTGAGTATGCAGAGTTACTCTAGGAGCTGGTCTGGATGATGTTCTCTTCCCTGTTATGTCATAGGGGCGATTTTTGCTCTCCTGCTTCAAGGTTGGTTGACTCTTGGTAGTCACTGAATTTCTTTTTTCCTCTATCATAGTTTGGTAATTGACCTTGAGTGTCTGCTAGTTTGAGGAGTAATACTTCAGCTACTTTAAAATTCTCTCTACAGTCTCAATAACAAGCTAACCTTTATTTCTAGTAGAGTCTTTTACTGGTTGTAGTCATGACAGAATGTTTTTGCAGGTTTTAGTTGTCAGTTTTCTAAAGGTTTCAGAACCTCTTGGTGTTCAGTGTTTAGGGGTGAAGAAGCCTTAAGTTGGCTCAGACTTTCAGCCTAGGTTGGGTCTTATTAAGGTGGCTTCATCAAGATAAAGTTCACTTCAAATTGACTTCTGGCATTTAGGGATATTTCAGCTATAGAAAAAGAGCACAATGCTGTGTAGCAGCAGGGAGAACAAGCTGGCACAGGGTGATGCAATCAGATATGTTATACTTCAGCCACAGGATTAGTTTTTGGGGAGCATATTTTAGAGAACTCACTGGTTTCCTTAAATTATCATGTAGTACTTTCTGCTTTTTTCATGTAGGTTTGACTGTTGGCAGAAGTAATCTGGATGCAGTGCTTAGTTTAATGTTTTTAGTCATACATCAGAGAAACTCTATCATCAAACAGCCAATAGAAATACTTCCTATTACAGTTTTAACTACAATGTGTTCTATGCACTTTACTGCTACAAAACTTTTTAGGGAGCTCAGTGTCCTCCAAAAATCCCCCACCCTGCTCCAGCAGGTCTGCTTTTTTAATAACAGCAACGTAAAAAGACATTGCTGATAAACTCAGTTAATTTTGTTTTAGATTGGTCATTAAAGTAGAAGTCCCAATGTGTTGCAAAATCAAGTTCCAGAAAAAGATGGACCTGCACACTTTTTTTATAAAGCATCAATGTTTTTGTCAAAAAACCCTCCATGCTGAGTAACAAGTTAATCTGCCTCTCAGTGAACAATGTGAAATTTCAATTTACCAGTCACATACAGTTTTGCAACTCCTGCTTCTTTCCTAGCAACATCTTCCAGAAGTTGCAGTGCATTCTGTTTGAATATAAAGCAGTTTGGTAACACTAGCAATCCTTCAGAGTGTATCAACAAGTTGCTCTATTGAAAGGCTTCAAGAGGCAATCAATACATCAGGCAGAAAGCAGTGATGATACCTGTAGAGCACACCAGATGTGCCCTTGAGCAAAAGGTAGTAATTAGTTGCTTGCATTCCTGTGCAAACCATCCCAAGTGTTGATGGTTGTGAATTGCAGAGATCACTGTGGTACCAAACTCGGGCTCTAAGCTGCCAGAGTTGTTTATGCCCATTCCATTTTTAATATAAGATGTTTTGATGAGGGCATTTAATCCCAAGGGATTTGCATGCCATAATCGTACCTCCACTGATTTAAACACAAAAGTTAGGGTAGTTCTTCAAAGTATTTTAAGTGCTAACTTCCACTTCAGTATTAATAATAAACAGTAAGGACAGCTCTGAAAATATCTTCATATTTTCCTGGCTGCACGCAAAGAAGAATAGAATCGAATCATTTGGGTTGGAAAAGACTTTTAAGATCATGCAGTCCAACTGTTAACCCAGCACTGCCAAGTCCACCACTAAGCCATGGCCCTAAGCACCATGTCAACACTTATTTTAAGTACCCTGGAAGTATTTAAAACGTGATTCAGTTGTTTCTGTCCTGCTTCTGGGATGATGGGTACTAAAAGTCATAAAGTATCTGTTGGGTAGCCTGCAGAGTGAGAAGTTACCTGTGCAGCTCGTGGGTACCTGCTTTGCTACTGAGCTCATACCCATTCAAATAATGTTTTGCACTTCAGTCAAAGAAAGTGAGAGCTATGTGATTTAAATAAGATAACTTAATAATTTAAATAAATGTGATGTGGCAAGTTTACACAACAGGTGTATTTTTGGTTAATTTGTACCATGTAAGTTTTAGAGCACTTTCATGTGGACTCCTGACACTTGAACCATTTTGGTGTTGCAGAAGTCTGTGTTTCATTGATGTGCCTCTACTTACGGGAAAACCAGTAAAAAAATAAAGCAAAAAATATGGTAAAAAGCAGGTTTGTGCAGAGCTGCTCTGTGTCTAAGGCTGGCTGACCAGTGGGGATATGCTGAGCTGGAGGTTGATCTTGTATTAGCTGAACTGGGAGGGAAGGGAATAAAAAGTTCTTTTTTTAACTGGAAGTTGTTAACACAAGATCTTACTATGGAAGCTCCTTCAGTGGTTTGATTTGTGCTTTGCAAAAAAACCCCACATTTCCACTTGGGAGTGGGAGGAAACAACACAATTCCTGTAGTTCATGTCAGTGAATTAAAAGAATCTATTAGGAAAAAATGAGATGATGTAAGTATATATTACCTGAACCATATAATTTAAATCTGAGCTATCTCCACTCAAGTATAGGAGTGGGAGGAGTTTGTTAGTCACCATGCAAGGCAAAGTGTCAAAATGACTATGCTGTTATAGGGCTGAGGAGATGAGGGTAATTCCTGAGAAGCAGAACAGGTCTTTAAGAACTCTGGTAAGACTATCCCCAATATAAATATAGCTAATACTATTTTGGTATAATTACATGAGTTGTCATGGCACTGTTTGGGAGATGACAGCACACCCTTGCTTGCATGGGACAGTCCTGGTGGCTTCTTGTAGGTGGGAAACATAAAGCTGCATCTTGTTTTGAACATGGAAATCCATTGTTACACCTGGTTTTCTGTGACTGTAGTTTATATAATAATGTTAAACAATATTCCACTTGCCCCCAGTCCTTAAAGCTCACCAGGGAATGTCTTCATAAAGAAATGAGTTTTTAGTCTCCCCCACTTGGCTTATGTTCTGCTGTGTAGCAGATAAGAATTTTTTTTAGATCATAGGAAATGCTGTATCATGTGTTAATAGCCTCCCTCGGAGTTTTTCAGTAGGTCTCCTCCTCTAATAGTTATTGAAAAACTTTAATTGTGATTCGTTAGTACAAAAAGAGTTAATTTCACCTTAAATATTTCTTAAAGGAGCATGAGAGCCAGAATGTTCCTCCTGGGCTTTCCCCTGCTACTTACCTGTTTAATGTCTGGTTCTTTAGGTAAAATAGTGTCACCCTTGTGCTCTAAAGAAATGTGCAGAATTCATGTCTTAATTTTTGAGGGACTTAATTTCCTGTTTTCAAACGGAACTAATTATTTTCTGAACACTTGAACACAACCAGGGCAACAGGCTGATTTAATTCTGTCAAATGTAGCCCTGATGCAACACCTTATTTTTTTCTATTAAAAACCCCCTAGATCATCAATATGTCATTTAGCATAGGCTATGGAAGCCTCATAGTTTGCTAGTTTGGTCAAAACTGAAGGATTTATATCGGAAGAAATACTTTTTTACAGCAAGGATGTTGCAAAAATACAGGAAACTATCTGAAATACTCCCAACAAAATAATTCTTACTACTGTAATTTAGTTGATTTGTTATATCATTAACCTTTGAGGAAAAGAATATTCAAGTGCTGTGGTTTACACATGCAAAATATAAATGGCACAAACATAGCTGATGTATTAACTAGTGTTAACCACAGTCATGGTTGTCACAGTTCTGCAAGAAAATGGTGTTTCTCAATTGTAAAATGTGAAGAAATGCACTTGGTGTGGAGTCCCACCCAAACCCAATAAACAGGATGATTTTTTTTTTTGCTTCTGCAAGGTGAGCAGTTGCTGCACAGTGTAACTTCTGTGATAGCTGATTCATCCCTTTGCTATGCAAATTTTAAGTATACAAGGATTCAGTACTTTTATTTAAGAAATATGCCTGCAGGCTGTATTGGTAGGCTTTAGGGAGATATCTGGTTTGGTGTGAAATAAATAGTTGTTAAAAGATCACATGAATTAACGTCTTAGAAGATGAAAAGTGACGCTGTGAGTGTTTTGAAAGCACCCTCCTGTACCCAGCATGTGAGCTTGCCACTTGGTTTTGGTTTTTCAAAGAAACCTCACCAACCTCACGGAAAAATCTCAGAGCTACACGCCAGGGTGGGGGAGAGGAGACCAGCAATGTCACCTAAAAACTGCAAGAATTAGGACTTGAATTTCAGACACCCCCAGTCCCAACCTCTGGAGGTTGGACCCTTAGAGTGAATGCTCACTGCTCCTGGTGGTGGGAGTAGCTGCTTTAGCTTGGAGTCCTGTCTTCAGACCATTTGAGTGCTTAGCTTTTAATGAATGGATTGAAATGCCATAATTCAGGTTTATGTGCAAGTTGCAGGCATCCAAGTTTGCATAATTTGAGTGAAATGGGAGGGGGAAAAAACCACTGTGAAAGCATTTGAGTGAAAGACCGCTATGGTGCTTGCAGTTGGTGCTGGAGATTTGTCTTGCTAAAGAAAACAAAATGCTTCCTTAAAAGCTATTTGCTGCCTAATGTGGGACACATTTTAATATACAATTACAAAATATAATGCCAGTTTAATAAAATTTAGTTTGTAAAACAGCTATTAGATTAAGCCCAGCCCCTTTTTATTATGTTGTTGTCACAAATATTAATCAACTCCTTACTTCAGTATGAAATTCGCTCTTGGTGCAGTTTTATTATCCTTTCTTTCTCTCATCCAGCAGCATCATTCTTTCTCTGGTGGTTTCTCTTCTGCTGTAGAGGAACAGCATGTTTTGGAAGCATTTATTTCTTTTCTGTGAATAACTGTAGCTTCATTTATGTAACTGTAATGAGGACTTTTATGCCTTAATGATCTAAACTAAATAAATTAACTTGTTCGTTACCTTTCAGTAGAGACGCTTCACACAACTGCTGCTTGTAACTTCTAAAGTGTAAGGCAGCCCAGAATTTTAAATGCCTGAACTTGTGTGTGTTGTGCACACTCAGGTAATACCACTGAAATTAATCATCCTGATGTTTGTCTACATGCAGAAGTTGTTATACTGATTTAGAAGGAGCTGGTGGAAATAGATGGAAGCTTTTTAGGTGAGGCAGCAGCCTTCTTTTCCTTTTCCTACCTCCCAAAAATGTGCTTTCTCATCTTAAACTTGTCGTTTTTAATTCTGTCCTATTGTTTTCATTGGGAGGGATTAGTAAAGTTAAATCTTAGCTTTTGTAGCATTAACATTAGCTTATAGCTGTCATATTTGTCTCCTAGCTAAACTAAATCCTGCTTTTTTCCCCTCTGTCACACTTTGTTTGAAAGAACTAGTCTACCTAGAACTTGGTGTGGGGTTTCTAGTGAGGAAAACATCATGAGTAGTTGAGTATTTTAAAAAAGCTTGATTTTTATGCTGTTTGTCCTGATTGTTGCCACACACCCATCCAGGCCATGCAGAGGTACCTGTGGGAACCTGTCTGGTGCTGTTGGTGTTGCTCTGTGGAGCTATGTCTGTGACCAAAGCCATCCCTTCTCAGAGAGCCTGAACGATGGCTTCACACTGCTTGTGGGGAGCTGCCAGATTATGGCAATTAGGCATGGAAACCATTAAAACCATTTAGTTGTGGTTCTTTTGATGATACCAGTGTCAGAAGAAACAGTACAGTTTGTAAGCTGTTAGCAGCAGATTAAAAAAATAAAAGTATAGTATCTGTCAGGTGCACGTGTGGTGTAAGCTTCAAGGAGAATATGGTGGGTGGGCATGTGGAGTGTTTGGGGGGATGTGGGCCTGAATTTGCTTGGATGGGTCTTTTCCCCCACAAATTTGTAACTAGTTTTTTTTTTCTTCACATTTCATCTAGAAGCAGACAAATGGAGTAGAAAATAAAATATTTTGTGGGAAGCATATGGAGGAGTCCTCCTAGGCCTGTTTTCATTATGTTTCAAAGCCCTTTGGAAAGACTTCTGAAAAGCAGGATGTCTGGCAGGCTCTGGGATGGGAAGAGCGAGGTGCCTGGCTGCTCTTCTTGGGCGTAATGGCAGCCTCCTTTGATCAGATGGAGAATTATAGTATCTAATTCTTCTACAAAAGTTCTTTTAAAGTCATAAGCTGGTCAGATACGCTCCTCCACAGCTTTTATTTTAAAAATGAAGTAAAAAATCATTTTATTGAAGTGGAAACACATCACCGAACAGCATGAATTAAACCTACTTTTGTATCCTGGCCAGTCGTGATCTGCTTTACTGCTTTTTCCTGTTACCCCAAAAAAAGCAGTATTTTTATTATTTGTAAGAGAGGAAGAGCAAAAAATGGTATCTTACGTAGAAGCTGTCTGCATCATGGAATAGAAATGTGAGAGCTGATGCTTTCAGCCATTGCTTTAGCCACAGATTCTTCTTCAGTTGTTCTTATGTGCTCAATTCACGTGCCTGCCTTCAGATTTTACCTGTTTTGACAAAGAGAGCCAGGATAATTGCTAAAATAGAAGTTAGCAGGAAATTTGGGGGTCTTTTTTTGTTTCTAAATTTGACAGAAGTGTTACACTTCATTCATGTAGTCTGGTTTTCTTAGGTAGCTATTTCCTCTTGTGTGTAAGTGATGCTATTAGCAGTGACAGGGCTTTGAACTGTCATTTCATACCGCTGGAAGTTAATTACTAGAAAACTGGGTTTTTCTTTTTTTATATTAACCAGTTTCATATAAAGTATCTTGTCTTCACTGAGGATGTCACTGTGAGGTAGGAATAACTACAGTAAACTGAAAAGCAGAGCAACAAAGCCTTTGATCATGCCAAAATGTAAGCATGTGTTGAACTTTATACTGGAGCATTCCCACTGGCTGTGCAGGGCTTATGCTGCCGTGTTTCAAGGGTCCGTGGCTTGGTAGAGATTTGAGAAGTCCTTAGCAGGCTCAACAATGAAACTCAGATATCCTATCAAGCCAGGGTGCTTTAAGTCTCTGCTCAGACTGCTTAGTAGAGACAGAATAAGGGAGATAATACATTTTTAGCTTTTAAATTCAAATAAACCTTTCAATTAAAGGAATTCTTGACAGTTTTAAATGCTCTGTTTGTGCAGTGTTTGCACTGAATGATGAGGAATGGTGTGATTTAGTTGTATCTTTTGGAATGGAGAAAAACTGATCCCATTTACTTTATATTGTTGCAGTTTTAAGCATCAAATGATATACTTTCTATGTTCTGTTCTCAGTAGTTTCTCCAAAATGATAAGGCCTCTTATCCTGTAGTATTGCAAGCAGAACAATGAACACTCCAGCACTGATAGAGCAGGAGGTTGCTTTCAAAATAATTGCTGAGGATGATCTGATTTTTTGTGATTTAGTAACTTGCTATCTGCAAAGACATATAGATTTGTATGAGGAATTTTTTTCCTGCTACTAGAAGCAAAGAAACATAAAACTTAGAAGAGGAATTTTTTTTTTTAAAGTGAAAAAGAAAATAAGGGTCACAACTCAAGAAGGGACAACTCTGTAGTAGTAAAGAACATGGGTTTGTAGGATAATTCAGGTTGGAAGGGATTGTTGGAGGCCATCTAATCCATCAAGGCAGAGCTGGCCATGAGCCTACGATACCTATATCCAACAGAGTATGTGATTCTGGAATATTTGAGCATTATGTGATCTCTTTCTGTGGTGTCTGCATTTAATCTGATGTAACTTTACATTGAGAGATATGACTCGTGAGGCTGTCGTTTATATTCTTTTAAATTATAAAATACACTCTGCAAAATACTTCAGCTGATTTTTCTCAAGTTTTGGTTTCTGTGCAATCGGAAGTCAGGCCAGAACCTCCAAGTGAAGCAAGTATCATCTTGAAATACATAAAATACATAAGTTTTTTTATTTTTCCCTGGCACCAACAGTGCCTTCATTGTAGGCATTTTTTGTTCTGTAAAGATTTAGTATGATCAATAGTTACTATGGAATACTTACAAATGTATTCTGTCTGCAAAGCATTGAAAGAGGTTCTTTTTTTCTATTGGCATTTGAAAAGCACAAAAAAGTGACTACTACAACAGAATTTTATTAATGAATGATTTACACTGGTTCCAGCTGTGACCATGTGATTAGTCCTTCACTAAGCAACAATGGGTATTTTCTTTCTGCTTTTATTTGATTTCCAAGAATGTGTCATCTGTTACATAAACTGCTGCCAGTATACCCCATGTAAACTGGTATTTTTTATTTCCCTGAAGCGTAAGATGAATACCCACCCATATCCTTCTGGAAATAGTGTTTTAAATGAATTGGGAATTTTATTGGCTATCTCTGATTCAGCCTGCCAAAATCATAAAACTTAAAATATTTATTAAGCGCACTAGACTGTAGGATGCCTTGTTCCCTGGTAGTGCAAGAGATAGATTATTTTCACTTTTACATTTCTATCTTAATATTTTATTACAGCAATACAATGTGTTATAGAGGTGGACAAGCCTGCAGATTGAAATGTGGATAGTCCAGATTGTTCCTTTCCCTCGACCATATGGTGTAGTTCTAAAAGCCTTTTGTATGCTGTCTGTTCAGTTAATTGTAAACTCTGTCTTTAACGTACCTTAAAAAAAAAAATAGATGTGAACTAAAAGTCAACATATCCTCTGGTAAGTAAAGTTTGCTAAAATATAGATCTAAATTCACAGTCCTGGTCTCTTGGTAGATTTTCTTTCTGGGTGAATTTGAAAGTCTTTCACCGTCTCTTGGTAACGAATGTAAGTATGTGCATGTGGAGGGACAGGTTTTTCCATTTCCTCCTCAGGAAGGGGGGGAGATTTGAGTATATAATGAACATTTCATAATATTTTTGCTTGGCAGACAGCTCTGCCAGTGGGTGATGTGCAGGAACATCGAAGGTTTCTGACAGATGGATGGTAGGACTGCTAATACACCTACCCACGTTTCAGCGTCTGATGTTCCCGGTGTTTCTCTGATGCCTGAGAAGCTTGTGCTCACACTTTGGTCTGATGTTGCCTGGTGCTGGGCTTTAGAAGAGCAGAACCAAGTCTCACTCTGGTTTTTTATGTGCCACAGACATTAGTTTATTATAGTCCTCAAAAAGCAAGGCATTTATTACAGAGGCAAAGATTTTTTTTGGTGTGTAATAGAAAGTTAAAAATTAATTGTTACAGAGTTTCAGAAGCAATTTTGTTTTCTGTTGTCTCAACATAAGAAGCTATTTTGGAAAAATGACTGTTTTCAATGAAGATAAGGTTGATATATCTAGAGAGGAAAAAAGGAAAAAGTAGGAGTCTCTCACTGAAACTGCTCTTCTGAGTCCCAAGCTGTTTTTCAGCATTGGAGAGTGTTTGCTCATTAGTGGTGGTTTCAGTGGTAGGCAAGGCTCACATCATTCGTGGCTTTGGAGATATAATTCACTAAAATTAAACAAAAAAAAAAAAAGCCAAAACATTGGAAATCAAGCAAGAAGTAAATGACAGTAGTGGTGAGTGAGACTAATGTGCTGTGAGAAGCCTCTCATAATGAGACTTATTGATCTGCACTCTGTATCTGAAGTATTCAAAGGGTTTCAGATATTCCTTCTATCACCAGCTGAACGCAGAGGAGTGGGTAGGTAACCTTAGGGAATATCAGAAAGGAAAAAATGCAACCTTGTTTTTGCCTGCAGAGATTAAATAAAAGTAACTCTTGACCTCTGTTAAGCGTGCAGAAATGGAGAGACCTTCAACAAGAGTCTTCTCAAAATGGAAACAAATAGTAACCAATAGCACATCAGTTTCTTCCCATTGGGTAGTATGCTCATTGTGAAATAGTGTGAAAGTAATGGATTAAAATAGCATGATGGTAACTAAACAGCAAAAAGCTTTTGGAGAAATGTAATTTTTCTTATGCTGGCTTCTTGTACTCCTGAGCATATGTGATAAAATATTTTGCTTAGTAGGTCCTTCTGAAACACCAGTTTTGGGGAATGATGAAGGAGGAACAGACTGGGGCTGTGTTCTGCAGAAGCAGATGTGGATCCTGCTCAGCTGAAGTATGATCAGAGGGATGCTGAAATCACTGGCCAGTGTGTATAGTGAAACGAGTGGCATCTTACTTCCATTCCATAATTTTTTTTTTGGCTGTAGCATGAAATCAGGAGAAGTAAGGAAGTATCTGTGGGCAGAACTCTTGCTTCTTGCAATCCAAGTAGTTCAGGAGCTTTGAAATGTAAGAAACCACACACAGTCCTTGAAGAATCCAGCTGTAATTTTGAGAGCTGAAGGACAAAGCAGTGACTTAATATTTGTTGCAGCTTCTGTATGATGAGAGAAGTTCTCAAAGCCTATGAGTTGCCACTTTGCAGGTAGTACATGAATAACAAATTACCTTTTTACTGTATGCTGGCAAATGCAGGCTCACTTCAATAAGAGCAGGCAGTGCAAACAACATGTGCTAATGTCTATGGTTTAAAAAAAAGACCTAATTTTAACTTGTTGTGATGATTCCAAAATACGAGAAATAGAAAAGTCATAGAAAATGATAGATCTCTCACAAAAATGTAACAATATTTTGTAAAACAGAAATAAATCTTTATTTAACCTACTTGTATTTTAATGGCTGTTTCTTAAACTTTAGTTGCATGCATGTCCATGAGAAGCAGTTAGTAACAATGCCAGCTTAGTTTGTAAACCAGCAGAGTTGGAGACTGTCACTTTTATAGACTACATATTTGTTAAATTTGTGAAAACACACAACATTTTTTGGCTAACTTGGAGGATCGTTGTTTTTTCAGCAAGACCCTACAGAAAAAAAAAAGATTGAGCAATTTTAAAAATGAGGTTCAACTCTCATGCTTCTTGGACTAATTGAAAGCATCACTGGAGTAGTTTTACTTGTGTGGGACAGTCTGGATTGTAGTGGTACAGAAAGCTTCCTAGAGGTGTGGAAGGTGTGGTTGGTGTCCAACTTGTAGTGCTTAGAGCAAAGGACATGGACAGAAGGTGGGAATAGGAGCATAGAACATCAAAGGTTGAAACGGTTAGGCTTAGAGGAGCATGTGCAGAGTAGGTGTAGAAGAGTGTTAAAAGACTTAAAATATTCATGAGCCTGGGCTGGAAAAGAGGGAAAAAGAGCAGAGGACCGGGGAGATTTTTGAAAGAGTGTATGGAGTAGAATTGATCTTGGTGCATGGCTCTTTGGCAACATGTTCCTTTTTTTCTGATGGGAAGTTGAGATGTGCCAAGCAAGTCCAATGAAAATGAGAAGAAGCATAGAATCATGGAATGGTTTGGGTTGGAAGGGACCTTAAAGATCATCTAGTTCCAACCCCCTTGCCATGGGCAGGGACACCTCCCACGAGGTCAGGTTGCTCAGAACCCCCTCCAGTCTGGTCTTGAACACATCCAGGGAGGAGCCATCTGCAAAATGGAATGAAACAAACCTTAAGTCTAACAGGGGGTGTTGGGGGAAAAATCAGAGGGGAATAGAAAGCTTCAGATTTGATGTGGTAAGATGGATAAGGAAGACAAAGATTGTTTGTAAAGGTGTTTCAGGCAATTTGAGTGGAGAAAAATGTCCAGGCAGGGAAGTGAGATGGGAGGTTAGGCAAGGAAAATAGGGTAAGGGAGCTGTGAAGATTTTTCTCCTGGAAAAGCAAAGTAAGGGCAGTATTGACACTGGAGACTTCCTAATGAGGAATAAAGCATGATGGGGAAAGAGAAGAACACGTGAGATTGCAGACCTAGCAGATAGGAGACATGGTGGACATGTCCATGCCTAAGAGAAGGTTGGAAGTGAGGATAGTTTGAGACAGGAAAAGTTGGTACACGTCTCATCAAGGTAGTGGATGATGTGATGTAAGTCTGTCCTTGGCAAAAGATTTGATGTAGGACTAAGGTAAGTCCAACAGGAAGTAATTAGAAGAGGAAATAATTAGAAAAAAAGCTAAAAGAATAGGAAACAAAATAGAAGGTGTTAAGACATGTAAAGGAAAAGATGAAATCAGGGATTCAGTCATCTCAGAAACAATTCATATGGTTTCAAGGACTGTGGATTTTCTTTTTGAAGATGGAATTCATCAGCTAACCAGATGAAGTATATTAATAGAGGGTACAAAATTTTGTCTCCTTTTCATTTTAAAGAAGAAAAATGAAATAATGAAAGTACAGTCTGGGTAAAATATGTATTTGCCTGTATTTTCTTACAACGGCTCATGCTAATGAAAAATTAACGCTGTCATTCAGAACATTTGTTCATGTGTGGCAAAATAGCAAGTGAATTCCTGCTGGTTCAAAACAGAATGTGCTTTGGGGTGGCTGGAAGTAGGGACACAGGAGTCACTGCTCCTTTCTTCTGCTCTTAGCTTTACTATATAACTACTGCTGGAAAACTGTGCAAATTGCCTTTTTAAAGTCAAATTTTCTCAACTGTAGAGTAGAGATAACAATACCTACCTCACAGGAGTGATGTGAGGTTTAATCAATGTTTGTTAAGTTCTTCAGCATTTTTGGATGAAAGAGGATAAATGAATCATCTTGTTCTTAAGAATGGGAGAACACCAGGCAGATGATGTAGTATGATTTTGGGGTTGGAGGGAGATCGAACAGTTACATTTTGTTGTTTAAAGCATATTCTTAAAAAAGCAATTGAAAATGTTTTGTTACAAGTTATATAATTATTACATTTATTTATCAAATCCAGGCGTTTTCATACAATCATCTTGTAATTTGAACATGTGTATAGATGTGTTTTTTGCCCTCTAAAGATAGTTTAGGACTCCCTTGACTTTCAGAAGTTGAATAATTCATCTACATTCCCTTTTTACCTCCATTGCAAGATGAATTCTTTATACTGTACCTGCATACACAAAATCAAACCAGGTATTTCTCTGTTGTCAAACTCTGTGACAAGGTTTCTGGAGGGGTTGAAGTGCTGTATTTAAAGGCTGTAAACTTTGGAATAATAAGTCAGCAGGCAACAATAATAGTAACAAACATGAATTTCTGTGTGTGAATATGGCTACAGTATAATTTAAGCAACCCAGTAGTATGGTCAGGAGAATATTTTTGAGGAAATTGTTGATAAAAGGCGTTGAGTGAACTCGTGTTGAGTGATAAGAGAGTCAGTGGGGGGAATTAGCCTCTTTAAACCTTCTTTCTGAAGCTTTTTTCCTATTGAAATAGCAAATAGTCAAAATAACCTTTCTAGTGACAGTGAAAGGAAATGCTGTGTGTATTCACCAGCAAGTTTCTTAGCAGCGAGTGTGCCTGTAGATGCAAACTTTACAACTGTAGTGGTGTGTCAGCAACATCCCAGGTGTCATTATAAATGTCAGCAATATGTAAGTGGGATTTGTCAATAAGCACAAACATGTGAAATGGTCTCTGTCTGCTAGTCAACCATTACGCACCTTCAGGGTGCCGAAGCCTGGTGCTTGGTTGAGTAGCTCATGTGAGCTGAATGTACACTAAATATCAAGTGGTGTTACACAGCTTGAAAAGAAAAAGAGCTTTAAAGAAAGAAGCAGACTTTTTTTCTGTTAATGCCCAAGAAAATGCTTCCATGAGTGTTAAGAAACCAGCTGTCTATAGAGTCTAGGAAAAATCATTTATGGATCTCTCTCGTCCATAGTCATTCAGAGCTTCAGTGGGAAGGCAGAGTGCTGCAGCTCTGAAGAGTAGCTTGAATCAGCTTGCATGAATATTGCCCTCTCCAAGGATATTGGCATGCAAAACAGATTTTGTTCGTCTTAGTGCACTTTGAATGCGCCTCACAAATGGATTCTTAACCACTTTGAAATGAACAGAGTGAGTTTGGGTTAGGTTCTTTGGAGCGGAAGTTTTGGATACCTGGATCATGGGACCAGCTTTGACAAACCTGGTCTGCTGGGGGCTGGTGGGGTCTGTCAGAAAAGGGAAAGAGCATCTTTGGCTGTAGGCTCGCCAAGCTGCTGAAGAGGGCTTTAAACTGATATGGCTGGAGGGAGGGAACCTACATTCATCCCATACTGATCAATGTCAGTGTGATGCCAGCATCAGTAATAGATGCCCAGAGCCTAAGGAGGGGGTTCAGGTCAGCAGGGGAGCACCTGGAGTGTGGCATAATGAAGTCCCAGCCCCCCCAGCTCATCAGGTAACTTCATTGGAGGCCCAGCTTAAATACCTCTGTACAAATGCAAGCAGCACAGGGAATAAACAGGAGGAGTTAGAGGTGAGTTCGAGGCTGCAGGGCTATGATCTCATTGTCATCACTGAGACCTGGTGGGGTGGGTCCTATGACTGGAGCAACAGAAAGGAGGGTTATAGACTCTCTAGGAAGGACAGGCAGGGGAGACGGAGTGGGGGTGTTGCCTTCTATGTCAAAGACCAGCTGGAGTAATGGAGCTCTCCCTGGGCACAGATGAGGAGCCAACAGAGAGCTTATGGGTTAAGATTAAAGGGAAGGCAGGCACAGGTGACATCACAGTGGGGGTTTGCTACAGGTCACCTGAGCAGATGGGCAGTTTAGATGAGGTACTCTACAGACAGATAGGAGCAGCTTCGCATTTGCAAGCCATGCTCCTCATGGGGGACTTCAACTGCCCTGATATCTGTTGAAGAAACAACCCTGCAAAACACAAACAGTCCAGGAGGTTCCTAGAGTGTGTGGATGATGACTTCCTTTTCCAAGTAATAAAGGAACCAACAAGGAGAGGTGCTGTGCTGGACCTTGTTCTCACCAACAAGGAAGAGCTGGTGAGGGATGCTAAGCTCAAGGGTAGCCTTGGTTGCAGTGACCATGAAATGGTGGAGTTCAAGATCCTTGGAGCAGCAAGGAGGGCTCACAGTAAGCTTACTACCCTTGACTTCAGGAGGGCAAATTTCAGCCTCTTCAGGGATCTGCTTGAGAGAGTGTCTTGGGATAACATCCTGGAGGGAAGAGGGGCCCATGAAAGCTGGCTGATATTTAAGGATCATGTTCTCCAGGCCTTGATAGGCTTGAGAGGTGGGCCAATGCCAGCCTCATGAGGTTTAACAAGGCCAAGTGCAAGGTCCTGCACCTTGGTTGGCACAACCCCAGGCACAAATACAGGCTGGGGGGAGAATGGCTAGAGGGCAGTCCTGAGGAGAAGGACTTAGGGGTGGTAGTAGATGAGAAGCTCGACATGAGCTGCCACTGTGCACTGGAGCCCAGAGGGCCCACGTCATCCTGGGCTGCATCAAAAGAAGTGTGGCCAGCAGGTCTCTGGTGAGACCACACCTGGAATACTGTGTACAGCTCTGGAGCCCCCAGCACAAGAAAGATACAGACCTGTTGGAGGGGGTCCAGAGAAGGGCCATAAAGATGATCCGAGGCCTGGAGCACCTCTGCTACGGAGACAAGCTGAGAGATTTGGGGCTGTTCAGCCTGGAGAAGAGAAGGCTCCGGGGAGACCTTATAGCAGCCTTCCAGTACTTGAAAGGGGCTTATAGGAAAGTTGGGAAGGGACTTTTCATCAGAGAAGATAGTGAATAGGACAAGGGGTAATGGTTTTAAACTGGAAGAGGGGAGATTCAGGTTAGATATTAGGAAGAAATTCTTCACTATAAGGGTGGTGAGGTGCTGGAATAGGTTGCCCAGGGAGGTTGTTGATGCCCCATCCCTGGAGGTTTTTAAGGCCAGTTTGGATGAGGTTTTGTGCAACCTGATCTAGTGGTAGGGGTCCCTGCTCCTAGTAGGGGGGCTGGCTAGATCTTTAAGGTCCCTTCCAACCTTAACAATTCTATGATTCTATGAAGTGAACTAAGGTGTGAGTGATGTAGGTGGGTGGAAGTAACTCCTGTCCTCAAAGCATTTGTTTGGTACTGCTTAATTTGGGCTGTTGTCTGCATTGCTTGGCACTATGTATGTTCTTTGGAGCCAACTTCACTGGTGCAAACACAGGGACAAGATCTTGTAATACTGAACATCCAACTCTTCCCCCCTCCCCAATTATATTTTAATTACGTCTCGAGTATTCAAATTGGTGAAGTGTCTTCCAGAGCTATTTCTTTAAATGTGGGGCTAAGCAAGTTTCATATAGCACCTTCAAGTATCTACATCTAACTGATCTTTCTGGGACCCAACCTCTGCTTAAACAGTGGTGAGAAGATACAAATCTGCAAAGGTGCAGAAAGATCTGAATCATTTACCCTGTAATAAGATAAGACCCATGTAACCTTTCTTACCAGGACACCTCTCTTAGACTTGGATCCGTTTTATTAAAATGATATTTGAAAATCTCAACGTAAGTAGATAGCTGAAGATAGGTTTAACGTTATCTCCATAAACATAGCACTTGTTTGCCTGTTTTTTCTAAAATTAACTCAGTACAGTGGTGTCCAGAGCCACTCACCCCAGCAAAGCAAAAATGCAGCATCTTTATTTGCTGCTCTGACTGGTGTGGAAGGATCCACTAACTTCCCTGGATCACACCAGTATACCACCAATAAAATCCGCTTAGATAAAGCAAACTTCTGGGGCTTAAGTTTTTTTTTTTTGCTTGAATATTTGCAGACTTGTAAGACTTCATTGCACAGCAGAGTGTGTTTGTTACATTGACTGGAAGAAGGTGCAGGTATTAAGGGCAGAGAAGTTAATGAAGGTGAAAATGGTTCACAATTTCCTTTTTTTTTTTTTCAGCTGGAAGGTAGTGCTAAGAAACTTCTTCAAAAATGCCTGAATCCATAGGAATTGTAGCAAAGACACAAACAGAAATTGCATTTTTATATTTACCATTTAAAAGTTTTGGTTTGTATGAATGATTCTGCTTCACCTTTACAGTTTCTGTTGTGTGGTTTGGTTAACAGGCAAGTTTTCCCTAGTCCTAGTGTTTGGTGTTTTTGGGTTGAAAGCCTTCTCAGCAAGTGGGTTGGCAGCTTTCATCTAGAGCAACAGTGAACACTGCAGATTTTCAAGGAGTACTGGCAAGTCAGTGTTATTCTGATGAACAGTTACTAGGAGTTTTGAGACCTGATGAGTATCTGATGTGTTTTCTGTCCTAAGCACCACAATTTGAGTATTCTTTGTATATGAAAAAAAACCCCAACACATAGAAAAATAGTATCAGTGGTTTTAGTTGTAGCATTGCTTTGTGCCCAGCTGCATGTGGAAGGCTCTCTTGAGGTAACTACTGCCTTTATTGTGGAAATATTTAGCTGTGCAAATGCTGTTCTTCTTCAGTTCTCCAAGAGCTGCTGTGAATGCTTACCTGATGGTATTGTCAAAAATGCCCCAACGGCCACAATGACTGCACAACCCTCAAATCTTTAGTACCAGCCAGAACAGATCTTTAACTCGCTGGTGAGATGTGTGATCTTTGTGACTTTGAAATGAAGTGGGAATATTAAGTGCAGACCTTGCATGCATGAGGTGTAGCTGGTTGCTTATGTTGGCTTGTAATGGTATTTCTGGCATTTCGTCGTATCAGCAAGGTCAGTAAGAGCACCTACTAATAGCCAGCTAAACTTTTAAATAGTTAGGAACTTCCCAGTAATTACCTTAAAATAGTTTCTTTAGCTCTGAACATACTTTATGTTCCTAATGCTGTACCAGTTAGCAGGGGCAGCATGCAGGGTTCTGCAGGTTCTCTGGTGCTGCAGGTGGAAGTAGCTGTTGAGCTGCAGCATCATTTTGGTTTTGTTGAACAGGATGTTTGATTTTTGATAAGGGTTTTCAGGTTTTGGGAGGAAAGTTTTCTGAGCATGGCCAGTTGACTCAGGCAGGGTAAATGCTTTTCAGACTTGTATTTTGTAGATAGGCAGAGAAGTGATTCTTAAGTGACAGTGAAATTGAAATCTTAAGTGAGCTTTACTGATTTATGATGAAGTAAAATAAAAAACTGTTTTAAACTCTTTTCATTAGAGACTACAATGCAAATTGTGTGCTATAGCCAGACTTTGTTGCATGCAACAGAAGCAAAGTTTTTAAGGCACAAGCCTTCTGATGGTGGTGATTTTTATGGTGCTTTTCTCAAGCAGTCATCTAATCATCTTCAAGAAAAAAAAAATTACATCTTGATGTCCTCAGTGGATGTCCTTGCCTTGCTGTTGTCTGTGGCAGTGCTAAAAAAGGCCACACTCTCTTCATGTCTGTTAGGGTCTCCTCCAGACATTAATATTTATTGGTTTTGCAGTATCTGTTTTTAAACATCAGATCAGAACCTAAACTTGTTTACAAAATAACCAAAATAACTTTCTAAAGCAGATTGTTTTGAAAGGCTTGTATAGCAGCTTTATTCATGAAAAACAATATTTCCTGCAGAGCTCACCATTTCCATTGACAGATGATAACAGACATCTTTATTTAACTTGTGTTAGTGTTGTTCAGCTTTCTGCAACGTGTGTATCCATAGATACTTCCAGTGGAGGAGGTAGACCTCTTAACTTTCTCATACTTGCAAAGTAATAGAAAATGTATGCATATGCTTTTTTTTTCATTGCTTTAAGCAAATGAAAGTAAATTGCTTTTAGCCATCCAGAGGGACCTGGACAAGGTGGAGAAATGGGACCAGGTGAACCTCATGAGGTTCAACAAGGCCAAGTGCAGGGTCTTACACCTGGGCTGAGCCAACCAGGGATATGAATACAGGCTGGGGGAAGACATGCTAGAGGGAAGACCTGGGGGTACTAATGGATGAAAAGCTGGACATGAGCCACCAATGTGCAACTGCAGCCCAGAAGGCCAACCGTATCCTGGGCTGCATCAAAAGAAGTGTGGCCAGCAGATGGAGAGAGGTGATTCTGCCCTTCTACTCTGCTCTGGTGAGACCTCACCTGGAGTACGGCATCCAGCTCTGGTGCCCCAAACACAAGAAGGATGTGGACCTGTTGGAGTACGTCCAGAGGAGGGAAACAAAAATGATCAGAGGGCTGGAGCACCTCTTGTATGAAGACAGGCTGAGGGAGTTGGGGTTCTTCAACCTGAAGAAGAGAGGACTTCAGGGGGACCCTATACTACAGGCCTGTCAGCCTGACCTCAGTACCAGGGGAAATCATGGAGAGGCTCGTCTTGAGTGCACTTATGTGTCAAGTGCAGAACAGCCAAGGAATCGGGCCCAGCTAGCATGGGTTCAGCAAAGGCAGGTCTTGCTTGACTAATCTGATCTCCTTCTATGACCAGGTGATCCACCTGGTGGATGAGGGAAGAGCTGTTGATGTTGTCTATCCAGACTTCGGTAAAGCCCTTGGCACCATCTCCCATAGCATTCTCCTGGAGAAGCTGGAGGCACATGGAGTAGACAGGTGCACTCTCTGCTGGGTGAAAAACTGGCTGGCTGAGCCCAGAGAGTTGTAGTGAATGGGGCTGGATCCAGTTGGCAGCCGATCACCAGTGGTGTCCCCCAGGGCTCAGTTTTGGGTCCAGTCCTGTTCAATATCTTCATTAATGATCTAGATGAGGGAATTGAGTCCTTCCTAAGTAAGCTTGCAGATGACACTAAACTGGGTGGAAGTGTCTATCTGCTTGAGGGTAGGAAGGCTCTGCAGAGACCTGGACAGGCTGGATCGATGGGCCGAGGCCAATTGTATGAGGTTTAACAAGGCCAAGTGCTGGGTCCTGCACTTTGGTCATCATAACCCCATGCAAAGCTACAGTCTTGGGGATGAGCGGTTGGAAAACTGCATGGTGGAGAAGGACCTGGGGGTGCTGGTTGACAGCTGACTTAACATGAGCCAGCAGTGTGCCCAGGTGGCCAAGAAGGCCAATGGCATCCTGGCCTGCATCAAGAATAGTGTGGCCAGCAGGAGTAGAGAGGTGATTGTGCCTCTGTACTTGGCACTGGTGAGGCCACACCTTGAATACTGTGTTCAGTTCTGGGCCCCTCACTACAAGAGGGATGTTGAGTTGCTGGAGCGTGACCAGAGAAGAGCTACCAGGCTGGTGAAAGGCCTGGAGGACAAGTCCTACGCGGAGAGGCTGAGGGAACTCGGGTTGTTTAGTTTGAAGAAGAGGAGGCTGAGGGGTGGCCTCATTGCTCTCTACAACTGCCTGAAAGGAGGTTGTAGGGAGGTGGGGGTCTCTTCTCTCCAGTGAATAATGACAGAACGAGAGGAAATGGCCTGAAATTACACCAGGGGAGGTTCAGGCTGGATATTAGCAAGAATTTCTTTACTGAAAGAGTGGTTGGACAGTGGAACAGGCTGCCCAGGGAGGTGGTGGAGTCACCATCCCTGGAAGTATTTAAAAGAAATAGAGATGTGGTGCTTAGGGACATGATTTAAGCATTAACAGGCAGATAAAGGTTATGGTGGGTGAATTTAGGTTATGGTTGGACTTGATGATCTTCAAGGTCTTTGCCTACCAGGTTGATTCTGTGATTCTATAGCAACCTTCCAATACCTGAAGGGGCCTATAAGAAGACCTCTTCACAAAAGCATGTAATGATAGGACAAGGGGTAATGGTTTCAAGCTAGAGAAGGGTAGATTTAGGTTGGACATTAGGAAAAAGTTGTTTAATATGAAGGTGGTGGATCACTGGAACAGGTTGCCTAGAGAGGTGGTGGAGGCCCCATTCCTGGGGACATTCAGGGTCAGGCTTGATGGGGCTCTGAACAATCTGTTCTAGTGTGAGACATCCCTGGTTATTGTAGGGAGCTTGGACTGAATAGATGACCTTTAGTGGTCCCTTCCAACCCAAGATTTTCTTTGATTCTATGAAATCCTTGGAAGTATTTCACAGGCTCTGCAGACAGCTTTTGAGCAGTTTCTGAAAGAGGTAGCATGATGGTGACTGGACAGAAGTTAATGAGATTTATTTCTGTTCTCTTAGATTCGTAGTTTGAACCATTGGTTCAGGTCTCTCCTGAGAAGACCAGAGTTGTGCAAGCAGAAGACCAAAGATTATTTCATAGGTTGAATTGTAATACTTAATACTAGTATCTAGTACTTAAATTAAGGACTTGTTAATGCAGGTAACTTGAAGTTTGGTTATGAATCACAAGACCATCATATTGAAACTGCTGTAGAGATCTAGTACTTTAATGTTGCTTCTTATGAGCAAACGGAAACCTGATAATTTCTTCTCTTCACTTGGTGAAGGGTTTCATAGCTTGGCAAAATCCTCATTATTACCATTTTAAATTGCTTGTGTTGTAGGTCTTTAGGTGAGTAGCTTGGCAGAGACATTTGACTCCCCTTTTGAAGTCCATTTTCCATCGTGATTGAATTTCATTTTGAAGTAACCGTTCTGGGATGTGTTGTGAAGTTCAGGCATCTGTCCCTTGGGAATGCTCCTCTGTGTGGGACTCCTGGATTTCAGAGTTGAACTTGATTTGACATTAGATCTCATCTCATCCTTTTTTTTGACTCAAGGTGTGACTGAAGATGCAGATCCTTTCCTCACATATTCACATGGGTAGTTTCTGACTGTAAAATAATCTGGCTTATGCCCACTCAAAAGTTGCTGCCATACATCTCAGGCTACCATGCCTGATCTCTAAATAAATGTTTAAATTAACTCTTGTGATTCCAGTTTTTGTACAAGAGGAGTGTTTTAAGTGCTAAATTCCCAATTTCCACAATACGAGAATGATTCACATCATTTAATTAATCATTTAAGGTTTTCTATTTTAAATTTGCTGTGTGGAACAACCCAGTTTCTTTGTTGTAGAGTTACTCTGTTATCTCCCAGAACAACTAATGATGGCTTCTAAAGATTTTTTCTTTTGATCAATTAGCTAATATGAACTATAGATTAAGTCTCAAAATCAGTTAAAATATTTGCAAGTCATTTTTTCAAGTGTGTATATATATGGTCTTAAACTGGCTTTGAATGCAGGTTCTAACACTTACCTTCCTACACAGAAGCTGGTCTGAGGCCCAGAATGTGTGGAACACATTTCTCATCATATTCCTAATAAATTGGAGGAATTTCAAAATGCCAGCCCATTATTACCAGAATGGTGCTTTTTCTGTAATAGGGAACTAGCAACTAATATGTCTTCTGTCAAGTTTAAAAATAGTGCTACAGCTCCCATTACCACACCTATTAGTTCCCTATCCACTTGGAGATATTCTAAATCAAGTATCCTTCATCTATTTAAACCTAATGTAAGCCTTCAACATCATCAATATTATCAAATTTTTACTAATAGATACAGGACTGGAAAAGATGAGTCTTGTAAACTGTCTTGAGCCTTCGAGCACTGTAAGCACAGTCCAGATAAGTTGGATACAACCAACATGCCATTAAACAACATTAGCAGTCTCTGTTAAAGTATGTTCTCATTATTTCAGGCTTTTGAATTACATGGCAATGGGAGCTTATAATTAACTGTTAAATCAGAATAACTAATTTTCTATCAAATACAATTGCTAACCTTGCATTGTCAGGTTGTATTCTCAGATCTGTACCAATTTTTAATTTTTTTTTCCTCCCAGAAAAATCCTGTTACTGGTCGAAGAGCTATCCAGAATGATGCTAGAATTTTTTGTGAAGATAATTTATTGTTTAATATCTATTGCTCTGCAGCCTCCTTGTGTCGACTTCTGTAAATCTAATGGAGCCATTAAAGGGAGGAGGCAGAGGAGCAACCTCTGTGGGTGAGGAATCCAGTTTGCTGGTGGTGGGTAGTCATGGCTGTAGTTGTTTCCCTGGCAGAGCATGGCCCTGGTTCTCCATCACACCTCTTCTTTGTCTTTTCCCCTTCTTCTTTGGCTTAGAAATCAAGGAAACTTTCACCTAATTAAGTAGTACTTAAAAATACTTTGCCTTTTTTAATCTGGGCTCACAAAAATAGTTTACAGGCTATTCAGTATCCCTGATACCCTGTTCTGTGTAGTTCTTGTCTGCCATTTATACCACTTAGTAAGTCAATTAGAGACATGCAAACCAAGTTGTGTTTTGTAGTTTTCTTCACAATGTACTGCCTGGGAATCAGGAGATGGTCAGGGAGATTTCCATGAAAATACATCATTCTGAGTGCTGTGCTCCAAAGCAGGATGTATGTTTCACTGCCCAGGTGCTGGGGCTCTCTGCAGTTTTGAGTTAACCATAAATGTGATACACAGATGGTTTTCCCCACTAGAAAAAAAAAAAAGCAATTTACTTTTTTCATTGTAGATTAAGACCTTCAGAGATGTTGATTGAGGATGGGTAGAAGTATGAATTCAAAATGTTTATGACAGTCTTAGACTTTGTCAGGGAATAAGGTGAAAAGAATGTTAAGGATTAGTTTTTTCACTTTTCTATAGCTGTAAAAACCCAAATTTAATTTACAGCAAGGAATGATGAAGGCTATTAGTGCCTTTGCCTAGATAAAATAATAAAACAATTTAAATACCGAGTTTAAAAATGCACACTCTACACGTGCATTAACGACTTTTTCATAAGGATTTATAGGAATGTTGTTTACTTAGCAGGCACAGGATAACAGGCAGATTTTCCAGTGTTGCTTTCTAAATACGTGAACTCCAAAAGGAGCCATTACTGTCTCTTGTGTCAGGGTGTCTCTGGATTAATAGCTGGGGGACATCTTCAAAACTCTAACTTTGAATTCCAGCTGTTGCATTTCAGAGTTGAAAGCACAGATGCAGGAACTGAACCCAGCCATCCTCACCTTAACTTTTTAGTTAAGATTGTAACCATTCTTTAAAAATTGTGTTTGGAATTCTAGTTGCATCGTCTCAAGCACTAGGTGGGCTTCACGCCTGCCCCACGCTCTGATGTGCCAGGGTTTTGAGGAGAGTAATGCTGAGAATGAGAAAAAATATAATGAATTGCACATTTTAAAATGTATTACAAGCAGTTGCGCTTTCAATATATGTGTGTTTACAGTACATCTTAAAATAGTCCATGGAAGAATAACTTAGCAGTCCTTTAAGTGAGTACTTCAAATAAGAAGTTTTACACTAAAAGGGATTTTGAGGCAGAGTTCTCAGGTGGGGGAATCCTTACCTGAGACCGTTGAGAATTCTGCCATTTTCTCCCAGTCGCTCTATTTTCACTTCTGACTGGGCATTGATTGTCAGTGTAACAAAGACAGTCTTTTCAAACATGTCTGTGGGTAATCAGCACAGTGAAATTAAATGTAGTGGTTTAGTGTTTAGTGGAACAAGAGCAGGCGGTGCAGTCCGTGCTGGTGCCAGTGCAGACAGCATTCAGCATCCCTGGTGTCTGCAGGTAACACTAGTTTTTGGTGTTCTGTGGGTGTTTGCTAGGTGTTCTGTGGGTGTTTGCTAGCTCTCAGGTTGTGTGGATGGGCAGAGTGTGGTTTCTGGGTGTCACCAATAAATTAATAGTAGTGCTGATGCAGCCATCCAAATAAAGGTGAACGATTTTGGTTTACCGCATTCTCAAAAGTAGTAGAGAATTTCTTGCCTTTTCCAGTTGATTTATATCAAAGATAAATTAAGTGACATTCTCACTTTGTGCACTCGTACAGTTTAGTAATGACAAACCTTAGAGCCGGTACTTTTGGGTGATCTAAATCCGAGTTAAATTTTGGTCAAACATTAAAATGTGATTGTGTTGAAGGTAGAGCTCAGGTTTCGGTGAGTCAGTGCCATGAGTGGGAGGGTAAGGCTGGCTCTCTCAGGCTGGGTTTGTGTGCGTATCCACTGCATCCACACTTGGCATGGGTGCATGTTGTGGGGCTGGGAGGGAGCAGGGCCAGACGAGGAAGGGTGAAGACCCTGGAGTAGTCCTTCAGGAAATCCTGTTTTTGAGGAATGGGGCCCATGAAGTGTCTTTGCCTGTTTTAGGTATTACAGTGTGTTTATCTGCAGTGATCAAAGGTTCTAAGTATGTTAATGCCCACAATGCATACCTGGTGGGTTTTGTAGTTGGTCGAGTTACAAGATGCTGAACCACGGGTGCTCTGGATATGGTGGTGGAATAAATTTCTCATACGTGTGGGACTGCGACCGTTAAAACAATCATTACTGAAACCATATACCTTATTTCCTGTAACTAATAGCAGCTCTCCACCTATGGAATATATTAACAATTATTCCTTTGGTTTTGGATTGTTGCTCAACTGTTTTGTTGGACAGATATTTAAACATGATCTGTAATTTATGTTGTCTGAATACGTCAATGAACGGAGCTAATTATGGCTTTCTGATGTGAGCTATGCTGATGTTTGTGAAACCACATTTCTGTTTATAAGACACAGTGAATATGCTTTCTTTAATAAATCATGGAAAATGATGAGTTTTCTCTACCTGGGTTGGTTAACAAAAATACTTTAGTTGGTGTTCACCTAGAGTTTAAAAAGAAGCCATGGTTTGTGTGGCTAGTTGAACAGTTATTTTTTCCATGCTATTCAAGTAAATATTTATTATTCTGTAGGTCCTCTGAATTTTGTTGGAAATAAAATTATTGGGTCAAACAGCAGTGGCCCATTTAGGGACTCCATCACTTGCCATTTTTCTGCAACCTGGATGAATGTCCCTGTGAGATGCTGGCTTTGAGACAGCACCTAATCACCTATCTAAATATCTTGTTTTTTCAGTATAGCTCTGTATTAGTCATGGCATTTTTGACAGTGTTACCACTTGGAAGGATTTTCTTCTTTCAGATAGTTTCTTATTAATGTGTATCCTGAGGAATGTGCTGCTGTTTTTGGTATAGGCAGAGCAACAGATTTTCAAAGCAAAGGATGCTGCAGCCCTGTGGATGGGGTTGAGCTGTTGCAGGAACACCCAGGATTGCTGGCTCCAGAGAGGAAGCACTGTAATGAGAAAGGGGAAGCAGGTCTGTTTTTCTAGTATTTGTTATTTTCTTTGAAACGGGGAAAAGAATACCTGGAGTGATTTATATTTAATTGAGGATTGCATTCCATCAGATACGGTGAATGTTCTCAGGCCATTTATCAGCTGTGTCTTTTTGAGAGCTCTGAGGACTATGTGGTACATATTTACCTTAACTTGGCTAGGTCAAGGGAAATAAAGCAAAAATAATAGATGTTATTTTTGTATGTGAACAAAACTGGAAGTCACATGGGTGAAATATGAGGTAAATGACTGTGTCCTACCTCCTCTGTGCCTTTTAAAATACGAGAAATTATTAGTTATATATAATTTCCTTTCCATTATCAGTGTATCTTTTTAAAACAGAAGATTTATTGGCTTTTTAGTTGTTCCAGCTTAGTCAATCCCTGAAGTCAATGTGACATATATTGTGCTGCCATTATTCTTTAGTAGTTTCATATTGAAGTAGCATCTTGTAAAAAACAAAAAAAAAACCCAAGAACCAAAAAACCCATGGCGTAGTTCCTCCTTATGTAACCTTTTTTTCTCAATTGAATTTGATATATATTGCTGTATTTTATAAAGATAATGTGACACTAGAATCCTACAGGCTCTAGTGAGGGTTTTAGTGAGCAGTACCTAAATTTTGGGGGAGCAGGGGTTTTGTAAAGAAGCCTTTGAGCTTCAGATAGTCTCTAAGAAATATGTAATTGCTGGTTTTCACCTGTGTCCTGCTGCCAAGGGCTGTATTATTATGAAGTAGTAGGCAACAAGAGCCATCAAACACCCACCCCAGGATGCATCCACCATTTTAACCCAGTTTCCCAATGTAAATAGCCAAAGGGAGTTTGTGTAGCAATATTTGTGTAATATTTGCATAACGTCTTTTTATTAATAGATCTAAAAGTAGGATAAAGGCAGAATAACCTAAATGTCAGAATCTTTAAGTGAGAAGCAAACCTGAGAACTGAAAAAGTCTCTTACCATCAGCACGTACAGTCATTCTCTGTCCCCATAAGGGATGTACAGTGAAAACTGCTGCAAAATAAAACCAAAGACCACATTGTTGATTCAGCTAAACCTAATGATAAAGCAGGTTTCAGAACTAGTCTGGTGAAGTGCAATTTGATCAGATATTTCACGTATGAATTACTTTATTACTGATACTGCTAATGATTTGTAAATTAACTGCAACTCCCTGAGTGACTGTCTCAGTGGCATTTAGTAACTTTTCACATGCCCCTTTTTTTTAGGGCCTGAATTTGCAAGTCTCTTCCCTCTAGTCCTTTGAGTTAAATTTTTGGTGACATTTGATGACAAGTGCAGCATGATTAATTACAAATTGTTCTTTAGGTGAATAGTGCGTGTTCTAAGACACAGCTTGTGTTTTTATAGCAGTTATTACCCTGCAGACTCCAAAAGGGCTTTGGAATACAGAGTATGATTTCAGTTACATCATTGTAAATTCAGAAAACGTTAGTGATCTCAAAAGTGTGATTTTTTTTTTTATTTTTATTTTTTTTTTAAATTAGGTCAGTGGAAAAGAGATGAGAATCTGCTTTGGTACCTGAAAAGAAGCAAGCTCCAAAATTGAGTGAAGTCTCTGCTTCCAGGAGACTGTAATTTGTCTTTTGGAAGGAACAAATTCGTCCAAAAAAATAATTCATTTGAAACAGCGTGGGGAAGTGAATGACTGAACAAACTATAACCTGAATCCAGGCTGGATTATGGCAAGAAAGTCAGAGCACAGAATGCTTTTTCTCTTGCCGATGGATCTGCAATTAGGCAGATCTTACACCACTGATTCAGCTTGCACCACGATGGGCCAATGCCTCAAAGCTGTTGAAAGGTTTCTTACATTTTGTCTCCCAATCACATTTATTAAGCGTTTGGATTTTTGTTGCTGGCTAGTTGATATTTTGATTGCTGCAGTGCACTTGTAAGGTTTTTTGTTTTGTTTTTCCACCCTCTGATTATAGAATTAGCCTGAACTTGCATTTAACTAAAGTTGAAGGTAGAGATGATGATGGAGATATTCTGGAGAGTATGTATTTCTCTGTCGAATTCTCACTTCTTGCCACCAGAGGCTTTGAGAAGGTAAGGATTACAGACTGAAACCACTAGAAATTACAGGTCAGGAAATAGATGTACAGTCTTGCAATATACAGCATCAAGCATGAAGGCAGAGCAAATAAGTTTAATGGAGAGTTCCTTGTTGAAAAGGAACCCATCAGACAGACAGTCATGGATGGTGAATACCTTTCAGGGTTATGTTTTCAACTTTTGTGTATGATGGTTTTACTTCAAGTATCTGAAAAGGAGCTTTTCAGTACCCCAAGTCTGTGACTCATAAAAGATGAGCAACAGTCAGAGGGTTTTCATCTTCCCCTTCACTTTGGGCAGCATGTTTTGCATCCTGTTTGTGAGCAGCTCTGTGGCTTCTCATCTGAGAGATTCCTTAAGCCTGTCATACTGTTCTCGTCCAGCCGTTTTGGATTACTCAAAGAAAATAACGTGGTTTACATCTTCAGAGGCTGAGTGTGTTGCTCAGGTGGTGATCCCAGCTCCTGGTGATGCAGGAAAGTCCTAGAGGGATGCTCAGGCTGCATCTCCCCAGGCTTCCCTCGGCCGTGAAGTCACTTACCCAAATGACCGTTATTAGCAGCTTTTGGGATTGAAGCATGTTTGAATTGTTCTTCAGTTTTATGCACTGCCAGGAAACCCATCTCAAAATGAATAAACTACTTCCTAACCTGTGGAACAATTACATGTATGTAAGAGTGAGTGTGTAAATTAAAATTGCTTTTAAATATCTGATTTAAAAAAATACTGCATTTTGATTTTTTTTCAAAGTCCTGCACATTTGGATTCATTTAAAGATTACTGGCAGTATCTTTTAGTGGTTGAAACTAACAGGTTTGATAACTTTGTCATCATAATTGCTAAGTAAACTTTTCTGAAGTAAACTCATTAATATAATATAAAGAATTAATTTCATGGGAAAACTAAAGACACTGTAAGGCCTTGCAATAAGTTTCTCTTTTTCCAATGTAACTTCCTTTAACAAAAGAAATAAGTTGTATTTCTAAAGGTGAATGTTTCTCTCTTGTCATTTTGCAGAATCCAAAGAGATCTGAAGTACTTGAAAAATGAGTGTTCTTCTCATTGAAGCCTTTTATGGTGGCTCCCACAAACAGCTGATGGATCTCCTCCAGGAAGAGCTCCAAGAAGACTGTGTCCTCTGTACGCTCCCTGCCAAGAAGTGGCATTGGAAAGCACGGACTGCTGCTCTTTATTTCATGCAAACAGTGCCAACAAGTGCTAATTACAGGTAACCCAGGAGCTGAATAATTTCTAAATCCAAATTACAAAGAGGCCTTCAGCCAGGTCTCTTGAGCTGGATCTTTGGTTATGTGCATGCAAGTGTCTATATGCAAGCAAATGGAGACTTGCAATGGCCAATGCAGGTTTCTCTTCTTGCATTGACTTCTTGGGGTATAATTGGGAAATTACTGCCACCTTTTAGAGTTTTCCAGACTATTCTTTCTTGCATTGCTAGTCTTTGAGAGCCTTTAAGATGGCAAGGATATGGATGTCTCTTTGTGTATACATGGATATGTATGTCTTTTTAAAAAAATTACCAACTGAATTGAGTAATACTGGAAGGTTTAAACTGTGCTTCACAGAGCAGGTTGAGAGATGACACAGATGTGAACACTACAAACTTCCTCACTTGCCCTCCAATGTATCTATTAGCAAGTCTGATTTATCAGAGGGTACTTCTCGGGCTGATCTGCAGGATTAAGGGAACAGTTTTATCTTGAAGCTGGTCTGATTCTGTCATGTGCCAGCAACTGTGGATGTCAGTTATGCATTTATGTAGGTGGCAAATTTCTATCAGGTAGAGTCAGGACTGATAAAAGCTGAATATTTAGGTCAACAGATAGCTATCAGATAGTGAGAATCAGTCACTCCAGAACCAAGCTGTCTTTAAGCCAGCAATTTTGCTCAGCCAACCTGATCAGTTGAGATGTGGCAAGATGATTGTCTGGAGTGACCTGTTGTGTGGTGCGGTACGTGCTCTGCCTGGGGTGCAGCAGCAGAGCATAAAGTCAGAGTGGTTTGAGTTGGAAGGGACCTTAAAGATCATCTAGTTCCAACCCCCCTGCATGGGCAGAGACACCTCCCACTAGACCAGGTTGCTCCAAGCCCCATCCAACCTGCCCTTGAACTCTTCCAGGGATGGGTAGCCACAGCTTCACATGCCTCCCAGAATCACTGTGCTGACTTTGCACCTTCATGGAAAGAGACTATTTGTGCACGGGAATGTTTTAGCTCAAGCAGCTGCTTTTCAACCTCAGAATGAGCTTCAGCAGGACTCTGAGCACATCTAAATGATGTGCTAACTAGTTACAGCTCAGAACTGAGTCTGGGATTTGTTGCCAGGAGCAGGTAGACACAGTCAGCTGAGGAAGGAATATGATTTTTCAAGAGCCAGTCTTGTGCTCTAGAAATTTGAACAGTGTTACCCAAAACAATGTCTAATCCATTTTGGAATGCCTACTATATAAACATAAACCTTTTCTGTGCCTACTTCTGGCTTGCATTTAAAATAAGCTACTATCCCAAGCCAAAAGGTATAATTAATTTTCCCTGTTTTTCCTTGTGTGAGGCATTTAGCATTGGTTTCCTATTGCTTTCCCTTTGTAACAGTTTTGTTTTGGAGGAGTGTACATGACAAACTGTTGTGTAAATTTGTCTTGTATCACAACCACATCCTCCAACGCATCACAATGTTATCTGTGTTCCTTCAAGGTCAGCAGCCCAAGCTGTCCAGCACTAACTGTATTAAACTAATCAGACATCACTCATAGACATACACTTCATTAGTTTAACTTACAGTTACATTGACCTAAGATAACTTAACTCCAGTTTGTCAAGTAACCCACATCTTGGGGGAGGGGGGAGGTAATGATGACAAAAAAACACCAAACCCCAACCCCCCCAAAAAAAATCCAACAACCCAACAAAATACCCTGAACTCATCAGCTTGAAAACTCACTTGAAGTTAATAAACTTGCAATCTGTCATAGACTTATGTGCAAATATAACATTTGATGACAGCAAATAAATCCCATCTAACCAACAGAGCATCTTAAAGAGAGGAAAGCTCTTTCTTTGCTGTTAGGGTTTGATCAGAATCAAGTAGTCAAAGTTCAAAAAGATGTGATGTTTAAAATAGAGAATGGATCTTGTCCTCGCGGGCAGGACAATATTTTGGGAATGAGGGCTGATGTGACAGGTGAGAGGAAAACTGATCAGGGGTACCTTCTACTTTACTTTCACATTTTTAATGCTTGTTTTGTAATGGAATGTTTCAAGTATGTTATTAAATTGAAAGTATAAATGCATCTGACTACAACCTAATAAGGCTGACTCTTCTCCCTTTTTAGAAAAAAAATTGATGAAAATTAACATTGATTCTTTTATTTCTAGCTTGCCAGTAACCACTAAAGATCTCCTTCCCAGGTGGTAATTTAAGACAAAATTCTGGAAGGCATCAGTATTTTATCTGCAGCACTGCATAGGCTTATGTTATTTCCCTGGTGCAAAGGCTGTGCTATGTTTCTCTAGAAAGAGGTTGCTTCTCTGTTTTCATGGCTTCACTGTGCAGTGTGTCATTCAGCCAGCTCATGTCCTCGTTCATTTCTTGAAGGAGGACAGAGGCCCTGATGATGAATGGGGAAGATCTGGCACTCAGTGAGTGAGTCCTTCCAACTTGGGAGGCCAGAAGGAGAGTTTTTAAAGGTGGCATAGCTGGCTAGCCAACTTGAGATGGTCTAACATATTGATGTACAGCAGCCACAGAACTGAGCGCTTTCAAGAGCTTTCTTAATTGCTGTACAGATATTCACATGGTTTTTCCTTAATTGGAAAGAAGGTCTGTGTTTGGAAGTTGCTTTAGTACAAGGATTTCCAGCCTTGTGGTGACAATTTCCAAATTGCAGCATTTGAAATGTATCAAAAAAGGGCACCGTTCCTGTCTGCTTCCTCTAGACAAGTTTTGCAACAATTACAGAGTTCTGTTAGCGGTTGATGGAATATTATCATTTTCATTCTGTAAATTAGGGAGGTCCAGCAAGGAGACGTGACCTCCTCAGGCTGCTGGCAATCTGCAGGGCTGCTGCTTTGTCTCTCAACTTGCTTCAGACAGCTTCAACTCTGATAAATGTAGATGTCTGATCTTGTAACAAGTTGTTTTCCATAGCACAAGGCGCCTATTTAGTAATTTTGGAAAGCACCTAACAAAAAGGAATTTTTTTTTTCCCTTAATTCAAGGAAAGTTCTCAAATTTGAAAACATTATTGCAGAATTTAACGAAAAACATACAGTTGCTTTTCTTTTTTCTGTAGTTGTTTATTACCATGAAAACTCGTTGAAATTTCAAATAATAAATGAGTCGATATGACACACTAAGTGAAAGCATTTTATATTTTAGGGACCATCCTGTATGGAAAGTAATTCAAAGCCACAAAAGTTCCTAGTATAAGACTTAGATCTGCAAAACAGAGAGACTAAATGCAGTGTAGCTTCCATTTTTTTTTTAATAGCACTGCTAGATTATTTTAAAAATATATATATAAATATTATGTGTAACATTCAGTACTGCCCCCCAGGTAGCTGTTCATATGAATAAAGATTTTATATGTAACAGACTCTAACCCTGCAATACCCCTAGGGTAAATGTTAGCATATATATACCCCTTGATATTTGACAACTGTATTTTAAAGACAAACTCTATGCTTTTTACATTTTACAAAAGAGAAAACAAATTATTCTTTTCAATTAATAGAGCTCTGAAAAAAACCCAACAACCTGGGGGGGTGTGGTGTCAGCAATGTATAGTATATTATAAAAGTATATAATGGAGACGTCTTTTTTGGTTTTGGTTTTTTTTTATAACCTGTAAAGACTACTAGATTATGGGTTGTTTCAGCTCTGATGCTTTCATTCTCTTCTATAAGGAGAAAATGCTTTATTACAGAGTGGATTCTTTACTGACTGGTGTCACCTCAATGTCCTGTTAAAAATGGTGATCCTGTAAATTTTTATTCCAGTGAGTAGTGCAGTGGTCCCACTGAAAACAGGACACAGCCTGCAAGTGTGAGCATTCTTAGGCTAGAATACTGACTGCTTCCAGGTGTTTTCTTGAAATAAAAGAATACCTGCCAGTAATATGTCCTGGGGAGGATGTTTGAAGATGGTTGGACTAGATGATCTTAAGGTCTTTTCCAACCTAAGTGATTCTATGATTCTATTCTAAGATGTGAATTCAACCAAGGCAGGGCAAATTTCAGCTATTTCATTAAAGCTGAATGTATAGATGCCCACTTGTGCTGGGAATATTTCTGTCTTTTTCCATCTTTATGTCCCATACTGGAAGTGAAGCTTTATATAATGTTTGTGGGAAGTGAAATAATCTTCCCTCTGTTAGAGCCTTCCCAGCATTTGGCCCTAATAAAGCTCAGCTGAGAAATAAATAAATTGCATGTGCGAGTTGTATGTTAATTAAATAAAAACTAACCATGTAACTGCAAATGATTAAAAAAAATTACCTTATACTATTTTTGGGTGTGTGTGTGGACATTTTATGGTGTTTGCTTCTGTGTATAGTGTATGTATATTTATACACACTATATTATATTGAATATATAAAACTTGAATCTCATGGTGACAACTAAGAGTGTGTATTTTGGTCATCTTTACTCCACTTTGTTAAATTTAAGATGAGCCACGGCTCACCTTCTTGGAATTGCTAAATCATGTTCTGCCCACAGCTCTTCTAAGTTTCTAGCCATTTCTTGCTCAGTGTAAGGTTAAGATATGTGTGTATATGTGTGTTTTAACTGGAGTTTTAGGTCAGATGTAGTGCTTCTAGAGAACAGACTGAGTTGTCTTTTGTACTTTGATTAGTTGATTTAAAGAAATAATGTGACTAAATGTAATAGCCAGTACTAAAGACAGGTTTAAAAATCTCATCTTTGATTTAAACTAGCATATGGATGTAACTTACTCATTTCTGTAGCCTCGCTGATGGATACAAATAATGACGTTCTTACCTTGCTGTAGAGATGTCCAAAGGAGAGTGAAGGAGACACTGCTTAGTCCCATGCTCCTCTTCTACACTGCCTAGCTGAGTAAAGGGTCATTACTACTTTAATTTCATTAGTGCTGAACTCACTTGCATTTATTTTTCTTTTAAACAAATCAGTTGAGTTCACCAAGGTTAGTCCACATGGGGCTTGTGCAAAGGGGTACACGTTGGTCCTGCCCACGCTTTGAACTAGCTGGTTGGGAGCTAACTTGGTACCAGGGGCCAGATGGTCATCCTAGCGCCGTGGTGAGCCTACACCAATAAACCCTACTGAGATACGAGACACAGGCACCATGTACTGTGTGAAAACAACTCTGTGACTTCTGACCAGAGCTGGCTGGTGTCCAGCCAGCTTGGAGTGTAAGCAAAGAGAATGTACGTCCATATGGAACGGCACGAAGCTCCACCGCTCATCACAGATGATGCCCTCTGCGTCTGTAGCCCAGGATAATAGAGGGTGTCCCAGCCTGAGTAAGGGGTGTGAAGTTCTCTCTGGTGAGGGAGAACACAGAGACCATCTGATGCTGGGAGTACGTAGTGTGGGAATGGATGCATAAAACTGGGTGATTGGTGATTAAAACTGGGTTTGGGTGATTTAGGTTAATATCGTCCCAAATCTGTTATTGTTCAAAGTGAATGGTTAAAGTGCACGTAACTGAGTGTAGTTGAGGATGTTTTTTATCAGAACACTAATATAAAGCCATGGTTTGGTAAAGTTAACAAAAGAAAAACGTTTCAATTCTATAATTGATTTAATCTATTTAATGAGACGGTGTAAATCAGATGGTGTAAATAAATATAAGCAATTATCCTAGTAAAAATGTAAGGAATCCAGTAAAAAAGTGAGGTCTAAGGACAAAATTATTTCCTGTTGGGCATCACAGCACTGCTGTGGTTTCTCTGCTCACAATTAGGCTGCTAAAATTTACTTTTCAGTATGACAGGGAGGCTGCCTGAAAGTTTTCAGAAGCCAGTGAAGGAGGTGGGATCTCCTTTGTTGGGCACATTAATTACCTTGCTGCCGCGGCGCAGGGGGCCAGAAACAATGTTCTGGTGCTCCAAGTCCTTGTACAGTACAGTGATTGAAGAGCAAATCTTTTTATTCTTAGGTTTGGCTGCGTAAAAACTTGAGGGGGAGGAATCCAGTAACAACAAAAACCCCCTCTTAAGACACAGGACAAATAATTGCCTAAGTAAACTACCTGAAATTTATTCAGGCAGACAGCAATGTGATCTTAAACATTCACTTTGCATTAATCAACGTTGCTTCAGATAAAATACTGGCAGATGGTAGCTATTCATTTTAAAAGTGACAGGTTTTCTTTACATTTTTGTGTGGAACCCCCCCCCCCCACATGCAGACTTCCCTCTCAAAACTTTGCTTCATTTGCCCAACATGCTTTATTTTTTTAATACGGTCCCATCATTAGGCAATTTCACAATTTGGGTAGTTAAAAGGGGTTGGGGAGGAATTTAAATCCAGGCTCCTTCCTTTGAAGTCAGTGGAAGTACTTACATGGTCTCAAACTGGGGGGAAATGAGAGGGGAATGATGAGCAGTGTGGAAGGAGAGGTGCAGGACTGGGAAGGACGCTGGATGGGACTCTTGGGTGATCTCTAGAAAGTGCTACTATGAAATGGCAGTTGCCTGTTTGATGTGCAAAAGATTTGCTGAAATTTCAGAAAAATACTGTGAGGCAAGGAAAGAACCGCCTGGTTTTGCAAACCCTGGCATGTGTTTTCCTTTATGTTCTTGAGTGCCGGGTGAAATCCTTATTTTTCTTTCTAAAATGAATTTTATGAATCACCTGGAGAATTGATATTTACATTGCTGGCAGTAAAATGTAATGAAATTGTGCATTATGATTCACTATTTCTACACTTAGGATTTTAATGAGTATTTTATCTGTCCTTTTAAATGGTTGCTGGGTATATCTTTTATTTCTAGATTACTTATGGATTACATTTATATTTTCAAATAACAAACATATACAGTAGTATATTGTAAAGAACATGATACTTTCTGCAATTCATTGTCATTTTAGTCCATAACACTAATTTGATCTTCCAAAAGGAAAGAAAGCTTTTGGTTTGCATCTAATAAACAAGAGCATCTTTATTTCTTCTTTCTTTTATTTTTCTGTGTTGCTTTTTCCTAATCTTAAGATCTATTTTTTTTTTCACCTAGGTAGTAAATAATACAAATTCTGTCAGATACTTGGTTTGCACGTGATTTTGATTTGTAGCTTTATATTCCAGTGTCAGAAATTCTTAAGATAAATAATAAGAGAGACTGTCTCTCACAATTAGCTTTTTTCGTAAGTACCTACAGCTTGGCTGGATTTTCTGAATTTTGGTATGTAATAAGAAATTCTATGCTATGTAAACTGGTTTTAGCAAAACAGTTTTGGGAGATGACCTACAGGAACACTATTTTTTGTTTGTTTGGTTTTTATTTTTGCAAGCATTAGCCTGACCCAAATATATTGAAGTTTGGAAGTCTTTTTTAAGATTGCTGGGGACATCTGAGTTGCCAGTCTACAGCAGACCAGGAATTAAGTTCCCTGGTTATTTCTGGTTACCTCTAATCACCTCGTTCAGCCTGAGCACCATACCTGAGAGCTCAGTAACCCCTGCTCAGGTGGCTTCATTTCCACTCACACCATACCTGCTCACCTTGTTTTTATTGACTACAACTGCTGTGACCAACAGGTAGGGGCTGTCTCTGATGTACTTGGGTAGTATGGTCTGGAAGTTCAAGAACTATTTCTACAGGTGCTTTTTTCACCAGCTCTGGGTTCTTAACATCTCCTGTGGCTGTCCGTGAGTTTCTGTGTGGATTTTTGAAGATGCTGAGATGGTCCATAGTCACTCCAGAAAATGTGCCCAAGGGCTTTTTCTGATTTTATCTTCTTGATTCCTCTGGCATTGCAACCATATACAGATTGATAATGTGCACATGACTGTGTAGGCAGGTGGTACCTGTTAATAAGTATTGCAGCTTGACAGAGTTGTGGGTAGGTGGTAGAGTGAAGTGGTAGTCCTGCTCCAACATCCACAAAGCATGTTATTTTAAGGGTTTTTACTTCACACCAGTTGTAGCCTGGTTCTTAAGGACTGAGTGTCTATAAGACAAGGCTGGAGTCCATTAATTGCTCTCCAGGAGCATCACCTCCTGACTTGGTATCATCTGAAGGAGTTGAACTCATAATCTTGGAGATCACTCTGGCGTGAGCTGAGGCATGCTGGGTGAGGATGGTTGTGAGAGTGGCTTCGTGAATGTTCTGAATCAAACTGAAATGTCAATCTAAATTGACCCATAAAATATTTGATTGTATGAATTACAGTATCTTTTCTCCTCTAATCATACATCATCTCCCTTGGCTGCAGTTTGATTACAATCTATGTGCTGCAATATGGTGCAATGGAATGTGTTTCATATGGACTTTTGACTCCCCCAAACTGCAGTTTGATCTGTTTATTTCCTCCTTCCCCCTTACAGTACTCAGCCCAAGTATCTTGGGAATGATACCTGTTATTGGTATGCTTTCAAGCATTATGGTGATTAATTTACCCTCCCATCAAAAGAAGAGAGAATCTATGTAAATTATGTCCATTCATTTGAACACCTTTGACAAATGCAAAACAATTGACAGGCTTTTTATTTTCTCATAGTAATGAAGGTTTTTGCAATCTCCTTGTTCCCTTGCATGGTAGTTTCCCTTTCTACCTCTGTCCTTTGTCCCTGTCTTTTCCTCCCTTCCTCCTGCACATATAGTCTGATGCTCCAGTGGACACAGTCATTTTAAATAATGCTTTCCATTTCAGAGCAGGTTTTTTATTATTGTTTATGCTGACAACCTAGCCTACTTGTTCATCACTCTTTTGTTTTAGCTCTGTTAATTTCCGTTTTACTTGTTGCACGCTGGAGTTTATATGTCTGTCTACTGGCAACTTGAAGAAAGAACGATGGAGACTGCAAACATCCAAAGCAAATCTATGAGTTTCTTTTTGCAGAAGAATTACTGGAAGAATTTACACCTACTAACAGTATTGTTTCTAATGATTACGATGAGGAAAGGTGTGTCTAGAGCAGTCCTAATGTTTATCTCACATCTCTCACAACCTGATGTTGCTATTAGATGGTTTAAACTAATGATTTATCAAATGGTTTTTTAAAACGGTGTAAATTACTACAAGTACAACAATAGAAAACTTCAGGTTTAATTTTTGTTGCAGTTAAGTGGAATTCCTACCGTGAGCTTTAACTTGTGTTTCCTTGGAGTGATACTATTTTTTTAACATAACATATTCTGCATATAGTCAAGATGTGTCTGGAATATGGGAAAATCTTCAGGGAATAAAGTACTATGTAGTAACATGAAAACATTTTGGAATGCTTATAATACTATGTGTATATATACAGAAGAATTAAAAAAAAAGAAGAGGAGTAATTAGGGAACATCTGCAATTTTTTATTTATGTAAGAGAATATCCCGTTTTTAATTAAAGATGGAATTTAAGAATGATAAATGGAACCATTATCTAGTAGCAGTTTGCAGGCACTTTTTTTCCCTACTGTTCTGCAGATTGCTGCAGGTTTGACAGTGCCTTTGGCTTTTGTGAGCAAAATGCATTTCCTGCTCATGACAGAATAGTTGTAACTCACTAAACATGGAACTGTTATCATGTGCAGCGACATCTCTCTGTTTAAACCCTGAGGAATAGAATTATTTTTAAACTGTGCATATGCAGAAATTTCCTTCTAATCAATTTTATTAGAAACAGAAGAGCTAAAAATTTTACACACCAAATGATTTGGAGCAATGGAGCTAAGGATACTAAACTTAGGGAAGATGGAGAGATGAATTTTGGGGGAAATTGTAACAAAGGTGTTGTCTTTGATTTTTTTTTTTTTTACATTGAAATGACTCCTAAATTAGCGTGGATTATTTCATTCTCCTGCTATAGCTGTAGTGTAATAAATGGGATGAGCCAAAGTAAGATGTTATTCCTGAAGGAAGTATGTTACATGGTGCTGTTTACAGTGCCAGACAAAGCTGCTGTCTGCCTTGTAGCCATTGACAAAGAAAGGAATGTGTGCTTTAGACCTGCTTTCCTTCAAGGATGTCCAGTTCATCTTGACACAGGCTGAGGCTCATGCCTCAGGTGTGGATGGAGAGGGGTGAAGGTTTTGATTAGGTAGATTGCAGGGGTTCTCTAAAAACAGACTATTTTTCCATATTAGTCTAGCTTAAGTTTTTTGGTCTTCATTAGTAGTCTGACCTTTTCCTTGATCTGTTTTTGACTTTAACCCTTAAATTACTTATTTATGCTATCCTCTTCCAAAACTAAAATTGATTCTGAATTAGTGTTACAACCTCAAGTCTTAGCTGTGTGGTATCAAAGTGGGAGGGAAAGAAGTGAGGTAGGTGCTTTGGGAGTAGCTTGAGCCAGCCCAGCATTGCCATCAGGTGTTCTGTATCTGGTGGTATTTCTGACTTTTGGGTATCCCAGGAGCAAACAATAACTTCCTACCTGTATCATACAAGCTGCTGACCTGGCTGGTTTTGCTTTTTCTCTCCATTGCCTTCATAAGCTTTGAGGACCCTAATTGGGAGGAAATTTCAGTTGTCTAGAGTCAGCTGACCATTGTTTTTACTCATCACTTTAGATGATGTCTTCAAGATATCAGTCAAGAAACCTATATGAAAGAGGACTTGGTTACAGAGTCCTCATAGCTATCTATTCTAGACTGTTGGGTTGCCATCTACTCAAGACTATACAGGTAGAGTCTGATTTGCAATAGTGCCTGCTCTTGTGAGGTGTAATACCAACCTTGCATAAGGTATTGTGGTCCCAAGCTAGTTTGGAATCAGAGTGTAGTGTGTTCTGTGGCTGTTGAAACACTGAGGTCTGAAGTGCTTTAAATCCAGTACTCTGGTCTTGCCCAAGAAGACAGAAGCTCTCTAGGCAGAGATGGTAGAGAGGAGTTTTGGAACAGGAAAGCCAGAGTCTTACGTAACTATTCAAAATTGCATCATGAGTTAGTGGTGATAAAACCCACCTTTTCTTCCATTTGTTTCTTTAATCATAGAGCAGAGAACGTAGAAAGTGGTCTTGTGTATAATTCATACTCATTCTGGTGTAAAAAGATTGAAAAATACTTGGATGTATTTTTGCATATCAAACTAGAAAAAAAAAATCCAGATTTTACTGTGCTACAATGAGAGAAGTATGCATTCAATATCAAAAAATAGGCATCTGTGCTTTTAAAACACTAACTTCCAGTGTTAACAGTTGTGTGGAAGGTCATTGACATCATGGAGTGCATGGGGTCTCTGAGGTTCAGGCATGTTCAAAGACATTTTTGGTGTCTCTGTACCCCCTGTCATTAGCAGGCATTTTTCAAGGTACTATTCTTATATTTTGCACATGACTGAAGTTTTCTTAGATGTAATAGTTTTCCCTGTGCTTTCAAGAGGTCCACTTAGAGGTGATGAGACCAATGTGTTCAGAGTAGGGGTGAAGTTGGCATGGTTGAGTGAGCAGGGTGAGCAAATAGGTGGCAGGGAGGGAGTCTGAGATACTTGTGTGCTTCCTGCATTTTTAAGCAGTTATAAAGGATATTTCAGCTGTTGAGATGAAGCTCAGCAGCTGCTCTGCAAACTCCTAAGAAAACAGGGGCCTGAATTTTCTTTGAGTATCTGCCTCTGACCACAGATGTTTCGAGGGCTCTGCATTTCTCTTAACCAGTAGTTGTTGAATTACACAGTCGATCTATAGTAATAATGAGAATGGTTTTTATTGGGTAAGATGGGACTCAAAGATAGTGTAATTACCTATTAATTGCCAAGTACATACTAGGACTCTGAATCATGAAGGGGAAGGTAGAAATACTGTGTGCATGAAGCACATGCTTTGCAGTGGAGGAAAAGAACTGGTTTGTTACAGCATCACTGCAGCATTTGCCTTCATATTACGTCTTTAGCTCACTTGTCCAGTAAATTGTGGTCCATACATAGGGGTTTATTTATTTATTTACTCTCCCAGCACAAGCTGTGGAATTTAAAGCTAACTTCGTTAACTCTTGCCTGTAATATCTTTAATTATTGTCTTGAAAATACACAGGGGCTTGTAGTGTGAGCAGTGGTGTATTTCAGGGAGGCTGTTCCATCCTTTTGCAGATTGCCAGAGGAACCTTCTGACCATGAAGCCCAACCACACTTGTTCTATTAGCTGTACTTCAGAAGTATTTGTTTAGTTTTTCCCTCAGATGGATAACCAATATGGAACATTCTGTCCACAGAAGTCTTATTAAAGAGGTTAGAGCATCCTGCTAATTAGGAAGGACTAATTAGGCAGATTGTTGCGCCTGTAAGCAGAACTTTATATTTTAATGGATTTTGAAATGCCTTGTACTTACTTTTCCTATTGTGAAATACACTTTTCTTTTAAATGTCTGGAAATAGTCATCTTGAGGAGATTGTGCACTCAGAGTAAGAAAGCAGCAACAGTTTAATTTTTGAATTTATTACATAAGCTGTAGAAGAATATATGCTGTAAAACTGATGAAATCAGTAATTCATGCCAGCTCCTTACTGTGGCAGTCAAAATTGTTTTATTACCTTCCTGTTGGTAAATGTAATGTTTAACTGCCCCAAAGAGGAGTTGGATTAAGTTCATAAGAAGAAACAGTATAGTTTGTGGCTGCATTAAAATTAGGCTTAGATGGTACACAAAGCTCACAAATTACTCTTTGCCTACTTCAAGCTAACATTCATTGCCCACTGTTCCATTCAATCTTGGGAAGTTTGTGTTTAAAACTGGATCAAACCTATTTGTAAGTGTCCTTGCAGGGCTGTTGTGGACTTTTGGTCTGGAAGCTGAAGGATAGGCCTGTTCTCAGCCGTCACTGACCTAGAAGCAAAACCATCAGTCTTGGTTGGGTTTTCATGGTTCCCATCTAATTCCTGTTAAGTACAAAGGACCAAGGCCGAGGCATTTCCTTGGTTTGCAAGGTGCTGTATGGAAAGCAAGGATGCCTGTGTCTGGAGAGAAAAAGTCCCATTTGAGCTACACTGAAAATACATCTATTTAAGATGGATTTCTCCATAATGTCTACTTTAGAACATTTTTTCAGCCATGCCCTGCTACAGACTTTTAATTAGTCTTAACCTTTTTTCAAGCTTGTCATTCTGCATTTTGCAAAACACTTTGGCTTGCAGCTAAGCCACGTAGCCAGGAGCCATGGGCAGCAACCTGCAGTCTGTCTCAGGACCATCCTCTGAGATGCAACTCAAGATACAGATGTTGAAATCGGTGAGACAAGGTTGGCAGCCATCTGGAAGTTGGCCATCTGCTCCTTCCTGCAGAAGCACAGAACAGTGCTGTCTGGGGGGTCGTTGCCCCTTCTCATCACAACTTGAGTCAAGGCAATTTGGAGTTGAGTTTTGAAACCTGATTTGTGAATATTGGATTGCCATGGACTTGGCACATGGTGAGGGAAGGGGCCAGAAAGGGAAAAACAGACAAATACTTGTAGACAAGTTAAGATTTAGAAAGTTTGTACCTCTTGCAGGCAGAAATGTCAATACAGGGACTGGAGGAAGAGCAATGAGGTCTGGAAGGCCTTCCTACTTGCAGTCCAATGAGGCTGAGGAGGCAACAAAAGTATTGCATGAGTTGTTTTTGTGGTGTAAACCTTTGCCACTGCCAGGCCTATATTTGCTGGAGTGTCAGCTCTGGCTTTGGGGAGTCAGATTTGTGTTGGGCATATGTGATGACATATAGATTCAGACTCTTCCATGCTCTGGCAGTTTGGTCTTCAGCCTGAAATCTGGGACTATTATCTACCAGACAGGTCTAGGTAGTTAGCATGATGTCATGTCTCTTAAGCAGTTTATGGAACAGAGATGAAATTTATGGCAATAAATATTTTAGATTGTTTTTGTTTGGCTTCCTAAGAATTTCCTTAGGTGAGAGGTTATTTTGCAAGCGACTCCACTGCATGTGTCAATGGTTTCAGTGTCATGGGTTGAAACTGATACTTGCACTTAATAGCTTTACAGATTCTTGTTTTAATTACTGGTCATTCTTCTGAAGTGGATGACTCATTTAGCCTTCAGTGATTGGAGGTGTTCTGGCCCTTCATGTAACTGTACACATGCATATATTTTGTTCCTAAGAACCACAAGAAGGGCTGTTTTCCCTTTGCATGTCTCATTTCCTAGGGTAATATAGAGAACATGGATCTGAGAGGGGTATGAAATGTAAAAACACTAATTTTGAAGAAATCTGCATCAATATGGATGGCTGTTGGTGAGCACTTGAACTCTGTCCATACAGTTCCTTTTAAAGAGCACGTAATTTTCAGGGACCACTTGCAGACCAGTTTGCAGATGACTTCAGCTTAGTTCACCTTTGCTTTCCACACTCTTTAAATTTCTGTGTTTTTCCGTGTACTGGCATGGTAAAATGTTAACATTAAAACCATTTCTGGTTTAACTTTCAGCAGCTTTTCTTCCTGGCATTTCTGGCTGTGACATTGCACGTGTCCTGGTAGAGGCCTGTTGCAGAAATCCAGGCTTTGAGTTTACCAGCAGATAAAGCTCTTCTGTATCCAGAGACAGCACTTGGTCTTGTTGCATTGAGATTTAAATGAATCTGTGTTGATCTCACAAGTGGATGTTTTTGAACCTTGACCTTCTAATGCCTCACAGTTGTGTATTTTTTCCCTGCTTTGCCAAGGAGGTTGATGATAGTAAGACCATGAGCTGATTACTCCCTGTATTAGATGATAATTTCTTAATGTGGGAGGGATATTAAGAAGAATAGATGTGAAGACTCTTTATGGAATAAGGCTTAAGCATGGCTGTAAATAGGATGCACGTTCCCTTTCATGCTGAGTCAGATTTAGCTTGGTGGTTGCAGGGCTAATATGCCAACACCCAGGACAAAAATCAAGAAGGTCTTGGAAAACACTTGCAAAAAAACCAGTGACTTTACTGTCTTTAAAAGTTGTTGTTCTTCCTGTAATGTCTTGTCACCCTTGGTTTTTAGGTGGGCAGCAGTTGGAGTTTGGTTAAGACCAGCCCTGGTTCTGTCTTAGGTATGTCTCTGTGTGAAGTACCTTGTTTCCTCACATCGTGTGTTTGTCTAAGAGCAACATGCCAGTGGCAAATAATTTGTTTTACCATTTAAATTTGTCTTAACATTTAAAAACCTGCCAGTGTTTGGGTATCTGTGTGCAACGGTGGGGAGGCTGTCGGGTTAAGGGCCCGCTGGGAGGACAAGGGGTGGTACAGAAGGGTCCTTGGGTGTCTTTCTGTTGACTATCAATGGTCAACTAAATCAGGGCTCTTCTTTGGGGAAGCCTGAATCATCATTAGGGATGAAATGCCTATTTTCAGTGAAAATGCAGCTAATTTGATTGATGGTTTCACTTTCTGCAGTCACGACATTTAAAAAAGAAACCAAGGGGGTTTGGGGATGGCTGTTAGTTTGTTGGAGTCTCTTCCATATGCTGAAGTAGGCTTTTATTAATTGAAGTTAGCCTAGTAAGATAAGGCCTCGTAAAAGGATTTTTTTTGGTGTTTCTTTTTGTTTGGTTGGTTTTTTATAACATATTTTTCTGGACCAGTTAACTAAATGCAGGAGACAATGCTGCAAGTCTATTTTGTATTTAGGGAGTCCTCTAAAGGCACAATAAAGCAGACCATGGCTGTGAGAGGATGGAAATAGTAGGAAGGATACTAATATTGACTTCACTTTTTATTTTTTTAGTGTGCTGAATTTTTTTTGTTTAAGCTTTTAAGAACCTTAAGATTAATCTATGATAGTACTTGATCAACATTTTTGTTCTTCTGATTTTGGTTGGTGGACTCTAGAACAGCTCTTCCGTCATTCCCAGCAGCTTTCCAAAGAAACTTTTCCCTCCACTTAAATGTATTTAAGATGCTTTCATTATGAAAGTCCTTGAAATTAAGATTGAAATTATTTTTTTTCCCCGTGATGGTATATGAATGTATTTTTGCTATGGTGGCACTTGCCCATTTTGGAGTATTTTCTGCCTCTGAATATTATGTGATTTCTTGTTAAAGTGAGTGACAAGATGATGTATGACACACTTGAGATGGTATTGAGCAGAATAGAGTTGGAAAATTGCAGTGATAATTTTCTTTTTACATCTCAAACTTAGATGCCATTGAGAAGAAAAAAAACAAAGTGCAACAGGCAACTCAAGAAAAGCAGAAGGGGAAACCTTGAAAAATTACAGGGAAATTTCCATAACAGATACACTAGTAATGCTGGTTTAATAATTATTTCCTGCCATGAACTATTTTTATCATTTGCCTGCTCTCTGACGTGGCACTCTATTTAACATTTTTTGAGAGCCATGTTTTAATCAGATTAAGCTCAAGGAAACCGATAGGTATCTGTTTGGCTCATGACTTGTGCTTCTGTTTCTGATTTAGTCACAGGACTATTGTTGCTGGAATCTTTTAAACCCTGTTTTGCTTCCCCTCGCAGCCGGCGCGCGGCTCACGGTGCGCGAGCCCGGAGGTTGTGTGCCAGGGATTTTCGTGATCTACATGCAGGGTGCATTATGGAATGATTGTGTAAATTAAAGAAGACTGATAGAAACTGTGTTTGTGTTTTGGCTTTCTTTTTTTTTCCCTTGTGTGATTAAATAGCTAAAAATAGCTGTCTATTTTTAGTTTCCAAGTGTAGTAGTGTTTCTTAGGAACAAACTCAATGCAGTGTGCTAAGGAAAGGCTGAGCATGAAGAATGCTGCGTTCGGATCTACTTATGTAAAACAAAAAGGCTTAATAAAATGGTGGATGTTTTTGCATCCTTTTAGATAGTGTGCAACATGAATCATGCTTCCCATACAAGAGATGCCGTGGGAGTAATATTTTTTTTTTACCTTTAATGTCTTTATGCTCTGCACTCATTTTGTTAAAGACAGCAGGAAAAGTTTGTAAGCAGAATTCTTAGGTACGTTCTCCAATATTGTGCACATCCTGTAAATTTAGGAAATGACAAAAAAAAGTGCTGTATAACATTGGGGGTTGTTACTTGGGCATTAGTGGGTGTAGCACCCAATTCCATGGTCTCAGCACCCTGGAGCATGGGGGAGGACCAGCAAGCCTGGCTTTGAAACGGCTCCGTCTGTACGTGCTTTCGTAATTTCCACAGCAAAAAGCATGTATTAAATTTCTAATGATCTCTTTTGTCTACAGCAAATAGTTTTTTGCCCACACAGTGGAGATGATGTTCAACAGCTTGGTTTGTATTGTATTGTCCTCAGTGTATTATTTATTTGGTTGACGTGCTAGAAAACTGCGAGCCTAAGAATTAATAAAGGTTATTAGTTACTTTCCATAATAAAATTAGCTGACCTTTAAATAAGAGCATTATACAGGGGATCTCTAAGTGGAAAAATGACAGAATGCATTTTTAATATGGTAGCTGTTTCGATTACTAAATTCTGCAATCACAATATAGAAAGTGCATGTTGTGATTAAACGTTGCTTTTGACTGTATGTTTGCAGGCAACAATGGAGTAAGTGGAATTTTTGTATGCAAGGCAGAATTTAACCCCTCAGTTACAGTTTCAGCCACTTTGTCTGTTTAGTTAGGTTTGAACTTAACCAAATTTTGAATACAGAAAAATGAAGGCACGACTGAATTTTCTAAAAATGAATGTCCTTTGGAACCAGCAATGAGGGGGGTTTTCTGTGGTTTTTATTAAGCATGATTATATGCAGATTCTTCAAGTGCTTGAACAGACTGTCTTGGGTTGCTATCAGGCATACGTGATGTACACCCTGTAGCTGGTCACATGCAGTTCACTGTATCAGTGTGCTATTATTTATTAATCTTTCCAGTGTCTGAATTTATCTAGCATTTTAAAGAAAGACTGACTCTAAAATGCAATATTGCACACAAAGTTTATGTGAGCACCTTTTGTTTTGAAGTTGGGAACAGGATAATAACTCATTTCCAAAGCAGCTATTAGAGCAAACTTTCTTAATCTTTTTTTTTTTCTGCCAGCACAAGATTTGTGTTAAATAATGGCATTATTAATTTTGGCTTCATCTAGAAGAGATTGTAGAAAGACTTTAAGGATACTCTTTATTGTTACTTTGGAAACTTTTAATAATTTATGTAATGATTTAATTATGGCTTGGATTCCAGGTAAACTTCAGTACAGCAGCACAAGCAAATATGTAGGTTTTTCAAATTTTTACTAGGTCTTTTAACATTTGTTGAAATCCTTACAAGATATTCTTCTATTTGTAGCATCATATAGGTCTGTCTCCCCATCTGTCTCTGTTTTTCATGACAACGAGGCTCTGGTACATTTTTTTTTTCACTTCAGTACTTATTCATTGAAGCCCACTGTAAGGCTGTTTCTATCATAGTTATTTGTCCAACAGCTTTTATTGATCATTTGTGATAAATGATATTTCTCGTAGGGAGAAATTTTAACCTGCAAACAGTGAATTTTATTTAATTAGATTTAGTTTTACATGGCAGAAAAACAAATGTAATCAGAGCCCATTTATGTAGTATTAAGTAAATTACTAACGTCATGTGGTGCCAAAATCTTAGGAAGATTTAAAAAACAAATTTCCCACTGCATTATTTCCTGCTAGGCTATATTTATTAAGGAATTCATACAACTTTCCTATTTTAAAAAGTAAGGGTCTGAATGCAAGGTTCAGATCCCCTCCAAATAAATCCTTATTTAACAGGATATCCCTGAGACTTTTTTTCCCCCCTCTTTCAGCGTTGGCAGCCTGACTAAAAGAGTCTCATCTGGTTTAACTAAAATCTTTGCATTACTTGGCGGTGGTTTCTTTTGTACGTGGTGCTTAGAGCTGATTGAAGCTCAAACGGTACAGGAAATGCAAATCATGCAAATCATCCTCACGCTGACGATGTACAGTGGCGTGATTGAGCAGCAGTACGTATGGCTCGTGGGCTGACCACATGAAAGAAGTCATTTAAAGACCAGATGAGCCCAAGCTGGGTTAAGTTAGGCTATGTGTGAGCTTCAAAGCTTATAGAATAGCATCCTTTTTTAAAAAAGAAATTTATTTTATTAATAACACCTGCGCCGAGTTCTCAAACAGTGAGAACATGTAGAGATGAGCGTTACGTTAAATATATGCCATACTCAGAAAGGCAAAATTGGTATTTTTGTGGAAATTCAGGTATGCATTCCCCATCGCTGGAAGCAGACCACAGGCTAATGGACTGCAAAAAAAAGTCCAGCTCATGTTTGTTGAACATAAAAGCCCAACTCTTCTCTGCCTTTCAGGTAAAAATGAAAATAAACTGAAGATAAAAGGGGATTTTGTCTGTACAGGAAGGGAGGTTGTAGTCAGGTGGGGGCTGGGCTCTTCTCCCAGGCAACTGGTGACAGGACAAGAGGGCACAGCCTGAAGCTGCTCCAAGGGAGGTTTAGGTTGGATATTAGGAAGCACTTCCTCACGGAGAGGGTGATTAGACATTGGAATGGACTTCCCAGGGAGGTGGTGGAGGCACCGTCCCTGGATGTGTTCAAGGCAAGGCTGGATGTTGGACTTAGTGCCATGGTCTAGATGGTGTGGTGGTGTTGGTCATAGGCTGGACTTGATGATCTTAAAGGTCTTTTCCAGCCTTGGTGATTCTGTGATTCTGTTAAGAACAGGCTTTTGTAAGTGCTTTTGAGTGGAGAGAGGAGGGAGCTTGGGTGCTTGCTGCTTTGGATTTCTGAAGTAACTTCGAAAAAAATTCCTGCCTTTTTTTTTTGTTTCCCATACTTCTGGAACTTCAGCTCTTTCTGAAGTTCCAGGCTGCATCCTCTCAGTGAAGCCGAGCCGTCATGTTGTCCAAGTCTGAACCTCAAAAGTGGTGGGGTGGGAGAGCAGCTGTGGTGGGAACACTGGGCTTCAACCAGTGACTCTTGGGAGGTGGATGTGCAAAGGCACAACCTAAGTTGAGTTTGGGTAAAAATTGCTAGTTAGTCTAATAAGCATTTTTCATACTAATGTGCAATCAAAAGAGAGTTGCTGGTATGTTCTCAAAGACATTGTTAACTACCCTTAACTTTGGTAATATTCAACATTGGTGACACTTTGGCTTCTAGTGAGGATGTTATTTCTTACAAGTTTGTTTTTTTTAAAGCTCTCCTTCATTTTTCTTTGATGTTTTGATGTTTTTAAAAATTGAGATGCATTCAAATTATGTAACATTACACAAAGCTGGAAAATGTAAAATCTTGAACTGTTCCTTTGTAATATTGTTTAATTTTTCCTTGAAACAGTAGCCCTGAGGAGGTCTGTGGTGGGGACTGATCAGGACACTGCACTGTGTCACCTTGATGGATGTAATTTTGGCTTGATATTCTTTACTAGTGCCCTACTTCTCCTGGGTTTTGTACTTTCTACCAGTATTTGTGGTGGTTTATCCAAACACAGGAGCAAGAAGAACGGAAGAAGTTACAGAATCACAGAATCAACATGGTTGGAAAAGACCTTGAAGATCATTAAGTCCAACCATAACCTAAATCCACCCACCATAACCTTTATCTACCTGTTAATGCTTAAATCATGTCCCTAAGCACCACATCTCTATTTCTTTTAAACACTTCCAGGGATGGTGACTCCACCACCTCCCTGGGCAGCCTGTTCCACTGTCCAACCATTCTTTCAGTAAAGAAATTCTTGCTAATATCCAGCCTGAACCTCCCCTGGTGCAACTTCTGACTATTTCCACTTGTCGTGTCATTATTCACTGGAGAGAAGAGACCAACTCCTACCTGCCTACAACCTGCTTTCAGGTAGTTGTAGAGAGCAGTGAGGTCACCCCTCAGCCTCCTCTTCTTCAAACTAAACAACCCCAGTTCCCTCAGCCTCTCCTCATAGGATTTGTCCTCCAGGCCTTTCACCAGCCTGGTAGCTCTTCTCTGGACACGGTCCAGCAACTCAACATCCAATTAAGTTTTTACACTACTGGTTTGCTTCTTTCTCATCAAGTCAGTCCACAGGTCCTGCATCAAGAAGTGGGAGGTTTCCCATATATATATCTATACACACACATATATATACACATTTTATTTTAAACACTAATTGTATTTCTTTCTTTAATGTCATACATGAAGCCAAGAGGAGCATTTTCACCTCTTGGTGTCCCTGAAGGTTGGGGCAGTCCCTGCTGTGCTACGCATGTGCTGATGGTGGTCATGGGGCTTAGTTGGGGAGTTTTAGGTTCAGTTGGGGCTGGAATGGTCAAGTTCCTTCCTTCTGTGTGGTTTGTTTGTTTATTCATCTTTTTTTAAGAGGGGAAATAAAGGTGGATGAAAGGATGATATCCTGAAGTCATAGCAAGATCCTGGAGAAAGGAACATGGTACATAAATAGTTTCCCTGAGCCAGTTTGCAGGGTCATCCCTTACAGAGGTTATTCATGAGACTATTTCTGTCACAGGCTTTCTGGGCATGCATTTGTACATCCAGCACACCTTTAGTGTTTTTAATAGAAGCAGAAATTACAATAGCAGGTAATATTAAATTACCGTTTATACTCAGTGCAAGAAATGAGATTCCAAGATGCTGGAGCTCACGGAGAAAGCAGGAGAGAAATTTTATGACTTGTATCTATAACAATTTAATGTAATTTAATATCCATTTCAGTGTTTGACAGGAAGTAGAGCTTGCTTAAATATTTGTACCTAAGAACACAGGGCTGTATAAAGACCTTTGAATTTTGAAGTTAATTTGTTTCTCCCAGCGATGTATAGAGAGAGATACAGAAAATGAATCCCATATGATTGTACAGCTACCAGTGCTCCAGAACTTTTTTGGAAATACTTTCCAAAGAACATCCCTGGTCATCTTGATGAAGAGCTTGAGTAACGTTTCCTTTTCAGGAGCCACTGAAAGGTTTTATGTGTAGTCCAAAGGCATCACTGGAAAAATGGTGTTATTTGGAGACCTGGACCCAAACTGTTTCACTTTGCTCAGTTTTTGCAGATCCGAAAGCTTGTCAGTCAGCCACCTCAGGCAGATTTTTAGCTTTCTGTAACAGAGATGCACTCACTATCTTTTCTCAATAACAAATTAGCTGTTGTCAACAGTTTTCCTGGCCACAGTTTGAATAGCTTAATCCAGAATGCCTCACAGTTTTATGATGGAATTTGATAGAAGTGCAGAAAATAGGCATGTATGTAGTGGATAGGCCTGTTATGTGGACGTGTTGTGTATCTGTGTGTGCAGATATGCAAACATACGTGCATGTACATGTCCTATCAGTGCCTGAAAATGTGATCTCTGAAAATACTGAATTGCTGCATACGGTCTCATGAAGATAACATTTTCTTTTGGGACATCTGTCAGGTGCTGTGGTGAGCAGGGTCCAGAAGATATGTAGGCAGTGATGTGATCATGTATGAGTTGATTAAATCACTTAGACCGTGACACTTGCTTATCTTCAACTCAGGCTTGGGCTCCTGAGTTCTCACTGTGGCACTTGGTTCTCTTCATGGCCCTTGATAAGCAAGCTTTGGCCTCAGTTTCTTAATCTTAAAGATTAGAAAGCATATAGTATATTCTTCTGACTGTTTTGTGTGACTTCAGCCCCAGAGGCATGTATTTCTCCTGCAGGTTACTGGGGAATAATGGGCATTCGGCACTCGATGCTTTATTTAAAGATAAAAAGATCCCAGACTTGCGTACGAGAGGTGTTGGGAAATTGTAGTCTGTGAAATACCTGCAAGCTTAAAAGCCTATAAGCATTATTAATATTAGATTATTTTTTTACTGGGTTTTTCCAGGTGGGGGGAAAAAAAAACATAAATCTCAAAATGCTGCAGTATTGGGTCTCAGTTTGCATGGGGAATTCATCCATGTTGTGAAAATTGACTTTATCATGACAGTGACTAGTGGTTAACCCTGCAAAATTCTCAGCCAGGAGCTGGAGACAATTTAAAAAATGGGCAAAAGGCTTTACTTTTGGTCAAACTCTCTCACAATTTTAGCACATCTGTATTTCTTTGAATTCTCTCCTCTGTGTCTCTTATCTTGTGTTGGTCCCTGATGTCTCATGTCAGGAGCTCCAAACTCCTTTGCCCAGGCTGCAGAGCTGGTGGCATTATATAGAGGCCTGTTATGATACATGAAATGAAATAAAATGATAAGATATTGATACAGGTTGCACTTAAAATTGTGTTATGTAAATGGAAATAAAACAGCTTATGGTATATGCTAGGCATGATGCAAGTTTTATTTAATAAATACATGACTGAATGGTTACATTCAATCCAAATGCTCCCCTTTGTGATCTGTAGCCATGTTTGTAGAGAAACCTCTCTTAAAGCACTTACAGCTTAATTCAGAACAGACAAAACAATTATTTTTTGAAAGTCTGATGAAATATGTTTGGCAGCTTTTGAATTTAGGAGAGTGTCTCACTTCTTTGAAATGTCTCTTCAGTCGCTCGTTCAGCCATTTCGGTGTAATCGTTCAGACCTGGTAGCGAGTGGATCTCGGGCTTTGCCGAGTTAATGATCTAACGAGCAGGTCTAGAGGCTGCAACTAGTGTGGGACACACGAGGACTGAATTTCCTTATTGATCCACTTTTGAATATCAGTCTGTGGGCTGTCGCTGTGGTTTGTGAAGTGCTGGTTGACAAATATCTCCAGGTAGGTAGGGATGTGGTTCTTTGGTACCTACCAATAAGTGGGGCTCTCCTGCAACCTCCTTTTTTATTGTCCCAGTGACTGAGCATCACCTTCTACCTGCAAGAGATGCTGGTGGAGCAGCAGCATTGGATGCCCAGCAAGATGTTGCAGTGGTCACAGTCGCTCAGGGCTAGTGAGTAGCTCATGTTGTCCCATGTTAATATTTGAGAAGTAGTTATGATACTTGATTTTGTCTGAAACAGGCAAATTAGAGAGCCACAACTCTCCTAGAAACCTCTGACTGTATGCTGGGAGATGCCCTCTCTTCTAATGGCACTTTCTCATTTAGTTTATTATATAGATATTAGATATACAGGTCTGAAGGCTCTTAAGCATTAAATAATCTTACTTCTTACAGAACAGAAGTGTAAATTTATATTCTGTAAGTATATATGATGTACATTTATGCACTAAAGTGCACTCCTTCCTTCGAGAAGGACCAAGAGTGACACTACACGGTGTAGCGTTATATACAGAGTAGGAACATGTAAATTGTAGTTCTGATTGCCAGTTCCCTGATGGCATTGAATAGTTTGCTCTGTGCCACAGCAACAAATACTATAGAAGTGTGAAGGGCAGTTGTGAGAAATAATACTTGCACTTTCCTTATGTTTTTTTTTTGTAATATTTGATTAAGGTATGTTTTATATATATAAAAATATGAAGGACTATGCACTTTGTAAATATATATTAAACCCACTAAGTTATTCCTAATGTTCTGCAGTGCTGCCTGCTCCTGACAAACATCTGATACGGATCATATGCCTCTAAAAAGAAAAGTTCCTCGAGCAAAATATCCCAATGAAAACAGGTTGGAGACACTCACATTCTCTCGCTTGCTCTCACTCGCATGTTACATTTTGGCACGTTGTAGAAGCAGGTAGCATATCTACTACCTGCTGTTGAAAGTGTTGAAGATACTGAATTATTTATTCCATCTTCTGCACTATCCAAACTCGTTTTGGGTAGTTTGACACATCTCGGTCTTCCATATGGATACTTCATGGTGACAGAGTTGCCAGCTGCTCAGGTTTTATGACAGTCTGAGTTTTTCGAGGACTGTATTAGTTTTCTGGGAAGAATCCTGCTTTTCCTGAGGTCCCCATTTGTAGGCAGTAGTTCTGCCTTGAGTTGATTCTCTGGAGTGGGAGGGGTTTTTGTGGGAAAAAAACCTAGGAGAGTATTTACTTTTTTTAAAGGACTGAGTTTTTATAGATTGTGCAAGATGAAATCAGAGCCATAGGATATAAGAAAAATGTGAAATTGGTTTGCTAGGAAAAGAAAGTTCCTTTAAGTGCCAGTCTTCAAGTTTGTAAAAAAGTGTTTAGTTATCAAGGTGCACAAAGCAACATACAAAACAGTCTGAAATGTTTTGGAGAACAGGATTTGTAGGGCACTTGAAGTGTAAAACTGCTAACTGGTCTGTTAAGACCCTACTCATCATCTCTGCGACAGCACAATGGGAATGGGGCTTCTCTTGTTTTAGAACATAAAATGTGTAAACCTGAAAACTGGGAGAAGATTTGAGTTTTGAATCTGCCAAAACTTTTTAAAATAAAAGAAAATCAGCCATTGCTTTACTTTGCCATTCATGCATTCAGGCGTCTATTCATATAAAGTTTTTGAAAGGAAAGTGACTATTTTGGTGAGGCTGTGCTGAGTTTGATTTCCCTTCAGTGGGGTAAATCCATCTCAACTGAAGTGAGGCCCATGGAGTCCATGACACTAACTGCCTTTTTTGTGTCGTCCTGGATCCAAACTGGTGTCAGATGATGTGAAGTAATGGTCCTCCAAGTTTGTTGTTTAGTTTTGCTATGGAAAGGTAGTGGTGTTATTTGTAGTCTTAGAACTTCTCCATATTCCTACGACCTCTTGGGCATATTGTCTTTTTCATGCCAGTCATTTGACATGTTTCTTTTTTTCTGCAGGTAGATAGATAAGGCACCCAATAAAAAAACTTTCAGCCTTTAAAAAAATAGAAACATGATTTAATTGTTAACTTAATTGAGTAGAGCAACAGTTTTACAAGTCTTACTTTGGAAAAGTCTTTTCACTGTATATCACTATATCCCATGTAGTGTTCATCCTCGGTGAATTTGTTGCCTTCTGACATGGTTCTTTGTTTTTCTTCTTGCTTTCTTTCGTTGTATCATTTATTTGAGTAGAGTTAGTCCTGTACCTCTCATAGACCATCCAGCAATGGCCACTTTTCACTAGTGGGTTATTCTGATTTGCTTATGTTCTGCTCTTAATAAGGTGCCTTCACTTCATTGTTTAGTGCTGATGGGGTGAAGTCTGAGGAAGGAAGGTGACGTGGATTCATGGATTTCTCCTTCCCCCCATGACTGCAGCTATAGCTGCTTGGTCTCGACCTCTCCCTTCATGGAAACAGAGAGGATGATGTAGCCCATGGTGAACAATCTGGCCACTAAAGTGAAAATGTGCATCTGTCAGTAATTAATTGAAGCCAAATTTAATTACAAATCAGGGGAAAAAAATAGTACCACTCACGTCATAAAATTCAAGAAGCTTCAGTGTCGTTGCCTAAAAACCGAAGAAATCCTAACAAAATCCACACCCCTCAGGAGTCTAGAAGTCTTCTCTGTGAGACAGTCTCTTTCAAGCTTGTTTCTTGACATTAAATAGAAAAGTAGTTTTGATTAACTCTTTTCACATCTTTATAAGTTAATCAGAAATAGTGGCAAGTGTTCAAGGCTAGTTCTTAACAGCTTGTATCTTCTGGGCATCTGGCCCCAGAACTGGATTCTGAGATTTCACTGTAGGAAAGTATTCTGATCAGCTGGTTGAAACACAGTTTCAGAGGGATAGGAAGGAACTGAGATGATTTACAAATGCATTTATGTAACCTCTTGAATATTTTAAAGGGGAGAGATTTGCTGTTATTCACCTTCAGCCCTGTCCTAGTATTGCTGGGTAACATCAGTGGGGGTCAGCAGGTTGAGACGGGAGGTTTTCCAGAACTCTACTCCTGGTCCTAACAGAGGTCTAAAAATCTGGGTGGCATGAGGGGATCCAGGAAAGGATGGGACATGCAGTAGAGGGGCTGGAAACGCAGCTGCCTTCTACTCCAGCTGTGTGTGGAGAGGGTTTAGAGTTGCTTGGGGTATGGGATATATGAAGAAAGAGAAAATGTGTTTGATTTCTGGCCAGTAAATTCTACTGGAAAACGTAACTGAGGTCTGTCACAGTAGGAAGAAGAATTTCAACAACAGTCCAAAATAACATAATATAAAATGAGGGAGGGAGAATGTATTTTTGAATAAAAATATCAAAAAACGTTTGGCAGTATGAGTTCAAAATGAGCCATTCATTCCACTCTATTTTACTGTACGAGGCAAACACCAAATCCAAAACTATTGAACTGGTAGCAGCCATGAATATTTATCACTTTGTACTATCTGTACATACAGTAATTGCAGCAAGAGGGAAAAATATTTCTCTTTACAATTAATATTTGTAAACGTTTATGGAAGTACATAACAAATAAATAAGACAAACACATGGCCTAATTAAGATGAAAGGCATGACAACCCTTGTGATTTTTCTGAAAAATAAAGAACGTTAAGATAGGAAGACTTAATTATTTCTGTAAACATTTCAAATTATGCTCTATCTAGAAAACCTTAATTTATGAGAGATATATTATAATATCTATAAGCATTTTTTGACATTTGTACATTCCATGTCAAAAAATTATTGTTAATTTATTATTTATTATACTGTATATTGTCATATATTATCACTTATTAGTATTTATTGTTTAGAAATTCAGAGTCATCTATTGTTAAATGGGAAATGGAAAAGCATTTTATATCTAATTGCAATTGGTGTATTCTTGGTCTAGTGATGAAAATGCAACTTCTGCAAGTCAATCATATAAAAATGTGTGTAATAATACACAGAAATAACTGGTCTGTTTAACATTCCAGGCATTAATAATGCCATTTGATGTACAGTTTACACTTGAAAAATAACTTCAAGCCAAATCCATGGACTTGCCTGAATTGCTGTGTTGAAGTCAGGGGAACTGTATGATGAAGGAACCAAAATCCTCAGGTTTGATCTTGAGGAGCTTGAAGATGCCATTGTCTTTGAAGCCCTTGTTTCTCAAGGTGGATATGTTTATGGCCTTATGGGTTTATGGTCTTAAACATATCTTATGGATATGTTTATCTTGTCTTTTCCTGGACCTTTAAGGAGGGAACATAGAGCAGTGTTCAGTACTTCTTATCCCAAGTCAGTTTGCCTTCACCAGGAGGATGAGCTGCCCCTACTCTCACTGCAAATGGTTTCTCTAACAGCTCTTGTTAATTGCTAGAAAACTGGTTTCTGGAGAAAATGTAGCTATCAGCAGTGGCCTGACTGTGCTCTGTGGTTTTTGTTGGGTTTTAGGGCCTGTGAGGTCCCTGGTGGTACCTTGACTTGCCCCTGCTGAGTGCGCAAGAACTGTGCCCAGAATAAAATTGTATTTGGGGTAAACATCTGAGGGTTTAAGACTCTGTTGTATGACTTCAGGCCTGCCTGTTGGAATTTCAAGAGGAATGAAAGTATTTCTAGAGTGAATATAATTTGGGGCTTGGCAAAAACAAAGCGGTCAGTGCCGTGTGAGGAGTATGGTGAGGAGGATTTGATACCTCCAAGTGCTCAAGGTTTTAGTTCTAGATTGATGCAAAAACACTTTTCCTGGTCTGAAGGATGGGTGAATGTGAATTGGGTCAGTGACATCTAATGAACAGTCTTTTTTTTAGTACCTACAAGGTACTTAATCCTCCTAAAAGGCTCCTGTTTGTAGTGAAAGCCAAATCTGTCTCTATTTTTTTTTGGTAATACTGCACCTGGCAGATGAACACTGCTCGTGCCTCTGTTCTGGCCTGCCAGATTTGCAATCCTAAACTCATTGTGAATGTCATTGGTTTGCAGCAGGGATTTATGGCCTTGGATTTAAGCTGCTGTGCAGGAAGGTCCCTGTTGCTGCTGCAGGATTGTACCCTACAATATTCCTCCTTTTTCAGGGACAACTGGGTTACCTGTGCTGCGATGCAAATGGTGTCCATGTTTGTCAGTCCTCTGTCCTGGCAGAGCTTCTGCCAGACAGAAGGAATATTCCAATACAAATCAGGTGCTGTTTGAAACTTGCTTTGTGCTGTAAGCCTGGTGAATTGAAGAGTTCAGCCTCCATATCCATAGGTGCATGAATATGCCCTGTGTGGTCTCCCAAGGGGAAGGCAAAATGTGTTTTTAGTTAAGTTGCATGGGAATTAAATTGAAAGATTTAGGGCAGTGCCATAAAAGAGTAAATCATGGGTATGGGACACACGGAAGATTGATAAAGCAAAATAAAAGTACGTTAGCACCTTTACTTTCATAATTTGTTTGATATAAATGGAAATGTGCATTCATCATTTTGTCTGCCAATAATTAAAAAAAGTAAAGGCTTTACTGCTTTTCAGTCTTTTTGGTGTAAAATAATGGGAAAGACAATAGCAGAGGTCAGAGCGTTCTCCAGACACACCATGGCTCTGAACCTGAAAGCTTCCCCTCCCATGAATATTTGTATGAATTAAGCACACGCTTAACTTAATTCACGTAAGCAGTTCCTCAGAAGTCAGAAGGACTATTAAGTGATTCAGATTAAGCACGAGCTTAGTGTAAGACCAGAGCTTGTGGGGATGGTGGCCCTGAAATTTGGCCAGCCTCCAAGGCAGGGATGCCACTGCATATGTGATGGCCCTGCTCTATGGAAAGAAGGTCATTTGTAACACAGAAAAATACTTGGGGATATTTTGGAGAGGAGAGCTAGGGCAGTTGCCTTAGAAATGTGACCTTCAGTGCAGGTTTTGTGAGGATTCCCACAAATACATTTATTGAAGAGTTCTGTATATGCTGTATGTTGTAGCATTGATAGGTCTAGATGAGAATGCTATAATAGCAGTTGAAAAGTGGGGGGTTTTGTGAGATGGTAAGTTAATGATGTAGCTGTTAATTTGAATTTAGGAGACGTTTTAAATATAGGTTTCTCTTACAGAGACAAAAGTTGCAATTTAAAGCTCTTTGGTGGTCTAAAAACAGCTTAATTCTCTAGTAGCATGGTAATAAGTACTAATCCAGCTTATACAGTGATTGTAGTATGTCATGTTTGTGAAAGATTGCCTAACTCTGCTTTCTCTGGGTTTTATGTTAATTTTTTTAAATTAAACATAAAACCTTATAACATCTTTATGCTGAGATAAACTGTTCAATTTAACTTGTGCTCAAGCAGCAGCTGTCAGGAATTATCATGTTTCGAGCGCTCTTGCCATCACCTTGTGTCTCTACCTCCCGGATACACTCCGTGGGATGATGAAGGCTCACCTTGTTAGGATTTATTACTTAAATAATAACCCGAGGTAAAATGAAAGTTGATGTCACACAGAACGACAGCTGACATATATTTAGGTTGCACGTTACATTATGATAAACTTTCCTTTCTTCCTCTTGTAATAGGTGTTAAGTGGAAATACACTCCAGCACATATATCCTCCAGTGCCCTGCATGAGTCCATCAGCTGCATACATGGCTGCTCTGTGGGCATGTTCATGCTGACTTGTGCTGTCAGGTGTTATTGAACCTTATAATGCTGGAGAAATTTGGTTATTGCTGGTAGTTAGCAGCTTTTTTTTTTGCCAGTAAAGAACCAAGTGTAAGAGCATCTTCTACTTGTGGAGTTGAATTCTGGTAATGCAAGCGAATCAGAAGAGGCGTTTTCTAATAAAATGGTTGTATTTCTATTTTTCTTGCTATAAGAAACAAGCAGTGTTATTTCAGGCTCTAACTCTGAATTTGCTAGTAATCACACCGGTTGTCTCTTGATGCTGGTTTATTGATGAGCTGGGCACTGATAAGCAAACTGCTTGTTAATTGAGTCTCATCACATCCCATTTACAGTGGAGAAATTTTGGGTCTACCTCTTGCAAGCTTTCTGACTTTATGGCCTTTCTTGCCTTACTAGAAACCAGACTCCAGCTCCCTAATGATGCTGTTGAATTCTCCAGTTTGCCTAAGCCAGTATGCAAACATTATTTTCCTTCCCTGTGGATATAACCATCTTTTTTTCATAACATTCTGCTAGTTATTCCTTTGTCAGTCTGAGCGAGTTCAGAGATCTCAGTGCTGCGTGGTTTTGTCCAAGCTCAAATCTTGGATCTCATTTCTCATCCCACTCCCCGTTGCCCTTTTCTCTCCAGTCATCATGTTAACCTTGGCACCCCTGCTGTCTTCTCTTTCCACTCTTGCTCCTGTGCCTTGCTCTGTGCTGCTTCCCATGTTTTTATCTCAATGTGCCATCTCTTTTTCCCCTCTCTCTTCCTCCAAACACAGCCAAGTTCATAGACACTATCCTGCATCGATTCAGTTTTCCTCCTAATTCCTTGCAGAAAAATCAGAAAGGGATAAGCTATAATGCAATCCAGAAATAGCCAAAATTTTGCCAAGCAATTATTTTGTCTCATTTTTGTGATATTTGATGTACATTTTCTCCTGTTGCTGTTTTTCTTTGTCACTTCATCCCTGACTTTGCAGCTGTCTCTGAGCAGGGGTTTTGCAGTGCCCATAGGAACCTTTTCTGCCTCTGCTCTGAGCCTGGCACCCAGGTTGTTACCAGGTCCAGAGGTTATTACTCTTTGTGACAAATAAGTGATGACTTACATAAAACTGTATTTTCTTCTTAGTATGGCTCGTAATAAACCCAAGCTCATGTCTTAATTGGCATTCTGTTTGATAGTCCCTTTAGAAGGATCAAATATTTGATGAACAAGGCAATAACATTCATCTCTTACTTCCCTAAGCCTTTCAGATTAGCATTGACTCAGGTTGATGAAGATGGATATAGGATCTGTTCTCTAGGAAGTGTTTGGTCTGTAGATACAGATTATCTAAGAAGGGTGTATGTTGGCATAGGTGATATGATACATCTGGATGTCTGGGGAAGCTCATGAGTTTTAAGGCTGATAACCAGAATCAGAAGTTTGTAATAGCCATGTTGGTTTGGTAGTAACCTTGACCACAAAATCCATGTAAAAATAGGAATAATGGGAATAAAATAAGGTAAAGAATAGGAATAAAAATAGAAAAGATTTTAAAAGAATTAAACATTGTGTAAATCAATTCTGAATCAGAACCACTGGTGGAGAGAAAAAAACACGTCAGAAATAAACTATATTGAACAGTAGTTTTATGTGCAATAAATACCTGATCTCAGTTTGGTTTTTTGTTTGTTTTTTTTTCAATCCCATGTGATGAGAAATGTAGAACACAAATGTCTGTGGCTCTGCAGTTCTCTGCAGGTTCAGGATGGAGTTTGCTTTGAAACAGCATTAGCCAGGGGACAGGAGGTGCTCGCCAGCTTGTGGTGAAATGCAGGGAAATGTGCCCCTGGTTACAGCAGGGTCACAATTTCATATTACACATGTAAATACTTCAATTTTCTGATAGCCTGGTAAGTTATATGAGACTAATACAGCAGCTTGTTAGCATTGTTTGTACCTGCTTTGTGTAACTGAAGGATGTGGGCAGTGCTGTAGGCTGCAGAATAGCAGGAGCACTATGGCAATACTGGGGTGCTAGGGTAGAAACAACATTTCCTTAGAGAGGACACCTAATAAAAATGTGAAAATAAAATGGAGAAAGGGTGGGAGAAAAAAAAAGAAAAACAGACCATACTAGATAAGTGCACTGCATAAATCAAAAGGGTTTATGTCATAACATGAACATGTACCATTCCTGCTCATATATTGAATTTCAGTAGTTGGTTGCATAAAGAAGTAAAGTGTAATGAAACTGGCAAGCAAAGTATTCCCTAGTCAGCCTTATCTTTGTTCCATTTGTCCTTCAGATACAGCTTTTCTTGCCTTTTTCAATAAAATCCATCCAGCTTTTTTTTTTTATTTTGCATCTCTCTGTAACTGAGCTGGAAAGACCAATGAGATTCGGTGCTTTTCTAGTTGGGTTCTTAGCAGCTGCTTTTTAAGAGATCAAAACTTCGAATGCTGCTACATGGTATTAAGGCTTAGCTATTGATGTGTCCCTATAGGGGTTATGTTTTTCTTTGGGGGGGGAAGAAGGGGAAAGGGTGACCCCTGTGAGCATACTCATCGACAGCAAACACTGCTCTCCTTGTTTTCCAGGATCCTCTTTGCAAGCTCAGTGCTTAACCTGGCTGAACTCGCCGCCCTCCGCCCCGACCTTGGCAAATTGAAAAAGGTCCTCTACTTCCATGAGAACCAATTGGTGTATCCTGTCCAGAAATGCCAGGAAAGGGATTTTCAATATGGATACAACCAGATTCTTTCATGGTAGGTGTTTCTTGCACTGCTGCCTGTTATTTAAGGTGTCCTTCTGTCCACAACTATGCAGAGTGAGAAGCCTGAGGACTCCTCTTCTGTATAAATGATGACCCTGGAGCAAAACGAGATGCCAGCAGAGCTCCAAAGAGAGGTTGATAAAAGTGCCCTGGCAGGAGCAATCTGCTCTACTACAAGCTCATCTCAATTTCTTGTATAAAGTCCACCAATGCTATATTGGACTACAGTGGTGTACCCCTTAGTGATGCAAATTTTGTCTTGGCCGTAATGAGATGCTTTGTTTCATGGATGCTTCTCAAAGCTGCAGGTAATCAGCTCTTGCTTGGCCATAGCTTTTATGGCATCCAACTGAAATTATATACAGGGTTTAGGGAAATAAACAGAAATTAAAATGTACTGCAGCACTTGTGAAGAGAGGGCAGTAAACATACCAGATAAATCCTTATATTTCTTTCATCTAGTATTCAGAAATTGTGCAGTGCTAAAATACCCAGACGTTTTAAAGGCTGCAGTCCTTTATTGTTGCTAAAAACAAATGCATTTCTCGAATCTGAGTTAATGAAAGAAGTTAATAACAGCAACACTGAAAAGCTTTGTGCTTAGGCACTGTACAGACCTAAGCAAAACTCAGTTGTTTTGATCTGAAATAAATTCATTTCCATGATCTTTTTCCCCTATCTGTTAGGATGAGAATTATTAGGAATGGAGATGGAGCATTTTAAGGTACAAGTTGAGTCTTTATAATATAAGCCAGTTGATATTGAGGTGGTGATCTGTGTATATGCTGACCATTCTGTAGCTACTTCTGCTGCTGCATTTGCAACATGTTTTGTTTACTGAGCTCCTAAAGATGGGAAAGTCTAGTGAAAGGTCTTTTGAAAACAGAAGCAGCCATTTTCAGATTTTAGAACACAAAGGTGTAATTTTTGGCATTGAGACAAGGAATATTTTTTGTATACATTTTTTGCTTTATTATGGCAGGTTTTTTTTACACATCTATTGTAACCTGATATTTATCTTCAAAATAGGCACTTTTAAGATAAGTGCCTTCTTTTGCCTTAAAAAAAGGTGACTTCTGTAGATGCTCCATTCCTTTTCCTTTAGCCTCCAGTAGCTTGTGCATGTATTGATGCCATGTTCATCTTTGCTTTTGCTTGCTGCAGAAAGCCCATTTTTAGCAGCAGATAGAAGCCATCTCCTCTGTACTACTCTGTAGTTTGTAACTACCCAGTGATCATCTGCAGAGAAATGCCATCTTCCCATCTTCCAAATCATTAGAAATTTCCAATTTTACATAGAGCTTTTGGAGACAGTTAAAATTGGAGTAACTTGAATCTTCAGGTTGGTGCTTTGAATCATTAAGAAAGAGAATTATTTTTTTTTCTCCCTAATGATTCTATAGAGTTAATGTAATAAAATATTTTTCAATGGTGGCTGAGATTCCTTTTGGCTGTTCAAGCAGTAAGGATGTTTTATTTGCCAGTGTTATGCAGAGCCTCTAGGAAGAAGTTGGGCAGGTAAGACCTCATGCACAAGAGAAGCAGGGATGATGGTGTTTGGAGCCTTTGCTACATGTCAGAGAGCAGCCAAAAAACGTGCTGGGCTCCTGTGTTGTCTCATGTCATCTGTAAATCAGTACAGAAGAGATGACTGGATCATTTGTACAAAAAAATGAGCAAACCAGTGGGATAAAAACTAAAGGTGGGGAAGAAGGTGGATTCAAGACAACATTTCAGCTCCTGCAGCCTGCTCGAAAGGGATTATTTCTCTCTCTAATGTGGTTGTTTTTTTTACTTTTCCTGCTGACTCCTGCTGCTTTGGTGAGCAGTGTCACTTCTCTTGACCAGACAGCAGTGAGATGCAGTGAGGATGAATGACAGCCTCTCACCTCAAATATACTTTTCACCAGCCTGGTGACTTATGAACGTGTGTCCTCAATGTATCTTATGACCCACAGGTCTGTATTACAATATATAACATATTGAGAAAACCAACCAGCCATAAAACATTCCTTACCTCCATTACCATTGTGTGTGTGCCAGTGTAGCTAAGGTTGTGTCAGCACTCCCAGATAGTCCAGGTTTTTTGATAGCTTCTTGTTCTCTCTAGGCTGACTCTAAGTGGAGAAATAACACCTACATGATCATGTAACTACATCTTAACATTGTTGATCTGGGTGATTTTAAAACACAGCACTAAGGAGCCAAAGCATTGCTTTAATATTCCAACTTTTTGGGGGGCTATCATATGCTCTGTATTTTATAGATATAAATTTAGTGAACATAATTTTAATCAGGATTATGTATGCATAGGTTAAAATAACATTCTATTTCTCTGTTATCCTGCTATCTGACACACTTGGTCGTTCAAAGGTAGGTTAACCAAAGGTAAGGTGTCTTTCAGTGTGAAGGATTATTTCTAAGGGGCTTTCATTTTCTTCCCAGTTTTTTGCTAGAAAAGTCATATTACAGTGGGCCTTATCTGTTTATAATGCTTTTAAGAGATAATGGCAGTAATATTATGCTTACCATTTTATGGACAAAAAGTGATCCACAGGCAGAATAGGATGTGCTCCTTTAAAAGAAGAAGAAGAAGAATTTAGTTAAAAAATGTTAAAGTATTTCAAAGAGCAAACAGAATCAAAACAATTTTGCTTAAGGTACATATGCTACTCTTAATTCACATGAAAAAGCTGATTTTAATTAGCATTCTACTTGCACCGTTTGTTCCACTGCGTTTAAAATACTTTTGTTCCCTTTTGCAGCAGCAGTACATTCATTAATCTCAACTACTTTTTGCAGTTTGGTTGCTGATGTTGTCGTGTTCAACTCTGCTTTTAATATGGAATCGTTTCTTACATCCATTGGAAAATTTATGAAGCTGATTCCTGACCACAGACCTAAGGATTTGGAGAAAATAATCAGACCGAAGTGCCAAGTTCTTTATTTTCCAGTCAGGTTTCCTGATGTGAGCAGGTCAGTACATTTTCCACGTCATAAATTGCCTCCAGCCTGTCAAAACTCTCTATTTATGGTGACGTTCTAACTAATCAGCTAAAGCATCATTAATGAAAGAGTTTGATAATATGCAAAATCCTCTAATTGATAAATGTATTTCAATAATCCGGGGCTATTCAGGCAGTGTCTGTGCTGCCGAGCCTGTCCTTGCTGTGCATCGTACAAACTTGCATCGTTCAGGATGAGTGATTTCCCACTTGTTTTAGCCTTTAAGGAGTTGCCTGCTCCTCAGCTCTGTATATATTTGTACAGGGGAGGTCAAGGAGGGGAAAGAAATGCTCAAGAACAGTAAAAGTGATAAGCCTGTAGTCAAGAAGCTACATTTCCCTCGGTGTGTTGCAGTGGCATTTTATTCCCTCCTCCTTCCCCTACCTTTTATTTTATTGCTTCCCAGGTAGGCACAGAGCATCCCGCTCGCAGGGTGCAGACTTGCAGATGTTGGCATTAGCTGCAGCCCTGGTTGCTCTTCAGTCTTCCTCACTTACTCTGAAGGACATTTTTTATTACCTTCCTTTCCGAGCCCATCTTGAAATTAGTGGTGGGTTATGTGGCTCAAAGGGAACATTCGCCAGCTCCTTTTCACTTTTGATTAAACCTGGAACAATTGTTTTTCCTGTTATAAGGGACTCTCCTCCCACCGAACAGGAACTTTGCTTCAATGGGACCAGCACTAAATAGAGTGTGATTCTGCATTATATTTGATTATACTCTTAAAACCAACACAATGTTGGGTAGTTTTTTTTCTTTATGAAATAAAGATGGGAAGCATCGTAATGACTCTGCAAGAGTCCAGCTTTTGATCTGGTAATAAGTCCTGGACATACTTGAGATCTTTGTCCCTGAGCAGTTTGTACGTACAGTTATTTTAAAGACTGAATATACATTTGTAGTAGTTTGGGGTAGAGAGTTTTGTGTACAGGAGCTGGGGTTATGTACTCTATTGATGTTCATGCTGCCAGGTTTGCGTTTCAGTATCTTTGGAGACTTTATATTCTACAGCACTGGTGCAAATCCTTTAAAAAAAAAAATCAATGTCTAAAGGAAAGTCTTTAAACCTGTGGTTTTGGCAAGTGGGTTAAAATCCTTCAGTGTTCCTTAGGGACTTGGCTGCCTGGATGGCAGTGGGGGTCGGTACCTATGTATCTTTCAGGATCTATTGTTGCTTCTTAAAGACCATGTTTTGAAAGAGTGAAGGAATGCAGTGAATGCTCAGCATATTTGACATCGAGCCATTTTAGAAGGGTCTCGTGGTTTTTTGGCATAGCTTAGGAAGTCACGTGGCCCCTAGTTTTGGAGATAAAATTCTGGTAGCCTTGTCTCATATATTAAGTCAGCTCTTTTGGATTTGTCAGCCCTGGCAGGTGGGGTGAAATGAGACCTGGTGACTTAGTCGTGCGGATAGTGGTGGTTTGTCCAAAGCAGAGGGTGATTAGGTGGGTAAAATCAGTCTGTTACCCAGACTGGTCAAGGGGAAGATCTCATCTTGCTGAGTGCTCTTCCTTGTGTGCTGCTCTTGTATTCAATCTTATGTTACACAGCAGGACAACTCTCACGTTTTTATCGTGGTTGTTGCATTTGAAATTGTATCAAAAAATTATTTTCAGCAGTGATGGACAAAATTAAGATGCTCAAACAACTGTGTGACTGTACAACTTTCTCAGCAGAGTAATTAGAAACATGTAATACTGTCAATCCTAGTATTTCTAATATATATTTTATTCAACAGCCAACTCAAGATGTCAGATCTGGGTTGATAGTGGAAAGTTGGTACCATCATAGGAAAAAAAAGCAGAAGAAAGGGCTGGTTCTGCATAGCTCTGAAGTTCTTTGGGTTTTGACCTTCAGCTGCAGCCAGTATTTACTGTTTCTTTACAAGATTACATTTTAAATAATGTTGAATGCACCTGTGGCAATTGAATGCTGTTTTTAAATTTTGACTGTATTAGTATAGTGACTGAATGGAGATTGAGGAGAAAAAGGTTAAGAGAAATTGTGGCCAAGCTAAAATTTATAAAGTAAGCTCTTAGCCCAGAGTGTTTTTCAAGTTATTTTCAAATGGTAATTTGCTTTATCCAAACCAAACTCATACAGTGTAAGTAAGTGATTATTTGCATGACTGACAATCATTTCAGTGCCTGCAGTCTTTTTAAAATGCATAATTTTGCTGAGAAGTTGGGAAAATATTTAAAAATTCTGAAGGCAAAAATAGCCAGGGTGATAGATTTTTTTTCTCTTTGACCTCTTTTATTTTGCGTGTGAACATCTCAGGGTGTGTTTGTGTTTTAAACATAATCTTCATTTGGATTTAGGAGGTGGGTAATCTAAGAAATCATCCTCGTGCATGTGGTGGTGATCTTTTTAAGATTATTTTAGATTAATATTGCAATCGTGGGGCAAAATAAAATGTATCTGAGCCTTGATCAAAACCAGTGTAATAAAGGAGCATGTCATGTGAGTTAATCCTGCAATGTAGCTGCCTTTTAATGTAATTACTGTAGGTGATGGGTACACAAACTACACAGGCAGCATAGTGATCACTTCAGAGTGAAGGTGTAATGATGAAGGATACCATAGGAGCTACTTGTGGTTCCTGTTAGAGGTGCCATTACTCCTTTTCTAGGAGTAATTCCTTTGAGAGGAATTATTGATGCTTATTATAAAAAAATCTTCTTGTCAATAAATATTTGTCATAAGGAAATGTATTGGTGTTCCCAGAGCAAAAACCAGACTGTGCTCCTTATCGGACAATGAGAAGAGATGAAAGGATTTGAGGATTTAGCAGAATAAGAAATTTACTGGCCTAATCCTCCTGTTTTCTGGTTCTGACAATGACTACCTTCCATATTGCAGCCTGTGGTGCCACAGCCACTCTGTGTATTCATCCTCTGTACTTTCTGACTTTGAATTCTCCTCTTTCTACACTCTGAAGTATATTTGGAGAAATACATCTTGGAATACTTCTAAGCTTGGAGGCAAAAACCCCTCCAAGTTAAGGCTGTCACTTCATAGTATGTGGGGATCACAAGAGCTGGAGCCCAGAAGCTGATCTTAGGTGCCATATGTGCAGTGTATCAGACTGGCTTCTTACAACACAGTGAATTAAGTACACTGGAATTCACACTTAGATTGTGATTGGCTAAATTTCAGTTCGTCTTCTAGTTGAATATAAATGAAATCCTAGATTGTTTGTTTTCCGTACGATCATTCGAGTCTATTTTGATATAATCTGTTTCCACTTTTGCACTGGGAAGCTCTGGTCCAGGAAGAAAATCTCCTTTCTCCTGATGATGTCTTTGGTACTTGCATCTCCTTGTGTGAGCAGACCCTGCTGGAACACCTCTGGAAGGTCTTTGTTGATGTTGTGTGTGAATTCTCTCAGGCCATCTGCACGCAAACTGTCTGTGGCTCTTGGCAAAATGGGGTCAGATTTGGTACTATTTGGAATTAATTTCAATGCAAATTGTAGTATAGATGTTGCTTATTATTGCTATTCCTCTGACTGTAGTATGTCTTTGTTATTATCACGATGTGGTAGAAAAGGAAGATGTGTTTATAAGCAAGAATGAAGTAACGTTCCTAAGAGCTCAAAATGTGCATTGAACTAAGGTGGAATAATGCAAAAAAGAAACACGAGAGGATGAGGATTACAGCAGAAAATAAAAACAGTTTCTTTTAAGTGAAACTTGTTAGTGAGTGTCTTGTACTGTCTGCGTTACACATTTTGAAGCAGAATTAAGGATTCTAGGCTGTTGTATCTTCATTTGATTTTATATCTCCGTACAGTTAATAGGACGTTTTCAACCTCTTTATTTTATATTTTGTAGTTACAGTGTAAGGGAGGCAGAATTTGCCAATTTAGAGAGTACTTTAGGGCCAGTCAGGGGAGTTCCTGACTAAAGCAGAAGTTTTAAAAAGACACTGACAGCGTCTCTTGTACAGGAACGTGACTGTCACGTGTAGGGGAGGCTGTTTTGGGGAAGAAAAAAATAATTGCATCACTTGGACTAGGCTTGCAGGACTGAACTTCAGACCTCTGTTTAGATAACTGGGAGGCTCCCCCTTCCTCTGTAATCCAAATGCTCTATGATAGCTTTACTGTGCTGGAAAAATACAGATGTCAACAAGAAGGGAGAGTTTTGAATCCACAAGAACACACCGCTATAGATGGGCATTGGGGAGGTGTGGCACAGACCAGTGCTCAGCAGTGGTACCCAAGTGAGCTCTAGTGAACTGTCTTGCATAGGGGAAGCAGGATACCTTAGAAAAGCTGTTTTTGGCTAATTAGCCTTCCAGTGAAATAGCATTTATTAGCTGAGGTGGAGTACTATGCTAATGATAGTGATTCTGGTACTGAGGCTAGCTGCTGCCTTTGGTGGTGGCTAGTGCATCTCTGTGGTGCACTGTGCTCTCTCTGGTGGGCATAGCCTCCCTGCCACCACGGTTTATGGGTAGTTAGCATAATTAGAAAATGCCAATAGACTGCTACTACCTTGGGGCTTGCTGCTGAAGAACTGGGTGATGGCAATTACTCCCCAGAATGTCTCTCCTCCTCACCTGCCCCAAGCAGGTTGTAAGGGTTGGTGTTGGCACACCAGGACGGTTGCGCAACAAGCGTGAGGGATGCTCACAAGATCTGGGGCACAGCAGCTATTGGGAGGAAAGTGTAGTAGTGGTTTAAAAGGGTTATAAAATGGAGTCTTTCACTTCTGGAGCCTTTGGCTGTGGGTCAGTTATCTTCTGTGTCTCTGGGAGAAGTGCTAAGTGCAGATAGCCGCACCTATAGCGAGGGGTTGGGTGGTTGGATGAAGCATCCATATTTTACATGGTGCTTGTTCCACAAGTGTGTTCTGGACTGTCAGGGATTTTGAGGGATGATGCAGGAGCTTTCATGCTATCTTTGGATCATGGGGGAATAGCTGTTGCCCCAGCCTGGTCTTCCAGGCAGAACACTTTGGGTTTATCCCAAAAATATTTGTCCCCAGAACTCTCTGGCAGCTGCAGACTGAGAGTGCCTCCTAGGGCACTGGCAAAACAGTCTGCTGAGATGTATTCATTTTGCAAAACTTTCTAAAAACTAATTTATTTTTATCTATTCAGGGACAGAAATAGTTTTACTGACTCGCTTTTATCTGTCGTATAGGTATTCCACTAAAAGCCATCATAATAACCATTTAGTCTCACAATAGCTCACAAGGATACTTCAGCAGAATTCTCTGTGCAACCTAGTTTTTTATTATGTTGGGTACTGCTCATGTTGCATACAACACATTCCCATAAAACTTGCATTTTGTATTTACAGAGAAATTTCTCTGGAGAGTTAAGGTCTTGTAAAACATTCTTGTTCTACAGCATGAACGAATTATTATACTCTGGGGCATTGAAAGTGAAGTGTACTGAAGAAAAGAATTTTTTCATTAAAATGCAGTTTATATTGATAAAACAGATTACTAGCATTTGATGAAATGTGAAACTTGGATCTACCCATATCGCTAAATCGCCAGTAGGTTTATTTTGGCAAGAAGAATAGTATGTAATGTATATCAGGACCAATCATTATACAGTACCTGTTAGTTTTGTATTAGATTAAATTGTCTTTCAGTAAAGTACTTGGAAAAAAACCCTACTATAGCTGTATCTTGAAGTAGCAGAATGTGGTAACCAAGAATATTAGAAAATAAAAGCTGTCGTGTTATCAGTTTTGGCACAGTCATTTATCAATCAGTATTTTAAACATTGACAAGTGGTAATTTAATAGGGAATGACCCTGTTGGCAGGAAGTTCTAATGACAGATGATGCAAACTCATTTATCACTATGGGGCTGTGCTGGCTTCTTACCTTTCTCAGTATCACAGCTCATATTTTCCAAGTCTGGGATGTGAGAAGCCACAAAGGGCAAAACCTGTGGCACGGAGCCTATAACCACTCCCATCTTGTCTGATTAACCCCTTAGCTGCAAATTTCTCTGCAGTGGAGCTGGTGAGATCTGAAAGTTCCTGTACTGATTTAAATACCAGTTGATTTTTAAGTAGGATTTGCCATAATACTTGTAAGCTCTTTCCTGTAGTCAGTTTTTCAGAAATGTTCAAGTTGTGCCACTTTGAATATGAAATTGAGACACGCTGGTACTTGGCTTTCAAAAACAAACCACATTCTAATAATTAATAGCACATTTCATTAGCAGGCATTAAAAATATTACATGCAGTGCCCTATACAATGGGCAGCTATTATTGTTATTATCATTACTACTCGAGAAGGAAATTGATGCATTCAGAGGTTTAATTGATTCGTGCATATTCATGTGGGAAGTCAGTGGTAGAGTCACGACTGGACTGGATTATTATGCACTTCCATGCATAATAATTTTGCTGCAACTTGTAAAGAGGATAGACTACCTTGCTGTAATAAGCGTGGGCATTTGAAGTTGAGGGATGCCATGGGGGAGGAGATGAAAATGACACCTTCATGAGGAGCTGGTATGGATGGCACTTCTAATTCTTCTGGGATTACTCTGTCTGTAATACAGTAATTCAGCTATACTTAGAGTAAAAACAATAATACATTTGTACTTTAATTTCCACAATAGCAAAGGATTTCATCAATTTGATGTTTTAAAATACCTTTTTAAAATACCTTTTTGAAAGCATAATAAGCACAAGCCCTGCTTTGGGCTTTCTCCACCTTCCTACCTCAGTTCTTTGTCCTTTCTTTCCCAGTGTCTTTCTCCCCAAGGCTGGGATCAGGTTAAATATCATCCCCAGACAGGATGATTCAGACATTAAATACTTTCAGATTTTGCATCAAATTGTTGTAATAAGAATCAGTCAAGTTTAAATTCAATTGGTTAAAATTGTCAGACTTAAGGCTGGGGGGTTTTTTTGGGTTTGTTTTTTTTTTTTCTTTATTCAAAGTGGAAAAAGGCTATTGATTAATGGCAGGATCCTACGAAGTGCTAAATATCCTCATTTTCACTGCAGTGGTTGGGAGCTGAAGGCACCTGGCACTGGGTGTGAGTTGGATGTTAACAGAGGTGGGAGGAGGTGGCACACAAAGCCCCACGCTGGCCATCGGGTGACCTGGCTGCGTCCCATCCAGTCCCAATCCGTAGGACAGCACAGACTGAAATCCTTCACATGTGTGAAAGATGGGTTTTATAGACAAGGCTGTCCCTGCTCCATTTTGCATTTCAAAATGCTGCCCTTCAAGGTTTGAACAATTCCATATTTTTTTATGATGAAATTCATGAATATTACATAGGAGTGGAGGTGGGTTTTTTGTTTTTCTTTAAAGCGATTTCATGCTCACAGAATTGTAACAGAGAGGGAAGCAGTCGTGTTGAGCATATTATTTCTTAGTTGCTGCATGAGGCAGTGACAGAACCTCATTGCTTAAATATTCCAGGCATACGTTGATGTGATATAATGGAAAAAAAAAGTAGGTGATGTGCTAAAAATCACAGAAAAGATAAGGAATAGGAAGAGATATCAGAGTTTTAAGAGATTCTTTTTCACTGAGAATACAAAATGATTTCTGAAAACATTTTTAGGAGAATAAAGGCATCTCTGTTACCAGTTGCAGGGGAATGGCAATACCTGTAGAAAAAGCCATGCTTTGTGTTGAACACAGTGTTAATTTTGCGGGGGGGAAAACCCCCAAGCAACCAAAACCTCAAAAAATGGCCTTTTAAAAGAATGGCAGAATAGATTGCAAACTGTTATTAAATATGAAACTAAAACTTTAAGTGGGTTGGATCTGCTTCGAGCACTCTTGTGTGCCAATTCAAAGTCAGAGGTACTGTTAGTTGGGAGTGTCAGTGGAGGAGATACTAAGATGTTCTATAGGAATTTCAAAGAATAAAGAATAAGGGAAGAAAAGTACACGATGGAATACATAAAATTGCAGCTTGAAGTTTGAAGAGGAAACTTGAAACATAGCTCTCCAGTCCTATGGAGATGACCTTTATATAATGTGTAAGAACAACTTAATACAGATGTTTTATTTATGTATAACCAAATGGGATGAAGTTAAATTATTTTTAATTTTGCCACATCACAGATAATTTCTTTGTTGTGCAAGAAGTAATTTAATCTGTTTAGGTATTTTCTTCTCTTTTTTTTTTTTGCTGTTGCAACTAGGAATATTGAATATTTTATATTTTGGACACTTCCCCTGCTCAGCTGTGCCTCCCAGATGAACTAATCTTCCTCTTCTTCCCTTTAAATAATTCAAATAGCATACATTTCAAAATATGAAAATCCCAACGTAAATGTAGCAGAAGTGCTTTTGAGGTAGGAGGCTGTTCAGCTTTGCTATTGAAAAGACACGTGTCTAAATAGTAATGAGGGTTGTGAGAGTTTGGGGCATATGAGCACAAAGTAGTAGGGATGCAACTTTTAGAGCTGTGGGAGAGCCAAGTCCAGTAATGCTTCCTCAGGTGCTTTTCCTCAGGTATGTGTGAGGAAAGTATCTTTGGATTCTACTGTTTTTTGTAGCAATGCAGCAAATGTGTTTTGAGAGGGCTGTATTTGCAGCAAAGGGTTTCCAGATACTGTAAAACCAGAGAATCCCATGTTCGGTCTCTTTTTCAAGCAATGTTGTAGGCAATGGCAACAGCCAGGAAGAATGAATTAGATATTAAGTTGAATCAGCCAACCTGTGATTAATTTTAGAGTGGATTCCTCCAAAAACTAGAAGATGATTCCTAAGTGTAGTACTCAGGTCAGGCTTGAAGAAAACTCTAGGGACTTTGACTATCTTTGGCCTTCCTTTTGTGTTTTCTGCCCCCTTAAAGTTTTGGGACTCATCAACAGACCACATTGTCTCTTTTTTTTTTTTTAATGTCCAACCAGCTGTGGGACTAATGCTGTGTAATGTCTCACTATCATGCCAGAGCCCTCATCTCTCCACTTGGTCTCCTTTGTCAGTTCTTTTTGTCTAGAAACCACAGGTGTCTTAGTGCTGGTTCTGTTCCAGTTGAAGAGACACTGATTTAATTTCTCCAGGATGGATCTGATTTTAGGTATGTTCTGCCCTCTCTGCCAGAATACTTGTCACGATTACTCTTCAACAAGGTTGTGTGTCTTCATTTCCATCACTTTACCTCTCAAACCCTAGAACTATTCACAGCCATGTTCTCCTCTAAACTCTCAAAGCATTTTTTTGTCTCCAGCCTACGGTTCTCATAGATTTTAAAGAGAGAAGCAAACAAACCTTCCTTCCCTTGGTCACTCCTGTGTTGCAAATTGTGGATCAGTCTATATGGCTACGCAGGTAAATACAGAATGTCAAGAAGATGCAGGTATGTAGACCACTTGCTGCTGGAGATGGACCAGGCAGCAGTAGAGCTGCAGCAGACCAAATGAAAAAAGAAAGGCTTCTGTGGTTCTCATATGCAATAGAAAAGATTTTTATAAAAGATAGATTGGTGTGTCTGTGTAAAGCACTGAAAAATTCTGTCTTGTTCTGGTTACCTATATTAAAGAAAGATTAATTTAAACTGTGAAACAGGTAGAGAGAATTGCTGCTAGGATGAGTAGGAGAATCTGTATTATGAGAGCAGATTAAAAGAGTATGGTTCACTTGTCCTAGCAAAATAAAGGTTGAGAAGGGGATATATGTTAATCTTTATAAATACAGTCAGAGGATAAATGCCATGAAAGAAGAGGAATTATTTAAGTTCTGGGATAATCCTTACACCATCCACTAGGTATAAATTGGTCCTTATTAAATGACTCAGACTGGAAATGGAAAAAAAAAAAGGGTGTGTAGGGAGGATGTTTGGTTTAATTTTGTTTTTTTTAATTATTTTTATTTTATTTCTGAGAGGCAATTAGTTTTGAAATGACTGTTGAAACACAAGTGAACTGGAAGAGAGGAATTTGATGAATTCACAGAATGACTGGTTGAACAAGACAGGAGTGTTGCCAGGCAGATGCAGATGCTTGCTATGATGATATCCCCAAAAATGAAGATGAACAGAGATGGACTATGGGGTGGTCACAGACTGACTTCAGTCTTAAGGCCATAATCCTGAGATCTGAACTGATCCATGAAGGAGATCCTGTGTTTCCAGCATCTATAAAAGAATGGAATCCAGTTTGTTCTGTGTACTCTGCACAGTGTTTATCTTGTATTTCATAAATCAGGTGTTAAATGAATGGGCAGCATCCTGCAAGGTCTGCCTTGCTCATGTGTTTAACCTCTCAGCGTATTTGGGATCAGGAGGAATTTCCAATAGCCAAATTCATAATGATCATGGTGGGAAGGGGAAAAAATCATGGGACTGTTCTTGCCTCTATCTGTATACTGGGATCATCTGGACATTTTAGTGCTTTTGTGAAAAGCCACATCATGGCCAGTGCATTTGGTCTCTCCTCTCTTCATCCTTTGACACGTTGGAGTTACTGAGACATCAGTCTTCACAGAATAGAAGCATGGAATGGTTTGGGTTGGAAGGGACCTTAAAGATCATCTAGTCTCACCCTCCCTGCACAGGCAGGGGCACCTCCCACCAGACCAGATTGCTCCAAGCCTCATCCAACCTGGCCTTGAACACTTCCAGGGGTGGGGCAGCCACAGCTTCTCTGGGCAACTTGTTCCAGTGTCTCACCACCCTCAAAGGAAAGAATTTCTTGGATTTTATTGTTTTGTGGTAGGCTGAGCTTCCCTCAGAAGACAACACAAACTGAAGTGGTACCAAGGGCTGACAACCACAGTGCTTCGGGAAGGTATTAGGTGAGATGAGCTTCAGCAAGAATTGTCCACAGGCAAAATTTTTTGAGTCTTGTGGCTCTGTAAGCGTCCTTCTTGATTTTGCCTCAGTTTACTTTTGCTCACTGAAGCATTTGGATAAAATTCTTCTCTTGAGCTCACTGGAGTCAGAATGAGTTTATTTTAACTTTCTTAGTTGGATGTATGTAGTCTGTATGGCTCTTTCATTTTCATCCCTGTGTAGAGTAGTTTAATACTAAAATTGCCTCAGTCTGTGCTAGAAGCAAATGAATCACAGAGAGAACAACTTTTTATGCAGTAATTCCTTCCAGTGTCTGAAATTTTATCTGTCCGCCATCAGACCTCATCACAGGTCTTTTGGTTTTGGAGCTCATTTATGTTATCTGCCATCTGATTTTGAATTATTGATGATATATGGAAGAGAGAGGACTTTACCCTTTTTGGGTGACTAAGCTGTCTTCCTTTTGTTGCCAATAAAAGGAAGGATTAAATGGGAGGATTTCTTGTAACCTTGTCACAAAAATAAAATCTTAGAAAAAAAATAGTTAGAATATTAAAAACTAATTTTTAAAAAAGGCAATAGCAGGTGAAAAGCTGTTTGTTTTGTTTCCAAGCAAAAACTTGTATGATAGCCATAAAGTTCCCCCAGTATTGGACATTGAAGCTGGATGTCATTGGCTTGGAAAGCAGCTGAGCCCTTTTCAGAGGTGCTTGGTGCTGAACTTGTGGGCCCATCTATACATTAGCGACTTACTATTCCATGAGCATCACTTCATTTGGGCTGGCAATAAGTCCTGCTCAGTCATTGTGCTGCAGAGGAATGTTTAAAGCTGCAATGTGCATTGGAGTCTGTTTGTTTGCAGCAGATGATTTGCCTAAGCTTTGATGCGCAGTCACTTTCTGACATTTGTGTATTTCAGCAGCGAACAATGTAAACTCATTTTGTGAGCACTTTGATTACTTGCACATCGCAGTGCCCATGGCATGTGACAGAGAAGAGCACTCTATCCACTAATCAGATAGATATGCTTCCAGCGTATTTACACAAAATAATGAAAACAGCTGTTAGATACCTTTAAACTTGAGTGTGTTTTGTTATTAATCTACTAGCCCGTACACATGACACTATAATTCTTCGCTCACTCAAGTTGCCTTTAATGACACAGTAATAAAACGGAGAGGGATGAAAGTAATGGAATTGTAGAATGTAATGCCTCAATTGTTCTACAGTGTCTTCCTTTTTGCCAAAATAAACCACAATTAGGTCCATATGGTGTTTTGAAGTTTTCAAGCAATGACCCTAATAAAAAGTAATGAATTTCTGACAAAAGAAAGCATGGTGCTCTTTTAAGCAGATATCTTTGCTATTGATCTAGTTATGATTGCAGACTGATATGCTAATAGAAGAAGAAAGGTTCAACGTGCCTGGTACAAGCACTTTCATTTGTGGTTTATTTTATTCTTATGAAATTCAGATTGAAAAGGTAGAAACATGTTGTAATCCATCAGTTATGACTCCCTTTTAAAAGACCTACTATAAAGACAACAAATGGGGTTTTCTTGAGAAAAATGGAGTTTGGAATGCATTTGTTAACTTGAAATTTCAAAAGCACATGTTAACTGGGAGGATGCCTCACAGTGATGAAGATGCTTTGTTTTGGGTATATGAAATTTGACTTGAGCACTTTTTCTTCAGAGTTCCAAGCTCTGTTATTTACTCTTTAAACCTTTTCATGGGGAAATTGGAGTGACACACCATCTAGAAAATCAAACTACCTGTGGAGCAGTTGTTAGGTAAGTACAGATACTCAAAGGCAATGACTAGGGAGACTATGCAGCTCATCCCCATATATTCTGCTATGGACAGCCATTAAAAAAGTATGGCATGTCAGTATTATTCCAAAGCAGTAATAACTATGCCTGAACTATGGGTAATCAAGTCTTAAACAGAGGAGAAGGCACGTTCTGGGAACAGAGGCCAGGGGAAGGAAATAATAAATGGCTTATTTGATGAACCTTCATTGTTAGCAGTTGCTGAATGTTCATTCCACATGCAGGCAGTCCTAAATGACTGAATGGAAAAGCATCTGCTGGATACTGCATATTATTTGCATTATTTTACTCTTAGTAGTGTAGTCTTGCAACACAAAACTATTCAGAGCATTCTTTCAGTAAAATCTACCTTGTCTACCTTTGATCACTACCAGAGATGGTTCCTGAGTGGCTTTATTTAGTGGTCTAATTTCTCTGTTGCCTGTTTTCTAACCATTGAGCTGCCTCTCAGACTTCCCACTTTAGTCTCTACTGCTGCACCTTTGGAAAATAACAAAATATTGCCCTCCGTAACCTTTACGCTTTTTCATTTGTTTTCTACCTTGGTAATTCCTCCATCTCCTCATGTATCACATACTTGTGTGTGGTTACTGTGTTCATCTTAATCAAAAAGAGTTTGGTTCATGGGTAAAACTTTATTCTCAACAATGGATCCTGTTCATAAGCAAGGTAAATGAATCGCTTTTTATTCTACGACTCTCCTTTCTGAATTTTTTTCTCTGTTAATTTCTCACCTTCTTGCACTAGAGGCCTCAATGAGATGCAAGAAACTAATTGTTTTATTGCAATCATGTTTAATAGCAATTGAGTGGTGCTTAGGAGCTGGGGCTTCTCTTTTGGAGGAGGGTGTAGGCTGCAGGAGAAACTAATGTCACTTGACATTTTGATTACTTCTGTTATTTTAAATTCTAATAGGAATATAAAAGTGAAAATCCCCACCTTACTTCCTGAAATTAAGGTGTGTTTGAATTGATTGTTCTTCCCTCAATTTTCAGTGCTAAAAGCTTTAGGAACCAGCTTTATGCTGTGAAATAGTGTCAAATTTTAGACTGGTTTTAAATTACATTAAAAATATTCATCAAGCATAGGTAGCCTGGAAGGCAAATGCATTTAAAATATGCTAGTTTCTATAGCCTGTTGTAGATGAGAAATGCTGGACTTTTCATCCTAACTGAGGAGGTTCTCCCAAGAAACTGGATGGAAGCAACAGAGGCTGGCGTGTTTCCTCATGCACCACGCATGCTTGGGTGCTTGCACGAAACTCCCCTCCTAACCATAAATAACAACTATGTTGAAATATATTTGGTACTGAGAACATTCAAAATAAGCATGGGAGCCCTTAAATGCTTATCTAAGTCGTTTAGCCCCTGGTTATATTCATTAAAATATAAGGACCTAATTCTGCAAGGTTGTACTCCCTTGCAAAGTCTAAGGACCAGCAGTAGACTTCAGAAATTCTGGCTTATTTTTATACAACTCAGTTGAAATGCTGTAATATTGCTAGGTACTTTGAACTTCTTGGTGTACCTACAAAGGCTTCTAAACTTACCTTTAGTACCTTCTGAAATCTGGAGTTTTAACCGTTTGAGAGGTCCCAGGTTTTGGTCGTTTGTCCAGAAAAGTGTCTGGCCACTGCTGATCGTGCATTTCATTTATCTGATAAAAGAACTCAAAATACTCATGTTCCTGCATTGACTAATCCTGTCTAACACATTAAAGTATGCAGTATTACAAAACATCAGCACCCCAAAAAGACAGTAATACAAGGGTTCTGATGTTTAATATAGCTATGCTTGAGTAGGTATAGACAGTTCTATAGATGACTAACTACAGTCATCTAGACTTCCTAGGTCTACATGTGTGTTTGCATGACTGGCTCCTCACTGAGCAGTAATTATTACAGATTTGTGATTAGTAAGCCAAGTTATAACATTATAGATCTCATATAAAATCAGGTTTTGGCAAAGGGAACACAATTTTTAATCCTTCATGCAAACTCTCAAATCTATCTATTTTTAATCTGCTGTTACACATATATATCAGATGTGTAACGTGACTTTAATTTATTCTTTTTTTTAATACACTCAGGCTTCTTTAAAAGCAACGTCCACTACCATGTAATGACCAGAGATGGTGATATTCAGCAGTAGATTGAGGGGGCAAGTTTAAGGAAACTTATATTGCACTGTGTTCTGGAAACACGAGCTAGTTGTAGAGGTTACATTTAAAATAGCAGGAACTAGCACGGCAGCATTTTAGTAAATTGGGATATAAACAAACATCTGTTGCAGGAATGTAGAAATGACATCATAAAGAATGTATGCAAAAAACTTAATTGAAAAAGAATGATGCAGAATTGCAGCAGGACTTCCAGTCTAAATTGATTTTTGCTTTCAGAGTGAAAGTGGGAATTTTGTGCAACATTCCAATACTATAAAGTATTTAAAATGTAATGTCCTATTAATGTACCTAAAATGTAGACTCTGGGTCACCCAATAAGAATAGTAGTTACAGGAATACAGTATATGTAATATGCAATTATCTTGACAATAGTTTTATTTTTTCAACAATTTTGCCATAAAAGAGCAGTAAGATACAATGAATTTGATTCATTTTGTGTGTGTGAATCATTTAATAGGCCATTACATCTACTATATTAGACTCCATTCTCCTTTCAGAGCTTTTCATTATAAGGCTGTCTTTAATGGAAAGAAGTTTAACCTTCCCTCCCAGATAGATTGAACCCCATAACAGTGTAAACATTCTCATTATAAAATAAAATCCCCTTCCCCAAGGGCAGCACTATAATTATGTTGCAGAGTGTTGTACAAATGTTTCTCTTAAAAAATGTTGTCTCATTCTTGTACTCAAGTTTTTATCATTTTCATTTATGAAGAGAATCAATAATACTTTTAAATAGTAATTTAATAATATAAATATGATCTGATTATTTTTTAATTTTTTGAAGTTATTTTAATCAAGTTTGAGAAGAAGTCATCAGTAAAATTGCTGTTGATTTATAAATAGGATAATTAGAGGCTTTCCTCCTAAGTACTGTTCACTGGCATTGTGGCTGTTTTTATTGCCTAGTCAAACCTCTTCATTCAATTTTAAAATTGCCTTTTGAATGAACTGTGCTATGAGCTTGCCAAATAGTGTCACCATTAATACCTTCCCTCCTCTATTTCTTTGTCCAGTCTGTAAATGCACAATAAATTGTTTGATAAGGAGGTCAATGAGGTTGTACTAGTTTTTAAGTGAATTACGGCCAAACATTTCAGATGATGTCACTCTCTTATTGTGGCTCAGTGCTTAAAAGGTGGTGGTACAGTACATGGGAGATCACTCAGTGTGGTTGCTCCAGACACAAATCAAGCAGGGCAGGTTCCCCACTGATCTTTATAGAGAGAATAGATGAAAAAAAAGTGCACCTTGGTAATTCAGTTTGCAATTCTGCATCGTGGCCCTTACTCTAATTAAGAGAACTCTTAGTAGCAGGTACACACCATGTCCTCCATGGGGATGGGTGAGGATGAAGATATTTGCAGTCAGGAGAGTATTTCATTGCTTTGGTTATTGAAAAGCTGCAGTAGTATTCCTGGAAAGTCCTAAAAGCTTCTCCCAGCATGCTGGGTGACGACATCTCATATTTCTCATATTTTGAGTCACCATCCCTGGAGGTATTTAAAAGATGTGTAGATGTGGTTCTGAGGGACGTGGTTTAGTGGTGGACTTAGCAGTGCTGGGTTGACATTTGGACTTGATGATCTTGAAGGTCTTTTCCACCCAAAAGTATTCTATGATATTTGGTGGGAGTTGGGTTTGTCTGTATGCACTACTGATTTTGGAGATCCGTGCCAGATGGGTGTCATAATTCCAGCAGTTTCCTGTACCAATGCAGCACCTTCACCCAACCCTCTGCATCCCTTGCTCCTAGGTGGACCAGGCTGTGGTTTCCACCCGTCTTTCCCCCCCCCCCACGTGCAGCACACGAGTGGTTTTGAAATAGAAACGTAAAAGGGGAAAGTAAGAAACTTTGTGCTTGTTGAGTCTAAAAGAAAGTCTGTTTGTGTGTGTCTCTCCCTTTGTAACAGAAGGAATGTTTCTTATGTTTCTGTCTTCAGACAGTTGGCACACATTTCATCTCAGCAGCTGCTTTCTCTTAAAGTGCAGTAGAGTGTAGGACTGTAGTGACACTAGCATTAATACTTCACATTCTGCTATCATATGCTGTCACTGTGAAATATGGATCTAGGTTACATGTGTTTGCAGACTTTGTACTGCTGAATTATGAAAGCTGACTCCGTTGGAGGATTGTGTTGTATTCAGAGACTGTGAACTGAACAATAAATGAATGCAGGCAGAGACTTGCAGTCATAAGCACTATCCTCCTTTTTGGCCTAATTGAGACAATGGCTTTAGAATGTAGAATGGCCAAATAAAACTGCTTTGTTGACTTAGGTAAATATATTTAGCAGGCATCTAAATATGTCTCTTGTGGGCACCTTTTAGTTGTTATCCTCAATGTTGTTTAAATATTATTTTTAAATCCCATTATTCTGAATGGTATGAGTTACTGCAGACAAAATTTATTACAAAGAGTGAAAGTACTACTGCTGTGCGACAGAATAAATTATTGGAAACAGTTATTTTGTTATCAAGAATTAGTGTGTACCCATAAATAGAAGTCTGCAATTCTTTTTTATGTCTGAGTAGCTATAAGAGGGGTGAGGAGCTGCACTTTCCTTGTTTCTAGAAGTGTGAATACAGGTGTAAATATCAGTGGAGGTGTCAGGAATCTCAGGGTTGGCACCATCATGTGTGGTGCCCATGCATTGCATGTGGGTGCAGAGGGCACCTGACCCTGGTGGTTCTCTCAGCACATAGCTCTGGAGCTGTGGCAGTGGGAAACTGGAGGGTAAGCAAAGCTGCTGGAAAGGAGTATTTGGAAATATTTGGACATGAATGCTCAGTGTAAAGAGGTCCTGGGCTGTCTGCAAGCAGATCTTAATATAGGATTACACAAACAGTCTTGTTGCACTGAAAATGTTAATTGGCGTATTGGCTAAAGTCAGGTCTGTTTGGTGCTGGAAGTTCTGCCAGTAAATGGTTTTATTTCTTAAAACAGCAGTCTTTAGATATCCATAATTCCAGTAGCAGCGTTGATGCTGTGACTGACTGTACACTGACAATTAACTCAAGTTGGTTTTCTGTGTGCAACTGCAAAGGATCAAGAAGGCAGCAGAGGTGCAGAAAGCTGGCATCCACTGTAACTCCCCTCCATTCCTTCTCCTTTTTCCCCTTTGTGTGGATAAAAGGACAGAATGAATAAACAAAACATACACATTTTGATAGTGTTAAGTTACGTTGCTGATGAATGGCCTTTAAACCACACCTCTTCAGGAGCTTCCAAGTGGCAGAAAACCATAACCAGCATCCTTACCGTGAACAGTCTGGTGCTCAGAATAATGTTAGAATAGGTATGGGTGGTGTGAAAGAAATGGTTGGTCTTACTGAAGTTGCCTGTGTATTTTAGTGCTTGTGGAGTTTGCATCACGTGCATAAGGAATTTTTGCTGAAGTGGTTGCTGTCACGGCTCTTCCCGTGTTCATGTTGATGTTTCTTTTGTATCTACTACTTAAGTGGGAAGGTGGGGTTGTATCCTCTCGGGGCAGTGCTGTTCCTGTGCATCAGGGCTCCCATGACAACTTTCTCTGTTGTCATCTCATTCCCTGACTGCTTTTAAATTGCACCCAGGTTCACCTTGAGTTTAAGTATGCTCGTCAAGAATTGTCCTAGACTAGAAGTGGTGCACTTCTAATTTTATACTCCAACAGTACATTGTCCAGTTGATTGGGAAGAGGTGAAATACATCAACAATTTTAGCAACAGAACTTAAGCTATTAATGAATCATGCTGGAGGTGATATCTACATGCTCTCAGGGTCGTGGTTATGTGCATAATAAATCAACAACCGTGCTTTTTAGGTGCTCACTCATTTTCTGTACAGCAAGCAGCTGTGTCATCAGTCTTCTCTTCTTTGCCTGTCTTCCCATAGCCATTGAGCTCTTTATTCTGGGGCACAATATGTAGAAACTTTGATGTAGTGAGGTTAATTTTTTTTTTAATAAATAAAATAGTAATAAATTTCAAATTTTCAATCATCTGCTTTTCTGTCAAGGTGAAGAAAATGCTCTTGATCTTGACTGATATGTGGCCTTTTCTCCTCTGAAAGAGTGAGGGTAATGTGTTGATGTTGTCATAAACAAGATCATTTTGTAGTTCATTACTTTTATTAATCTTTACAAAATATTCTTGTGTTTGTCAAAATATTTCTGTGGCATGTGACAATAGAAACACCAGGAGAAACAGGATGAACAGCATTTTTGTGAAGTTTTTGGAGTCTCTTTAAATATGTAGAATATTGTCAATCTACCATTAAATGTACAGAAAATTCATCTTGGTGGAGTATTGCACTGGGTAGAAGGTAGAGGTGATGTACTCCATCTCCAATTGATGTGGTACAATAGTTAAATTCTGTGTATTTTGTAGTATTAATTGGAAAAAGTATAAAAGCACTGTGTCAACACTCAACATTTCTCTTGCATCTACCTGCTGGTGAGCTGTTCCTCTGCCAGAGTTTGTTGTAACCTGTGTCTTTAGTCACCAGCCTTACACCAAAGATGCAGAGATGCTGCAAATCATACAGAATTCTTCTGGCTGAAAATGAAGAGAAGCAGCAGTAGCAAAGGACAATATGAGGGGGTGAGTGAGGAATTGAGATTGAAGTCTCTGGAGCCGTGGATGTCACTGGGGTTGGGTCCTACATGTTGGCATCATTAATTGTAACGTGCTACAAAATACCAGGAGACAGCAATATAGACTGGGGCTGTGGGAAGTAAGAGCTTGCCTTGTGATGGAAAACAAGAGGGCTATTTGAACATGACTGTGAAAAGATGTGGTTGTGGCTCTTTCTACCATTAAAGTATTTGGGCTGTTCAAGGTTTACACCGTTGCTGTCTGCTTTCTGTTCCTGACCACCCCTTGCAGGGTGATGGACCTCCCACGTGGAACTGGGACAAGCTGGTCTTCAAGCCTTGTAAATGTGAAGAACCTCAGTACCTTCTATCATCAGTGAGATCCTCAGAGCTAATCTAGCATACAGTTTATCAGAGATTACTGTGTAATGCCCCAGAGACACGATGAGCAAAGTTCTCAAGCCCCAAAGGACTGAACTATGAAACCACATTGCCAGATAGATTGAAAGTATTTGTCAGTGGCTGATTTGCCATGAAAGGCTGAGGAGAAGTCCTTTACACATGTGTGCTCATGCGTGCCTATGTGTGCACACACACACACACACTTGAGATCTAGGAACCCAGTCTCCTCAGCTGCTTTCTTTACTAATAATCAAGATTTTAACAACTTCTTTCTGGAGCAGTCCAGGCCAAAAATTGGATTTGAGACACTCAGTTTGTGTCCTTTCCCCCCTCGTTAGAGTCTGGTTGTGGGAGAAGGTCCAAAATGTTCTTAATGCTTACACTTTTGAGATAATTCACAAGAAATGAGCCACACTGCCTGAGTCAGTACCAAAGTCAATTGTTTAGGCAGGTTTATCAGGAAAATGTGTAAAAAGAAAGGAATCCCTCCATTATTCCCCCACTGTTAGACCAATTCACAAGGCAGCAGTGTCTGTGGCATTTCGTGCCTTCCGTGGGAATCCTAGCCAAAAAGTTGATTAAAAACAAAACCAGAGACCCTCACACAGGCATTTTTCAACCCATTTTGGTGCTTCTAGGCCGGGATCCTGGTAGGTCAGTCTCGAAAAAGGCAGTTCTCATTGACCAGCACAAATTCTGGTCCTGTTGCAGATGGCCCCCGCTGTGTGATCAAACAGCACAGCTTCAAACCAGGGGCATTCCCAAAGCCAGGCAGAATCCCATCTTCTCATTTAAAGCCAGCAGGACATCCCATCATGCCTACCTTTTAATTAGATGATATTCTGATCACCGTTCCCATTTGTTAATGATCAATACTCTCATTTCAAGTAAAAGATGCATTTAGTCTTCAAATGAAGGTTCATGTTATGGGCACTGCTGCGTCCGGCGTAGGGTTTATTTTTTTTTATTACTTCATAAAATATAACCAGAAAACGTGACAATTATAATGCAGACCTAAAGGCTCCTTCCAGCACAACTGCAGTAACTACATTAAGCATATGAAAGTATTTTTAACTATGACATGGATGCTTTAATTCTGAAAAATAAGCATCTGATTCTGATAGAGACTCCATTTTATTGACGAAGCCAAACAACCCAGTAGATGTCTACTTTGTGAATTGCCTTAATTGGGTAGCAGGTATGCCATCGATCTTGTAACCAAAATAATGGTCTAATATTGAGCTGAATACAGAGATTTTTCTGTCTCATTTGTTGTACAGCTCAGAGAGCTTTCTTTCCTTCAAACTGTAATCTGTTTCCTATAATGTAGTCTGGAACAGAAGGCAAAGAGATCAACATTTCTAGATCGTGTGTTTGATCAACCATACCTAATGGGTTGTGGACCAGGTCTTCAGCTGGCTTAAAGGGCTGTGGTTCCATTGAAGTCAAGTATAGCAACTTCTATCATCTGAGAATCTGATTTCTTCTTCCAGCCATATGGACTTGATCAAAGAGTATCCATAGGCTTTAAAAATTGCAAATTTATGTCTTAGTTTTTGCAGTGCAGTGTGTTGATGTCATCAGTGTCATAAAAATAATCGAGGGCAATTTTTCCCCCCAATAATTTGAAAGAAAACTGGTGAATGACAAGCATACAGAATAGTTTCAGAAGTAATGGTGAAACTTGACTTTGAATGGCAAATAGGACAAATGGGCACTTATTATCTATTTAATTAAATGGTTCATAAGAGTCAGTGTTTTAAATACATCATAAAATACAGGAGGTCAGAAACTTAAGAAACCTAGTAATTTAAATCAGTATTCAATAATAGGTAAATGAAGGTCTTCTTTGAAGTCACTCAGTCAAAACTTAGGGGATTGTATCTCAAATATGAAAGGACACTTGGAAAAAAAGCCAGTAAAAAGGAGTATTTCAATTTTTTTTTTTCACAAGGGCTGTGATTTCTATTGCTCTGTGATGCATAAAGGAAACTTGGAAAGTAGTTTTTGTTTTGCCATACTTGTTGATATTTTCTGTGCTTTTTTAATCTTAAAGATCATAAAATGTTTAGGTTGTTCCCACCCAAACACACATACAGAAGATCAGGAGATGTTAAAGCAGGTTCATTTTAATCTCTTAACACTATACTATAGAGGATTATAGAGACAAAGAGGAAAATCTTTCCTCTAATTTGTTTTCATTTAGTAGTTGGACAAGATCAACATTGGTTAACAAACTCAAACCATTGAAAGCCCCAGCCAAAGAACAGTTTTGGGCTCAGTTGCTCAGTTTTCACATTCTTTTTCCTTGTGATGATGTGATCAATTCACTTGGGTTCTCCGGTCACTGTGCAGTCTCCTAGGGCAGACAAAACCTGAATTTCTAATGTTAAGAAGCATGATGCAAGATTCTATACATTATAGAAAAAGGCAAAAAAATTCCCTTGGGGGATTTTTAATTTTCCATGCACCTTTAACTTCTTTTAAAATAAAACTTTGACTGTTTGTAGATTTGGGTTTTAAAGACAAGCTCTGTGGGAGTGTTGCTTTTAGATATTTAGAGTGTTTTTTCATTGTAGCATTCCAAATTGTGTTCCTGAATGAGTTCCTGCTGCATTTCTTTTGATTTTCTTACATGGTGGTGTGTGGTCTACTTCTGGAACTGGATTTGGAGGTGGCATCCCACTCTGTCCTTGTAGTGAAATGGTGTCTGAGTTTTTAAGTATGTGTGTGAACTGCTGTCTGCATCCATCACTAGAATGGTTCATACTTGACTGGATCCAAACTGGTGATGGAAAATTTCAGTGGTTAAATACTCAGGGAATGATCAAGAATAATGGCTTCTTTACAGCTCCATTGTAAACCAGTGCTCTAAAAAAAATACAAAGAGTGTAAAGTATGAGAAGAACAGCAAAAGAGAAATGCATCCTTGAATACACAGAGGTGAGATACTTGCAATGGTATATGTTTGAAACTTAAAAGAAGCTCATGTGTCTTCAGAGGGATTAAGTTTTAATTTGTGTCAGTGCTGCTGTTGCCTTAGTGCAGTTGGTTACAACAAATTTATCCTGTGATGACACTCATGTTGAGAATCACCTTTTATCTCCCACTGAAAAAAAATAAGCTTACAGGCCAAAGCATCAGCAGCTCTATGAACTCTGCTGGCATGTTTGATACCTTTATGTTTCATTTCAGATTCATAAGAATAGCTGGAGGTATCTCACTGGTTGGACTCAGTGATCTTAGAGGTCTTTTCCAACCGTGATGATTCTGTGGTTCTGGCAGCACTAATGGGTAACCTTGCACGTTCAGTTCAGTATGCATCTTTGCATCCCCACTACTCTTACTTTCCTGTCCTTAAAGTACATGGCAAAGGTCTCATTCATTCTGTGTGAACACACAGTCTTTAGACACTACAAAAGCCTTTCCGAGGTCAACACTTTCTCTGCTCTTAAGAAACGCCTTGAGGACCTGTCTAGATTGACACTGCTGTGATGATGATGCTGATTTTCATCCAGGCAGGACAAGCAGCATGCAGTTGATTTAAGAAATAGCTCTTCATAAGGTGGAGAGGTGGGCAGCTGTGTGAGGAGGTGGCCACCACAGCAAGTCACAGTCATGGGGCGTTTTGCTGTGTGGCTCAGACCCTGCTCAGTTGTCCCCATGTCCATAGCTTCCCAGAGCATGGGGCTGTAATTGCAGTTGTGGATGTATGGCTAAATATTGGAGCATGCAGTCACAAATGGCTGTGCTGGATGCAGCTCTTTTCCTTCAGATCTTCACTTTCACACCTTCTATCAGCTCCCACAAAAACCTTTCTACATTTTGCTTTGTTGTCTTTTGTCAGAGCTGGGTCAAGCAGCATCGCTGGCTGTGGCTGCCAGCCCATCCTCTTGTTTCTGCTGCTCTTCTCTTTGGAAGTGAATGTGCTTTTCTATTCCAAAAGCACAGAAAACAAATAGTGTAAACTAAACACGGGTCGTTCATGGTGAAGAGCTGTTGGAGGTGGGACATGAAATCACAAGGGTTTGACTTCTGGTTCCTAATGCAAAGCTTTGTCTTTTTTGGAGAAAATGGGTATTTTTGAGAGTCCAGTTCAGGGGAGGAGGGACTGGGTTTGTGTTAGAGCCTGAAACCACATGCTAAAAGATCTCTTTAGAACCTCTGACAGGTGGATTTTATGGTGCCTTGTTAGTCTCCGTTAAATCAAGAGACACATAAATATGTCAGTTCTGCTTTTTACAGAAACCTAATGATAGGTATGGCAGTGTGTGTTCTGAAATTTGCATCACAAATGTAAATTTATAAGACCCGTTATTGCAAAAATAGCTTGTGTCCGTTTTCCTTGTAAAAAAATGCTAAAATATTTTAAATAATTGCCAAATATGTTGTATTCATTAGGAGACTTCACACAGTCAAGCCACAATGGGTTTTCTTTAAAAGCAGCTTTACTGAGTGTAGCTGCATTTCTTGTTCTCATGTCTTGTGGTGACAATAATAATGCAGAAGCACAAAGAATTTGGAGTAAAAATATTCTAACAGTAGTTCATCTTGATGTAAGCTTAAAAGGAAATTAAGCCCATTTGTGAAGACAACATTGAAGAAACTTTTTTGAAATGTTCTCTGACGTGAATTTTTGGTTGCAGTTGCTGGAGATTTAATCAATAATGAATAAAGTGACTGGGTTGGGGTTTTATATTTGGGTACCCCACTATGACATGAGGTGGATGCTTTCCTTTTGCACTAAATAAATTTCCAAATAGATTTGGCAGCTCCTGAGAATATGAAGCAGAGGGAGAGCTACGCTGAACTCACAGGTACTTCTAAAATAAACTGTAAAATTAAATACTGCATATTCCAGTGTAATTATTTTATTGAGAGACAAAATGAGTTGCTTGGGTCCAAGAGTTGAATTCAGATTTGCTCTTCTGAAGAGCAACAGATAGGCTTTAATTCAGACAAATGGGAAGAAGCACCAACCTCCTCAAGAGTGGAAAGAAGGGGTGGAAAGTGCAAAAATGGAAACTTCAGGAGTACTTGGTGAATATAGTGTCTACCTGTAGAGAAACCCTCAGTGCTGTATGAACCTTTGGCTGCAGATGGGAAAATTCAAACTTGTGGAAGAAAAAGGGTTAAAAAGGATGAATATCTTTGCACCTTAATGGGAGAACTATTTCTGTAATAGTATCAAAGATAAACCAGTGTATTATGAACACTAAATGATAAAGGGTGATAATATGCCATTCTTGAGACTTCTTGGCTCTTACCTAACACATCAGAAAGTGATTGTTGAATTTTAAATAGCCATACAAATGGATGACATAGAAATTTAACTTTGCTTTGACCTTATTCTAATTCACAAGATGACTGCAAAATGACTTTGTTACATCTGAATGTATGCTGGATGCTAAATCACTCCAGAGTATAAAATCTTTGTTTTGGCATAATGTTGATGCATAAACATTTGTACCCCATACTAACCCTATAAACATCACAATCCATCAGTACAATTACAAAAAAGATTGTTTGTTTTCACACTTAAAGCAGACATGAAATAGAGTGTCCTTAACTTAATCACCACCTTGATTTACCACATTTGCATATATTTGCATATTAATTGGACTACAGATTAAAATTGGTTTTGTAATTTTAATTAAGTGTCCACAAAGGTAAATGATTAGAACTGTTTAAAATACATTCTGACATAAATAGCAGTAAAAGCTTTTGTGATGATGTTTTTGTGGAATTACATTCAGAAAGTGGCCTTTTTATGATAGTAATTTTAATCTTAAATAGAATTATACAGTCAAACAGAACTGTGGATTCATAATCATTTTTTCAAGATTCATTTAATATTTTGCTGATTTGCAGCACTTGATGAAAATGTACTGTAGGTTTAGTTGATTGCAAAATCGGGCCTGTAGAGCTGATAAACTGAGGGTTTAAACCCTGTCTTTATATTTGCCTTACATATTTCAAATGTATTATGTATACATATGTGTAGACAAGGGCTTTTTTTTTTCAAGTGAGAGATACAAAAGCTGTCAGTAATGGATGATCTATCGTTTTCAGATGTAATCACCTCCATTGGCTGGCTTCCTTCAGTCTAGGTTGGGAAGCACAGGACATTTTAAAGCCTTTTCAATAAATCAGTGCAGGTAATAGAGGGATTGTTCTTGGGGTTGTCGAGGGAGAACGAGCGTCACAGGTAAAGAAGTTCTGTCAGGATTGCAACGCCAAAGTCAGACCAATCACATCTGTTGGACCAAATGCTTTGTCAGACTAAACTTTAATAAAACTGTGGCATGTATTTGCAGTTGGAATGGTTCTAGGAACTGGGTTCTTGATGCACCTCTGAGTCTGCCTTTTCCTTTGTGGCCCAGTTTATGCTTTCTCTGAACACTTAGAGTACCAGTAAGGGCAGATTGTTAACTTGGACTGTAAAAGTGAGTTCTGCCTACCTAATGAATTGGTAATAGTGCTTTTATTATGTCAGTAATTTTTCAGTTGCTGAGGAGCAGGCATTCATTAGGCATTAGACCATGTTTTGGTTATAAATAAAGTAGCCAGTTCATGTTTTGCAATATTACTTTGCTGCTTCATTTCCAGAAGAAAAGAAACTAGCTGTTGGTTTTGGTTTGGGAGCAGATTTGGTGAGCATAGCTTTAAAGAAATATATTAATTCTGTAAAGTTAGAAGAATTTAATAGTATACCAGCTTCACCTACTTTCAAGAAAAGAAAAGGTTGGTGTGAAGTCAATAAGGAATTCAAACTGTAGCCTCTGCTAATTTTCTTCAGAATTTTGAGCTGTTTGACTTAACGCTGTTTCTCCTTTCATCTAGTTTATGTCCTGTATTTGAAACTTGGCCATTTACTACCTTACTCTCCTCAGTGTGCATAAGAAAAAAAGAAATTGAGAAACAGTATACTTGTGTCTTGTCGTGCTTCATTGATTTGAAATAATTTTCCTGGTAATGGTGTATTTAATATTTAGTTTTCCTCTTGTCCATGCTAATGCCTTCAAGTGAGATTAATAAAACTTTTGGAGCACATACATTCCTGTCTGGTGGACTTGACATCATTTTCTGTGTTGTATTTAAACTCTAGCTTAAGTAGGCAGTGTAGACAGGAAACCAGATCCACTGGCCTAATTATATATCTGAAAACGGGGTTTTTTTGTTGTGCTTTTACATAAAGTACAAATTATTTCTCAAACTGATATTATTTAATGTCTGGTAAATATTTCTGTTCTTCCTGATGTGCTCTTAGATTTCTGTTTATATAGTGACTGGTTACAGTGTCAAACTGGTTTAGTTTCCTTGTTGTAGGAACTATACAAAACTCATTCTAAAAGCCAGATCCAAGCTCAGTCAATGAATGAATTCCTTGTGTTTAGACTCAAATGGGGTTTTAATTGAAGATGTGGCTTGGGTGAGAGCTGCTGGTAGATTTAATCTGGAAAAAGACCTGCGTTGATAATAGTGGAAAAAAAGCAAAAGAACCAGAATAGTCATTGAATGAAGCATCGAGGAACAAACCTGCCAGACAAGTGCCATTATCATTTTTTAAATGGGCATGTAAGCTAGATGTCTCGTTAGATTAAATTGTTATGGATGTCCATTCATCTGTGGAAAAGATGGTTATTTCTAGTTAGAGTGTATTGCCTTCCCTTTCTAATGGATCTCTCCCTAATATTGTTCATACGTGTGTCACCTGAGGATCAGAAAGCTAAAATACACATCATCTGCAACTATTTTGGGGAGATTGATTGAAAGCTGAACCCAGCTTTCAATCCAGCTCTGTTACAACCATAATTGTATTATGGAAACTCAATCACCCCGGAGTTCAGAGAGCCAGCTTTGAAGTGGCTGGTATCAAATTTTTTTCAAGATCTGTTTAAAGTTTTTTTAAAAAATTAAGTGCTTAAGCACCATTGGTTTTTAATGAGACTTGAACTTCTAAGTGCTTAAATCAGTTGTGACTCTGGAAATTGGGCTTTAAGTTCTTCAGAGGTATGCACTGACCTAGCTTCTGTGTAGATACCCGATTCCACAATGTTTCTTTGAGAATAAAAGCATTGAAAAATGTGTTTTCTGCAGGGGCTGTTTTTTTAAAATAGAGCCTTTCTTAAAAATCAGCAGACTGCCGTCTTGAAAAATCAGCTTCCTCCATCCTTGCCTCCTCAACCCCATGAAAACTTACAGAGAAGGGCAAGTACACTGTACCCATTTAGGCAATGAGCTGCTGCCATGTGAAAGTCCTTCCTTCTCGTTGCAGGCCAACATACTCAGTTCTTCACAAGTCTTCTCTCAGTTAGTTGAGGGGACCATGCCCATGTGCCCCTCTGTATTCCACAGAAAGCCTCACTGAAACTATCGTGGGGTGTGCGTGTAAATGTACACAAGTTTGAGTATTCTTCTTTAGTCCTCACAGGGTTTGTTTCTTCATTCCTTTGAATGCTTTCTTAACCTATTATTGCCAAAGAACAGGCAACAAAGACCTCACCCACCAAAAAATTCTTGGAGAATAAGCAAGGAGTAATGTTAGAAGTCTGACATTGCTGAGTTAAGCACTCATTCAATTTTTGTGGACTAAATCGAGCAATATTATAGTTTATTGAAATTCGTAATTGCAAAATTGATGTAAAGATATGATTTTAACTCTAATACTTGTCATGTGTGAATGTCTGTAGGTGTATTTAATGTATTTCTAATTAGCAGGAATGACTTGAACACTTAGAATAGTTGGTTACTGAGGTAAAAGCAGATAAAATAATAGCAAAGTTCTCCACTACAAGCATATAGATTTAAAAATCCTCTCAGTTAAAAAATAAATGTATTCATCAGATTAATCTGATCATTGATGGTTTGGTTGCTTTCTCATATCACAAAGTCATTATTTGTTTGATTTAGTTGGACGTAACTGTCATCTGAAGATCTAAGACACCAAGTTCCTGACAACCTGGTGGAACTGCTGCGTGGTTGGATGAGTCCCTGCAGATCTCTTTCCTTCTGGTGGGCTGGAGCCGTGGGTGAAGGGAAACACTGAAAACAAACCTACCACTTATTTAAACAGTCTTTCCCAGCAGCATCCTATCTACAGTGGTCAATCAGCAGGTGTCGTTAAAAGGAGGTGTGAGATCTTTAGGTTCTGTTTCCACTGGAGACGTACATAACTTTGGGCAAAACTCTTCACCTCCTTTGCTTACCCCGTGGTTGAAATGGGGCTAAATAAGGCTTATAATTTGCATGCAAATTGGCAAAATAAAGCATGTTTAAAAGTGGCCGTTGAACTTGGAAAGCTCTTTTTCCTGTTAAATGGGAAAAAGAAGAAAGTATCAAAACGTGATCGTCTAATTGCAGCTCTGCAAACTGTGTGGTGTAGGTATGAGTGTGACTCCAACGTATTATCTCTTTAGAAAGTCTTTTTGCCACAAGAAGAATAATGGCCACATACTCAGCAGGCTGCAGGAGGATGAGCTCGCGTGCTTGCAGCATTGCTTTGCAGCATAATTGCAGCATCAATGAACCATGAATTCAGCCTAATTAACATAACTGGAACCACTGCAATCATGCTGCCATTCAATTTAGGTTTTGAACATTCTGGTGAAGTTATCACGGTTCTGCTGTTTATTGGTGAGATGCTGTAGAGAACTGTCCACTTTCTTGCTGCTGTCTTGATGTATTTTTATGATTTCAGGATAACTAGGGAACTTCAGATCTTGATGTATTTTTATGATTTCAGGATAACTAGGGAACTTCAGAAATGGGAGATCATTGGTGTACTGGTTCCATTACTGAAACTACAAAGAATTCTGTATTACTTCCTGTAAGAAGTAATGAAACTGTTTAGTAGACTATAAAACTCAGAGCAAACGTACTAAATTTCCAAGTTAGACACAGGTTCTGAATTGTAATGGATAATGAATAGCAAATAATTCTGAAACTATTTTGAGCTAAGGACTTGCATTCCCAGAATTTTAAAAATAGCATTTTCTTTGCAAACACTTTACCTAGGTGTCACAGTTTGGCACGGAGTTGGCAGTCGAACCAATAACAATAACACTCTCGATTCACCCCCTCCCCCTCCTCCCCTAAGGTAGGGAAAGAGGGAGAAACATTTTTAGAAAAACCTGGATTTTTTTGTAGTGTTGCTCAGGGAAAAAAAAAAAAATATTGTTGCTGTTGGTTGTGCTACAGTAAAATCAGAAAGCCACAGAAAAGTAGATCAGTGACAGGACAAGAGGGCACAGCCTGAAGCTGCTCCAGGGGAGGTTTAGGTTGGATATTAGGAAGCACTTCCTCACAGAGAGGGTGATTAGACATTGGAATGGACTTCCCAGGGAAGTGGTGGAGGCACCGTCCCTGGATGTGTTCAAGGCAAGGCTGGATGTGGCACTTAGTGCCATGGTCTAGATGGTGTGGTGGTGTTGGTCATAGGCTGGACTTGATGATCTTAAAGGTCTTTTCCAGCCTTGGTAGTTCTGTGATTCTGTGGTACCACTGCTCTCAGCAACAGGGCAAGATAACCAGCTATTTTGGATAGAGAAATTGAGGGACTGCTGAAACGAGCAATGGCTGGTAAAGAGGAGAGCTGGGACTGTGAGGCTTCTTGCTTCTACCTTGGCCATTAGGTCCTTCATGATGGCACTGATGTCACCTCAAAATGATACACAACAAGAAGTTCCTTCTGCCATTTGTGGCAGAACTGAGCTAAAAACCCTAGGAGTCACTGCCCTGTTATTTTCTGCTCTTGAGTAACTGCAGAAAGGACAGAGTAAACCTTTTCCTTGTAGCTGATTTTATGTAGCTATGGTCATGGTGTTCTGCCACATCTCCATGAAAATCTGCTCAAGGTCAGTGAAGTAGCTGAGGTCTTTTAATGACCTTAATGTGCAGAAAACTAGATGCATTTTTTAAAATCTTTCATAAAAAGCTGTTAAATAGAACAGTGTTGCATTAGGAGCTGAAAACGTTAAGTTTGGAAGTTGTTCATAGTAGGAATTATTCCATAGTTTCCTGCTCAGAAAATCTCCCATATAGGTATTTATTTATATGTACCCCCACAGGATAGGTATGTGTTTATGTATGTATATATACACAAATATTATAAAAAGTCTGAGCTTCTGAAATAAACAGTTCTGCTTTTTTTTTTTCTTCTGAAGGATAATCACATTGACAACAGGTGTTTTGGTTAGACAAGACCAGTCCACCACAAAACCATGAGTTCTAGATGGTGGTAAGCAAATTGTTGATGAAGGGAGCAGGAGTACAGAAGTGGTGTGGTGCTGCTATTTGATGCTCCTGTGAGGGCCACTTTGCCAACTGTTTGCACTGCAGGTATTTAGTTGGGTTTTTTTTACACCAAGATGGTTTGTAATGCAGTGGTCTTATCTGGAAGCAAGGGATGACATGTATGACTAGGGTATCAGTTGAGAGGATGGGCTGTTCTCCTGGATGTTTGATAGAAGGCCTTTGTTGAATCTTACATGGTCTAATAATCCCTTCCCAGTGTGGGTTCTGGAAGGGCTCCACTATCACAGGTTGGATGGGTGAGTCATAGAACCATTTAGGTTGGAAAAGCCCTTTAAGATCATTGTGTCCAACTGTGGTTTGACGGCAGATGCTGCAGGAAGAATGCGATCAAGTAACTTTAGGAAAATGTTCCAAGGTGGCTTTCTCTGTTTTGAGGATCATCTGCTTTTTCCTTGGGTGTAACTTGAGCCTTGTTCATTCATGTGGCTGGTTCAGAAAATGCTATATGCACGTTGACTGCCAGACACTAGTTTTTCATTTGTTTGGTGTTTTTTATCCCCTAATGATGTGAACTCAGGAAGTGACACACTTTTCACTCTAAGCATCTAAGTATAAATTTGGCATTAGAGAACTGTAGGCCTCTTGGAAAAACCACCTCAGTCATCTGTTGCTTCCTTCTGTGTCCTGATGTGACCCTCGGTCAGCATTTGGGATCACATGACACACTTTCCTATCTTTCTGCCAGAGTGACAGTAGAATTTATGACTGACCTTTCTACTCTTTGGTTTTCTCTGGAAGGTGTTTCATGTCTTCTGAGAGGTGGGCATTTTTTTAGCCCCCTTTTTCTACTTCTAATGTAAAAACTATATTGTTTCTCCCCAAAACCTTATTTATTCAAGTTCACTGCCTGTGTCCATCTGATGCACGTGTAACAACACTAAGCACTGATTCTCACCTGGTTGGATGTTCAAGGTAGACTCATGGGGTAGACTTGTGGATGTACTCACAGGTTTTGCAGGGCCTTAAAGGTTCACAGAATTCCAGTATGTGCCTGGAATTTACTGCATACAAGTAACAAGATCTTACAGATTTAAATGCTTTATAAGATTCATCCTTTCTTTCATAGGATCTTATCTGAAAAAGAGTTCAGCTTAGCATGGCCACTATTCAAGGCTGGTCATAGAAATGCAAATCCAGAAGTACAGTGAGATACTTCTCAAGATGAAAGTTAAATGTATGTAGAAATCCTAGGTGAATGTGAGTGGTCAAAATTACCTCAGCACCAGTGAGACTTCTTCTGTCTGTATGTTGAAGGTGGGAGGTGATCTGGGAGCATCACAGAAGAGTTTGGGGGGGAGAAGTCCAAGGATGATCGTTGGAGCAGAATTGCTGGCTGAGGAGTTGTTCAATGTTTTATTTTTTTAGGGAACTGCTGGGTTGCCAATGTAGTTTTTTGCAAGTTGTAAATTAAAATTAACAGATAATTATAATGAAGAGTACCTGGTGGAGATTTTTCCCTTCTAGTTTTGCATTAATCTATGATTAACATCCTGTATAACTCAATAGTGGACTACACAGTGTAGTATTGTTGACTAAGTAAGGGAAGAAATCTGACCTTCTCCAATTGTGACTCTTCTTCACTCCAGCCTGTGAAGAAGCTGCAGTGGCTGCAGGATGGTCTGGCAAGCTTGCTGTCATAACTCTAGGTTTTAGGTGTTAGTTAGTCATCCTCTTCTCAGAAGGCTGAGACTCTCCAGTTGAACATTTATGCAAGGTGGGGTCAAGCAAAGGGCTGGCCGCAGCTGAGGAAGAGTTGACGGAAGCGCAGAGAATAGCTGGAGTGGTTGGTTCCTGGAAGACAGAGTCTGTGATTCATCCATTTGGAAATGAAGGAGAGGAGAGCAGTGCCAATTAAATATCACAAAAGGTTATGGTGAGAGATTGCGGGCTTTCAGCATCTTTATTCCCTGGAGCTGCAATGTGTAAACTCAGGAAGAGGACTGAACCTTGATACTTTAAAAGTTCAATAGTCACGCTTGTTGTTGAGCACAGTTACTGAGAACTGACAGAGGAAAATATTTTTGAGAGGAGTTTCCAAGTAGGTATCATATTTCTAGTTTAGTGGGCAGCAAAACCAGTGTTTTTGAATGGCTGTCAGGTCTGGTAGAAGGAGAGAATAACTGCTCTGTGATAAAATAGTGCAAAGGAAATGATCAGTCTCCTTCAGAACCAGGTTTGCTTTTTTTTTATTGTTCATAGGTGCAAATTCAAAAGCGACTCAGACCAAATGTCAGAAGTAATTTGAGTGTTTGGTAGTTTAAATCTAATTGCACCGTTTCCACAAAAACTCTTGCACATATTCCTGGCTGCTTTTTAAACATTTATAATATACTTTTCTGCCTTTTAGACAACTTCATGAAATAAGGTCTTTGAAGACACTTGTGGGGAACGGACTAGTTCTCCCCCCACACACTGAAGAATTTAAGTTGGTCATTCGTGCTGAAAGAAATTTATTTTAAAATGTTAAGGAAATACATCTGTAGACAAATACAGACCTTTCCTTTATATGCTGTTTTGAAGATGTTTTCAGGCTGGTTTTGGGCAAAATAATTGCCAGTTTTCACCTTTGATATCTATCATTGTGCTACTGTTATGCAATTTGGTTTTTTTATGTGTCATTGCTAGGCACTGAACAAGAAAGTTAAGGAATATTTTAAGGAGAGGCATATAGAAAAAAATCCAAGTTGTTCATGAAGACTTTGCTCCACGTACCTCGTGGAGGTGACTTTAGTAGAAATAATGAGCAGGGAAAGCTGTAGGTAAATGGAAAAGAAATGGATGAAAACTAAGGGCATGGTGATGATCAGCTGAAAAAGGGGGCTGAAATTCTGTTGTTCTGGGGACTGTGACCTAATGCAGTGGCTGGTGAGCAGAGCCCAGCCATCATGGTCCTACTGCCTTGTATGGCCTTGTGCAATTATGTCAAGGTCATGTTAATAGCAAGTCTTTTCTTCATCCATAGGTCCCTAAGCTGTCACCTGCCCTCATCTCCAGCCTCAGCAGCACCCAGTGGTCATGATGTCTTCCTGCCCTTTAGCCAGGTCCATTTACTGCTGGTGCATGTCTATCTGCTCCCACTGTTGTTCAGTGGCAGCAGCCAGGGAACCATGCATGTCACTTGGTAACTGGTGACAAGCCATCAGTGCTCACCTACCACTGGAGAGACGGGCTCTGATATGAGTCATGGAATCAGAGGATGGTTTGAGTTGGAAGGGACCTTAAAGATCATCTAGTTCCAACCCCCCTGCATGGGCAGGGACACCTCCCACTAGATCAGGTGGCTCAGAGCCCCATCTAACCTGGCCTTGAACACTTCCAGGGATGGGGCTTCCAAAACTTCCCTGGGCAACCTGTTCCCAAAGCCTTTGGCTGCAGCGGTGTCTGCTCCAAGCAATTTTCTGAAGGTCCAGAGGAGCACATCCCCCATTAAAAAAAACCAACAGCAAAACAGCACTTTGATTAATTTTAAGGTGATTGCCTCTTAAGAGACTCTGAAAACTGGTTTTCAATTAACAATCTAGTTTACATAAAAGGCACATATTGATGAACATAGTCCATGACTTTTTGCTCAGTCCCATTTTTCTCCTTGAATTCATATGCAGAAGCTGAGAGCTCCAGTGATCCCACTGTTTACCAAAATCTAAGGTATTTGAAGGTTAACGTTTTTCTTATTTTCTGCTGAGAGCTTAATCTCTTGGGTTTTTTTTTACAAAGGACAAAAAAGGAAGAACATGCTTCCAGAAAGCACCCAAAGGTGCAGATGATCCATCAAGAATTAGCTGAATACTCTTGTGAGAGCTGGAAAATTCCCAAATGCTGTTTTGGCATATAATGTTTCTGACTATCTGACAGCCAGATATTTTCCTATTCATATTCAGTACTATTTGCAATGCCAAATATTGCTGATTGACAAATTTGATATTTGAGTAGCCCATCGTGCTTTGAGCCCTTCTCCAGCAACGTGCCCAAACCTGTTTTTAGCTCCTGAGATAGGAAAGTGCTCAGCATTTCACATGGCCAACTCAGTAGCCTTTCTGTGTGCACAGAAAAGGGCATAATAAAACGTGATTGTGTAATACAACTAGGATGCCCTCCTGCAGGAAGGAAACATTTGATTTGGAGAGGAAAGGGGATAAAGGATCTGGGTTATAAAGACAATAGGAGAAGAAATGCAGGATTAAATGCTGATGTTAGTAAAAAAAAACAACATTCTGAGAACCAAAGGTGATACAGCAGCATAATGAAATAACAATAATGTTGTGGTGTTTATGCTTATTCACATGAGTACTGGTGGAACACCTCTTGAATTAATCATACAGCCCTCCTTCTATATATGTATCTTCTTCTGTATATGATCATGTAGCATGTAGCTTACCTCTAAATCAAAGCCAGTTAGATTTGAATATCTGATTACACTCAAATTGCGGAGGGGATTTTTTTGCCCCAGAAATTGGTTCTATATAAAACTGGCTTATTTTAAGAATTCTGACTTCAGACAAATAATCCCAAATTGATGCTTGATTGAAGCTAAAGAACCAAACACATATTACTGCTTGTTCAAAATTGTAGTGAGGCTACTACCCTTCTGTTTGAAGGACCTTCTAAAAATATTCTAGTAGTTAATCATGGTAACTTGAGTGAGTTAGAGGTTTATACAGATTTGGTATCAGAAATTTTTAAAAAAGAAACTATTTGTGTTTTTATAGCCATGGGGCTTAAGAATCACCTCCTGTGACACTTTTGATATGGAACATCAAATTGTCTATCCAACTTCTTCTAAAAGTTATAGCTGTGTCTTTACAGTCTGTAGACATGTTCTGCTATGAATATACAGTAAATATTTGTATTAATTTATTCAGCAGTATAATTGTAAGCCTTCTCTTCTTAGTGAAACATTTTTTACTGAATGCATTAGCACAAATAAATGCCTACAAAAGCTGAAGTTTAAATTTGTGACTTGAGTCCACTTTGCTAAGTGTCACAGTGGGTTGGGTTTTCTATTAGTGAAGGGCTGCAGAACATGAAAGTCCAGCTCTGTGCTGGGGCTGAGATTAGATCTGAATGCAAGGAAAAGCAACAAAGGTCCACAAAATATCTGAAATCTGCAAATACTTCCTGTACTTAACCTACAGTTTCGTTGCGTGACTGTAAAGAACAGCAAATCTTTGTTCTTTTCCCTCTCAGTTCCCATTCAGTCAGTTCAGAGGTTTTGGGGAGTAAACTCGTTATCAGTCTTCCTACAGTTTCCATCTGATTCTGTCAACAGTGAGTACATCAAAACCATGAGCCTACAGCCACTTTTTAACATCAAAAAAGTTTTGTAAAAATTGGAGGGTTTATATATATACACACATCTAATATTTATAACATATAAATTAATACAACTATGGCTTAAGCATGTGAAGTTGCTTTATATCTTTATAGTTTAGCTGATACTGGAGTTGATAAGAACCCAAGTTCTGCTTTTGGATTGAAGAGAGAAATACATCTGCTTTAGGTGGAGTGGAGAAAGGGCAAGTGTTTATCTTGGTAAGATCCCCAAATGTTCAAGTGAGGTAATTAGACTTCTAGAAAGTCATTCAGGTTCATCCATTTATGAAAACCTATTAGGACATTTCTTTGGTCTATATTCCAGAAAGTTTCCCTAGTCATCATTATTTAATAAATGGAGAAGAAAGTCTCAGAAATACCTCTCTTCCTTTGTGCCTTGCCAGGAAGATGCAGATTTAGCAGCATCAAGGTGGTCTGGTGGTTTTGTGCACAGGTAGAATCACTGGCCATAGGTTCAGTGAGACATATATAAAGAGTAGGGAAGGCTATAGCATGCATTACTTAGAGCTGGAAATATGGCAAGAAAAATGGCTCAAGGCTTCTCATAGCTCAACTCATGGTAATTTGAATCTGAAATAAATTGAGCCATCCTTGTTTGTGGATCATGAGCTGCAGAGGTATTATTAAAGAACTTGTGTCCCTTTTTGCTAAGAACACCTGTATGTAAAGCCACGTTGTAGTGGTTCAGACACGCTGAATCAGACTTCTCTGTCTCAAAACAAAATAGAAAATATAAATATCTGGAAAGTCCCAATCATCATACTTATTCCTTTTTTCATCTCAACACGCTTACTCATTTCAAAAAACCCCGTAAAAGCAATCTATTCTTTTCAGTTAAAAGCCATTCATACGGGGACAAACCACTGTTCTTCCATTTATATCTGTATTCATCCATTTAAACTCCAAAGCTTTCCAGCTTACGTCTTGGATTTATAGCCAGCTGGCTGCTGTGTGTAATACGAACATATCCTGACTGTGCATGAGACGTTTTGTCTCGTTTAACCCATAATTGTGATGTTCACTCTGGGCCACAGCTCACCTGCATGTGTTTAGCATTGACTGTGCAAGTTCCCAGAGTCACGACTCGCCATCTCCTCGCCTATCTACAATCTACTCTTATTAGAGATCAGTTAAATCAAGAAAAAAATCGTCAACCCCAAAACAAGACCTGAAAACCCCTCCTGGAAGTGGGTGGAATGAAATGAATATGTTCAAGATGGTGGGCCAAAGCTGAGCCAGCTCATGTGGGATTGGTGCCCAATTTTTTGGCATTTACAATAAACTTCAGAATTACTCTCTGTAACACAAAGGCTTTAATAGCAAGTGGGAGGGGAGGCAAAGCAGGGAAGAAGGACATATGCACTCTCTTTTTGTTTCTTATGCATGCCAAATGGCTGATGTTTCCTACGGTAGTCTGATCAGCTATACCTGTTTGTTAGATTTCTGCAATCTTGGTGTGTCAAAGAGATTTATTGGAAGTGAAGTTACAACATTTCTGTCTTACCTTACTGAATCATCAGTGAGCTTCTATTCAAAGATAGCATGAATATTAAATTTGTTAGCATACTTTGGCGCTGTAAGAAATACAACATATTATTATTTTTTCTTTATGCAACATGGCTGGGCTCTAAGAGAGGCAATAGAACCATTAATTAATAGTAGTAGTCCTGGATAACGTCATATTAAGCAATAAAACATGTTCAAGCACCTTTCTTCTCGCCAGCTATGAAGAGGAACCTTTACATATTTTAAAGGCCCATTAGGTTTGTTTACATACTCCGTGGAAGCTGGTATGCTTTGCTTCCAGTGGAACTGCCATTGGCAGGGACTGACCCAGACTTAAGTACTTCACTCCGATGGGATTGAATTTCCCAACTGTTGGATGTGGTCAGTAATAGATTGTCACTATTTCAAGGCAGCCTGTCCCTCTGGGATAGTGGGTACAACCCAAAGCAGTGTGTTCCCCAAAGCTAGGATGTCGGGGAGGGTTACTGTTGTTAAAAATGAAACTAACTGAAATTTATATGTATATCAGAAGCAATTTTCCACAATGGAAAAGGTGGTCAGGGAATCAAAACTGTGCCTTCAGGTATATTACCCGACAGAACAACAAAAATGTGCTGCATTATAAATTGCACTCCCAATCTGGAAAGGATTTTCTGACTGGAGCTATGTTAAGTGTTAATAGTGAAACCTGGGTACTTTTTCCTTTGATCTCTCCTTGAGCTCATATAGAATAATAGGATCAAAATAAAATGCCATTTATATGAACACCTTGTTCTTTTGATCTGGGCACAAAAAATTCTGTCTGCAGCTATAACCTAGCAAACGATGCATCTGCTCCTTTTAGTTGGACCTTGGAGTTTATCATAACTTTTAATAAATGGTGTCACAGCCAATTTTTTGTGTAGTTCATGAACTCAGTTGTAATTTCTGCCATAAGAGTCTTTAACTACATTTTCAGAAGGTAAGCAGGATCTGTAAACTGGTGGCTTATGGTCAGTTGTGCCTACTGTTGAATATATGATGTAAACATTGGTTTGCTACTACATTTCAAAATATAACGTTAGTTGTTCTTTCGCCACTTGGACAAAAGTGTTAAATTAATGTACTCTGAGTAAGAGCTAATGTATGGTTATGTGGCCCCAAGAATAGTTGGGGTGATTCTGGTCATCATAGGTGGTCAGCTCCTATTCCCTGCTTTTGCCATCAGAATGGTGATGTACCCGTGATGTCTGGGTGGGAACCAAGCCTTTCTCTTCATTGCCCACCTCTGCAGGAAAGACTGTAGTAGTGTTACTGCTGGCAATTATAGATCCCCTTTGCTTTTATGTAGACATTACGTTCATCCATGGAGGAACATGAGTAACTTCTAGCTTTTAATTTCCTGGCCTCGATGGTCAGGACAATTTCTTTGGAAGTCATTCTTGCAAGCACTTAAAGTGAAGCTGCTTCTTCATGCTCTTTCAAATCTCTGGTTAAGATTCTCCACCAAAGGCTTTTATGTAGACATGATGTTCCTCCATGGAGGAACATGAGTAACCTCTAGCTTTTTATTTCCTGGCCTCGATGGTCAGGACAGTTTCTTTGGAAGTCATTCTTGCACTTAAAGTGAAGCTGCTTCTTCATGCTCTTTCAAATCTCTGGTTAAGATTCTTCACCAAAGGCTTTGACTGCATGGAAACAGCTGAGCTGTGTTTATTGTGGTGATCGATGGTGTCTCATTGTGGTCCCTGCTTCAGTTGTCCAGATGAGGTGGGCCTGAAGCACTGTGCCAAATGAAAGCAAACAACCCCACGTCCTGCAGCTCGCCAACGTCATAATTGCTGCTGTCCAGGAAGAGGGATTAGCGAGTATGAAGAAACACTAGCTAGGAGAGATCTAGTGGCCAAGCAAAATATCTTGGGTGTCAAATGTCTCTCTCAAGGTTTGCATCCCACTGTAATTTATATTTAGCTATTAAGCATATTAGATGGGAACAGTCAGCTTGTTCTATGCCAGATGGAAGGAACACTGCTGGGGCTCTTGCTGAAACGGCTGCAGTTGAGGTTGCTGCACGTGAGCTCTCCTCCAGCAAGCTTTGTTGCAGACTTAGTTGGAGTTCAGTAGTCTGTCATGAGACAGGATTATTCCAGAGAGCCATAACCGTGGCTATAACCTATAACCCTATCTTTATAAAGTAGTACAGTGTAATTCATTATGTGCAATAAAGATACTTCACTTTAACTGAGCTACTTTGAGCACCAAAAGCAGCGTGGACGCATTTGTGAGGTACTAGGATTAATGCATCCTGCTGAGATCAGGTCTCTGTGCTAATGCAGTCACTCTGCCCCCAGTCCTTCTGCTAATTAGTACTGAACTGCTGGAAGAAAGTTTGCTGCTGTAGTTGTCTAAAAGGCAGTATCTGTCCCACTCTTAATTTTAACAGAATGTGATTCACCATTCATCTTCCACCAGTTCTCATTTCATGTGTCTTTACAGTGTCAGTGGTCCCCGAATTCCAACATACCTTTTGCATCCTTTAAAAAGGAGGGATGTGGGACTCTTTGGACAAGGAGTTAAAGTAAAAGAGCTACAAAAATTTGTAGTTTTTTTTCTCCTTACAATAAAAATGTGATTGCCCTAGTTCTGTGGTTAGCATGAAACAAATCGGCTCTGTCATGAAGTCAGTGGGGCACAAGTTAATACAAGGTAGTAAAGGAATAATAATAAAGTAAAACAGCAAAGTCCACAGTCTTTTAATGACAAAACCAGTATGATCCTGTTGCAGTCTTAAGGCCCTGCTGCAGATAGTATTTTCTGATGCCTAGATAAGTCCATTTTACATATGTACAAAGTGCATGACTAAAGCTATAGAAGTATGCTTAGGATTTTACTTTTTCTTTGAAAGTAATTTGCTATTGTTCAGACTTTCAGCTTTCACTGGTTTTGTTTTCAGAACCCCAAAAGGAAGAGAAAATAACAAAAGTCCATAAAGGCAAAAGGGATATGTTCTCATTTCAGTTCACAGAATTTCCTGCCTTTAAACAATATAAATATATGCCCTTAGGTTTCTAACATGCTGGAAGGATACTAAACCCTTTAAACCTGAAATTAAAAGCAAGTCCACTTTAGCAACAGTGAGTTTTACCAGCATGTCCAGTAGATCTCAATAAGAGTTCACTGGGTTTTAACCACGTTGCAAGGCCTTACAAAACCCTAAACTGCTGACTCCATAAATGAATAAATGCTGAAGAACAGTAAGCAAAGTCCAGGCTGAATTGAGTACAAAGAAAATCTGATGCTTAGTAATTGTTCCCTACTCCCTTCCCCATTTTAAAGCAATTATTTAATATACATTTGAGATGTATCCACAAGCGGATATGGATGTTCACGATCCAAAACCTTTTCAAGTATGTGGCTTTTCTTAATTATGGTTACATGTTCAACAGGCTGAAGGTGTGGTCCCAGCACTTGGGGTTGAGGACATGAGGAGCATGGAGGCAGCTGGCAGTTGTCACCAGATAGAGCATGGCAGGTCAGGGAACTGGGGACCTGAGAAGTGGTGACTTGGACATAGATGGAGGGAAAAACTGAAGAACTTCTTGGTGTAATTTGAGGCTTTTATTTTGATTTTATCATTTCCCTTGAAATTCTCATGTACTGGCCTTTCTTTCACCTTTTTTATCTTTTTCAGTAGAAACCTCAAAGTGCCCTACTGAATGTAGCTTTTCATGGTCATTTAGAGTGTATCTATATGAACAGTGCTCAGAGTTGTAGAAGCAAAGCATTGCGCTTGAACATTCATGGTCAAAGTCTTCCCATCTCCAAGGTTTCTGATTATTATTTTTTTAATAATATATTTAGTGCAGTAATGTTCAAAATTACTCTGTCCTGCTACAGAGCAAGCATTAGCTCAAATGCTTCATATGTCTGTGACTCCTGGGACAGGTACCATTCCTGCTGCCCTCATGCAGATGTGCCACCATGCTGGTAGCTGCCAGCTCATAGCCTTTAAGAGTAACAGTGTTTTATACTGTTTTTTCCTTTTTCCAGAGAAAACCTGTATGTTCCTCTTCTTGATTCCTCTTTTGACGTCATAGGTAGCTCCATGATGGGCCACGTGTGTTCTCCAGAAGTTTGGCAGTGCAGACTCCTCAAGGAGCCCCTGTGATGTGCTCACGTGGCTTTCTGGTACCTGGATTCTGAAGGGCAGATCTTAAATCCACATCCCTGTCAGCCTGATTTATACCTGAAAAAAGGAGTCCAAGGTTTGAGGGTTGTGGGTTTTTTTCCCTTTGAATGAGACTACTACTTGTAGTGGTAACATTTTTCAAGCTTTCTGACAAAAGCTTGATCCATTTAGGGCAGGATGCTTCTGCCATTCTAGCTCTAGAGCTGGAGAAAGACTTTCAGTGTTTGGACAACAAGATACTGATCCCCTGGCAAAGTTGGGATTAAAACTCAGAGTTTTCTCTAAACCACACTGCCTGGCTGAGATACATTTAAACTTCAGTTGTAGTGCAAAAAAAAATGTGCAAATAAATCTGGTGCAGTAACACATTTTCAATTAGAGGACAGAGTCTCTGTGTTACCCCGTGGTCCTCAAGGGCAGAGGCAGTTGACTGGACCATCTAATTTGAACCTGTTTTATTCTTATTAGTGGATGTTGTACTGATGACAAGATGTGGTTGAGATTTTTGTATGCAAACAATGACTATTTAAAATTAATTTCTCTAGCTTTTTCAGTTCAAGCTTTCTTCAGTTAAACCTTCAAGTGAAAGTTGGCTTCATCACTTATTTCTTTCTTGAGGTACCTGAGAAAGTGTTAAATAATTAAGGTGAAATATGTGCTTTCCTGGGAAACACACAGGAGTTTGCATTTATGCAGTCGAGTGAGTTATCAAAACCAGATGTCAGCAAGTGGAACATTTTACATAAATTTATGAAAATCATTATTTACCTGTAAGTTATAAGAAGGGGCTTAGTTGCACTAGTTTGTTGCCAATATGTACTGCCAATAATCTGCCAAAAAGCAGCTTGCTGGCAAAGGACCTGAAATGGTTTGCTTATGCTTGCGCAGAACATTACAACCCGAACTCGAATGAAAACCTCCTATAAACCAACTCTTTGATGGTGGAGTCGCCGGAATATGTTATTGATATATGGCATACAGTTTATATGGAGAGTTTATATGGATTATGTATACTGTGCAAGAAATATGGATATCTATTAAGGGTAACTTGATATGTAATCGGCTCGGACAGTTATTGTTTGGAGTATTTGCTAGGAATAAGATCACACGGTGACAGCTGAATTTTAAAACACTGCCTGTGCACGTGCAGCCCACAGCACGGGCCTGCTGTGTGTTCAATTAATACAGAAGGGCCATTGGAAATGTAAAATATCTGACATCTATACAGAGTAATTCTAAAGGCAACTTTTCTTCGAGGAACAATTTATACATTACATAAACTTAGATTTTTCATCCAAGCGTCATTTCGAGAATAGCAAGCTTAAATATTGGAGGCCATGGGGAAACATAATATTACGATAATGTTCTTTGGTGCGGTTTGGAAGGTTTTAGGAAACATTTGGAAGTATTTTTCTCATAAAGTCACTTAACTATTGAAGTGTTATGATAGCACTCCCTTCTGCATTGCGTATGTTACAAAACAGCCTGTTTAAAGGGGACATCCATCCTATATATCCTGATTAGAAGTACTTCCACAAAACAGGAAATTATATGTTACAGGATCCTGGTATTAGTTTTAATTAAAAAAAAGGAAAAAAAAAAAAAGGAAATAAAAGACAAGATGATTTACGGTGTGATAGCAGTTTGCAAACACCCACTTCCAATTCTATTTAGCAAGAAGAGATACTGTGTTGTTTGGAGCTGTATATGAAATTTGCATTTTCTAAATAAGCATTCGAGAGCAGAGCTGTTTTGTTTTTTTTTTTCTGTTTAAGTAAGTACTAATAAACATGACCAATCCTTTAGGATCCCAAAGAACCTTAAAAACCTTTCAATTCTCAGAAGCCTAACTTTTTTCCCCACAGTGTAATTCATTCTTTTGAACTTCTGCGGAAGCAAAACTTAAGTCAACAATTTCTAAATCTCTGCCAGCTGTTATCAAGGTGACTCTCAGTGCTGCTCCAAAAGTAAATCTCTCACCTTGCAGTGTCACTGGTACCAGATCTACACAGTCATGATGTTTAATTATAGAGAAAATTATGTCTTTGCCTGCACTATCAATTAATTCCTGTTTTCATATCTTGTGCAAAATAATGCGTGTTATTTTCACGTGCATTATAAAATATGGTACTTCATTACCATCTTCCTGAAGAGTTTTTACATTATCACCATTTCATTTGTTGAGAATGATGCTCTTAGAAATTGTAACTGCAGAGTTTCTTACATTTAAAGGATTTCAGGGACTTGAAGATGTGAATTCAGAAAGAATATATTTAGGGTCAAACTCTGTGTTCTATGAAGTCAAAGAGAGCTTTGTCTTTGCCTTCAGTGGGTCTAGAGTCTCCCTTCTGGTATTAAAATGCACAGTAACTGCTATCTGATATTTTTTTGCTGACCTAAAGCGCTTAAGATATCGTTGAAGTCATTTGTCAGGAGTAAATATGTAACAAAATTGAATAATCCCACAAGTACTGGATTAGCCTAGACCACCTTTTGGCTGAAATGGTGTCCAACAAGAGCAGCAGCACGGAGGACTCCAACCCAGCAAAGCTCAGACTTACAGGGATGTATTTGTTTTGGAGTAGTTTTTGGTTTTGCATAGTTTCACTGCAGGCCTGTGTTGTGGAAGGTAGTACCTTTCCATGTGTTTGAGCAATGAGAGTGGAAGAGCACTTCACTTAAAACCTTGGTCATCTAGGACTTAGGCTTCAAGGGCATCTTCAGCAGAAATCTTAATGTTAGAAATTGAACTGTAATATTGAGGGGAAAGTTAGAGATTGGTTTGACCGTCCTCCTTATATTGAAATACAGAGATGGCATCTTAGAGATTAAACTAGTGTGAGTGTTGTTGAATCAGAGTGAAACTAGTTTGGAAAGAAAAGTAAATGCTAAGTAGAAGTGGAATTTTTTGGCAGTATCAAATATGGATGCTAGGTGTTGGGGAATTTTTCTCAGAAATCACTCAGAAAAAATAGGTGGAAGTTACAGTTTGAGGAATCTGGGAATTATCCTGTTTCTCTTCTGCTCTGTTTTACTCTTGCCATCTTTCCTCTCCTACTTGTCTGATCTTCCTTTCCCACTCCAATGGACAGTTACCACCAGAGTCCAAAGCAACTGCCTGCACTTGGTCTGCAACCAGCCTTTCTTCTCGGGAGCATCTCTGGATCCTGCCTGGTCATCAGGCACCACTGGAGTGAAAAGAGGTGTTTCATTCAGCTACCATGTTGCCAAGACAGCAATATTTTGGGTGATTTGTCAGAAAGAAGTCAGACCTGGTGGTATCCCTCCCTGGTGTATCTACTGTATAGGTAGACATTATAGGTAGACATTAGGAAGGAAGACAGCCTGCTGCTGCTGCCAGCTTTAGCTCTCTCACGTGTTGTTGCTCACCTTGTAGTCCCTCCTACAAGCTGTAGTAGCAAGGTCTGTCACACACTTATTGTTCAAGTGTGAAATGTTCATCCTTAGCCTCAGTGGTGGTCACAAGTTGCTGGACTAGGCTCTGAGGAACCTATTCCAACCAGATGAGATTTGAGTACAAGGTTGGACCAGAGACCTTCCAACCTCAGGTGGTTCCCCAACTCTGCTCTGTATTTCTCCTGTTCCGTGAAAGAGAGAAGGTAGATGATAGAATGATCACATCTTGAATAATATTCCCTTACTTCTTGCAGTTTTCAAACAGGGAAATCAGTGTAAACCCTACTTATTCTACCCAGGAAAAAACACTTATTGACTGTGGCAAGACAAGCTCAGCTGCAGACCTTGTATTTTTTTTTTTTTTTTTTGCTGTGCCCTTCCAGTGCTTAATCTTGGCTCTGTTCAGTTTTCTTTCTGTTCTCTCTCTTTGCTCCTAATCCTTGTCCATGCTTATAAGCTCCTAATATTTATATGGCATTATCTGTGTTAGAGATTATTGCTGACAAGTAATCTCTTTCCTCTTCTGAATGAGGAATTACAACCATTGCTAAAGATCAGAAAGTATGTGAACAACTTCAGTAAACCCTAATATCAAATTCCCTAAATATTGGGAATCTTCTTTTGAGCTTTTTGGTTTGATCTCTAGCACAGCTTGGGGACACCTGACCACACCAGGCTCTTTTTTTTTTTTTTTTCTGCTGTAGAGCAAAATGTGGCAGTAGTAACAGAGGGGACCAGAAAAATAAAATCAAGAAAAAAATTCACTGAACTGAGACCAGTCTTCTAGTTTAGTCATTTGTTGCAGTCTTTCAAAAAGTAGGTAAATATAAATGCATTGCTTTTACTGCTAATAGGTGATTCATAACATTAAATATAAAAATATGAATATATAATTAATATATAATTATAAAGAAGAATATCTACTAATGGAGTTGCAGTCTGTCTCTTTCAAGACCTTTTTATCTTTTTTTTTTTCTTCTCTTTTGAGTGAACAAAGTTCTGACTTTACAAAAAGTTCCACAATGTCCATGCAGCTTTGGTGTTTGGATAGTGCTTGGCCAGTAATATGTGTGCATGGTTATATGGTTGTGCATGTGTTTGTAGTAATTGTGGGAACAAATGCAGCATGGGAATAGGATACATTCAAAGAAGCAAAAAGGAAGTGGAAAAGTGAAATTTCGTAGTTATTGCAAAGGACACAAATTACTGTTCATCAAAACCTTTACAAGCCAAATTAACTCCAGGTATTAGAAGCACAGAAGCTCTCCACGAACCTCTGTAGTGTTTTAGGTCACAGATATTCTACTAAAAACATTTCAGTTAGCAGAGAGACATTGGTGATGGTGTTCAAAGAAAGGCAAAGGAGATCCTCAGACAATGAGTTTGTTAAATTCTGTGTTACACTGTGATGGTGCATCAGTGGTGAAGGGAATGTGGCAGCTCTGAAATGTGTGTGCTCCAGCTCCAAGGCATGGGGAAGGTTTCTGATATATCTGATTATGACTGTCTCCTTTTATTATTTCTAAACTTTTTAATAGCAAGATAACAAAAAATTAATCTATTGCAGTTTCAGAACTATCTTTAACTTCCAAATGTAACTACGGTTGCAGCAGGGCCAGTTTTATGTATTAAAATTATTAAATATTTTTAAGCTTATATCTTACAAATTGTCCTTGCTTGTGGAGACCAACTGTTCAAACACACAACTCTCAGACCTTGCCTGTATAAATGGATCCAACCTAAACCAGCACTTCAGTTAGCTTTTCTGGTGTGGTTTCTATTCATCAAGCAGTGCCATCATGGTCCTTCCAACCTTTTTTTGTAATAAAAAGGGACAGAAAGTTTCTCTTAGTGCCACAGAAAGAAATCAAATCCCATAAGTAATTTGTTATTAGGGCAAATGAAGTACTGTGAATAAACATACATGATGTAACGTGGCAACGTGTTACGAAAGAGCTGGGGAAAACATCTGCTTCAAGGAGAAGTACATGGGTTTCCTCAGAATGGTGCTTCATGGCATAAATGAAAGAAGAATCTATAATGTATAGATGGGGGAGTTTAAAAATATTTGTTATTCAAAATGGCAAATATTTAAAGTGAAAGTCTGGCTTTTAGTATATGGAATTTTTATTATATGTGAACTTAGTTTAATTTTTAACTTGTCTTTAAACACCTATGCCTAGTATGCAAAACAGAAAGTTTTCAAGGCTTACTCTTCTAAAAGTCTTCATAAAGTTTAAAAAAGGACTGTTAAATATGTTAGGGACCCTCAAAAATCTGAATAAATAAAAGAAAAATAATTTAGAAAGTTTTGAAAACGAGTCGTGTTACTAAAATTAGGTAACTAAGTCTCTCACTGTTCTGAACTTTCAGTGTTTAAATATATATGAGTTATGCATAAAAGTAAAACATTTTCCATGTTGTTTTTTTTAAATACAAGGGGCAGTACCTTGTGGAATCTGTTCAAAGTGTTAATATTTGCATGCTTTGGTGATAATTTTTTCTGGAAAGTTTCACATGTACAGGATTTCAGTGCCACAAGTTAATAATAACAACACAATCCTTCTTCCCTATTACAAATAGAATGTTGTGGCGTTTGTCTCCTCTGACTGGTGTGCCTTCTAACCCAAGCTGGGAAAAATGGTGCATCCTTCTCCATAACTATGTCCTGTCTATCTGCTGCCATAGCTCTCTAGTTTGATTTTTAGAATCACAAAATGGTTTGGGTTGGAAGGGGCCTTTCAAAGTCATCTAGTCCAGCCCCCCTGCAGTGAGCAGGGTCATCTAGATCAGGTTGCTCAGGCTCCATCCAACCTGATCTTGAACGTTTCCAAGGATGCAGCATCTACCACCTCTCTGGGCAACCTGGGCCAGTCTCTCACCACCCTCAGCATAAAAAAATTTCTTCCTGATATCAAGTCTTACAAGCCTATGTGTGCTCTGCCCCAGCTCTGCTATTCCATACCCAGCCTCTGAGGTTGCATCTTCTGAAATGTAAACAAGGATTTCAGAAACTCTGATTTTTGTGGGATTAGATTCTGGCTCCAAATAAAACACAGGAGCACTCGTTTTTTCTCCAGGTTATAGACTTCTGCATTGTGGTATAGAAGTCCTGCAAGCTCTTGATGTTCATAAATCACTGAGATCTGGGCGGGTACTGGATGGAGAGATTACTCTGTCTGGAAGGTGGCAGAAAAGAAGAATAAATGTGAGTTTGGAAGAGGAAGAAAAAGAATAGCCGGAGAGAAAATGTTCTGGAGAAAATGTAAACACAAAAATGTGCTAACTAGACCTTCTCTTTCTCCAGCATGCATTTGGGAAATGCACATGAGCAGGTTTAGAAGGTTTTGTGGTGTTACTAATTTATTTTCAGGTAATTTATTTCAGTGTCATAAAGAACATTAGCTGGTGGTTAGGGACTACAATATCCATTATATCATTCCAATCAAGTGGACGAGTTTATACTACGTATGATTTACAATGGTCTTCCCACTGTAAAAATGGTTCTGCTCAGGTACAACATTTTTAAAAGGTTGTGTTTAGTAAAATCCAAGTGGCTGAGCACAGAGACGTCTTCCAATCAAAGTCTTAAAAATTAATGCTTTTCCACAAGCAGTGTGGGTTGCAGCAAGAGCTGTTTATGGCTCTCTGCCTACATCCTCTATCATGTCTCCACTGTTGTTAGTAAAATATACAGAACTACTTTATGCCAAAACAATGGAAGTTAATGCAGATAACTTGTTCCAAAGTTAACCATCAAATAAATCTTTCTTTTTTTTTAAAAACCGTTAAGTGAAATGGTGTTCTAAAACTTTTAAAAATTGTCAAGTTGATGAATACTGTGTGTGTAATACAAGTAAATACCACAGAATTGATTGCACACACATGTCTTAAATAAAGGATATTAAATAGTTTATTCCAGAGGGAGATCGGTGACGTTTTATCTAATATTATTAGAAATTCTGCAATGACAGATCAGATTTATAAGGGTTGAAAACTAAGAAGAAAACCTCTTCAGAAATAGAAATGATGCATTGAGTGGATGATTGGCCAGGAGATTAAAGACAGGCAGGGGGATACGGCCTGCCCAGGTAATCTGACCTCTGACATGTCAAGCAGTTCTTAATGGCAATGGCTTTTCAAAATCTGTTAGTTAAATTTGGTTTGGTAAATCAGTCCTCTCAGTTCAGTCACAGCCTTGGTGGTTTAGGGCAAATCCCTCAACCTGCTTCCCCTTCAGCTTCTCCTGAGTGTAAATATGTCAAAGTATATCCTCAGGGACGGGTCTGAACTTCAGAGCAGCCACCACCAGCCAGTTTTAGGTCTGTAATACAGCTTGTACTGTCAAAATGCCAACTTCACTGTTAAGAACATAGATCTGTGGAATTCAGAGACACCGAATTTATACTTTTATACTCTGAGGGTGGCCAGGTTTCTGAGATAGGTGTGGTTTAACCCAGGCTCCTCTAGGAACCTGTCTTGTTTGTAACATAGGTCATGGATTTGGATGAGGCTGTTGAATGTGATGGAACTTCTTCTGGTTGTATCTAGAGAGCAGGTCCAACAAGTGATGACGAGCAGTGGAAAAAAAGGTTGATCTCGTAGGTGATTTTGTCAGTGGCTTGAAAGTGTAGATCAACATGGAAGTAATATAGCAAGGGACAGCCTGCCAAATCAAGGAATACACATTACGTGGAGTAGTTATGCAGCGACTGACTTAGGAAAGGAGATTTAGGGTTTGAGGAAAAATCCTCAAAGCAATTAGTCAAGAGTGCAACTGCAATAAAGCTCACGTAGTGTGTGCGTGTCTGTATTGTGGTAGTGATTTTGAAGAAAAAGGGTCTTTTTGTGTTCAGGGTGCTCTGAAGCAGGGTAAAGTGGATGATTCTGGTATTTTGGAATATCTGTTTTGACAAAGAGGGAAGGGAGAGGTTTTTTCACCAGAAAGAAGCTGTGATGGAGTAAAAGTCTGAAGAACTGTGGAGGAGGTTGATAAGTGAAGCAAGTGTTGGCTTTAGTAAACAGTTCAATAAACAGCCTGTAGTGTGTAAACATGTGGAAATTAAAAGGAAACAGAAAATTTAAATGTTTCTACTTATCTGAGAGAACCATAATCACACTGAAAGGCATGTAAGTAAATAATATTTGGGTAAATTAACTTGAGGTACAGGCAGGTGATGAGTGTGAAGACCCCATGGCGGCTGTGCATGGAGTCCTTTTTGTGTTGCTTTAGAGTCATGTTTAAATGAAGGAGCTTCACTTGAGTGTTTCCTGGGCAAGGACTGCAATTCATTACTACTTTCAATCAGATATAGATCTGCATAAAATGTTACGTTTTATACATTAAAAAAAAAAATTAAAAATTAGTTTAATGGTCTCAATGTAACCGTGCCAAAGCATCCTGTAGCTGGGAAGGGTTTTCTGTTCTGCAGGGTGGACAGAAGTCTTGTGTGAACATCAGATGGTGTCTAATGTTGTCTACGACACCTCGGGAAGGTCAGGAGCAGCTGTGCCTCAGTTTACCCATCTTAGTATTCATTACTCCTGTGAAAATACAGGGGGGTGGCTGCTTTTATCCGGTGAATGGATGTACAACTCAGTCCTTTTCTCCTAGGTGAGGGTTTGTTGTTTTGTTGTTTTTTTTACTAATTTGCAATTGATTTTTTTCAGTTGGTTATTGTAGAAATCCAGCATGGATAGTTGGCTAAGCAGCTCTGCTTCCATGTAATGGTGTGTGTTTGGCCCATGTTATTGGGCAACAAATAGTCTTTCTGCGTTAGGTTTCAATTACCTGTGATGAAGCAGCTCACTGGGCACATTCTAGACGTGGACAGGACTCACATTAGATTGAGCATGGCTCCATTTGGCCTTTGCTGGCCATCTTAGCCATAGTCCTGGCCAAAATGGTAAGACTTTTCTGGCAGAATTGCGTTTTTCCTTCCTGGAGACTTTTGCTTCATTTTGTTTTAGCAGGCAAATAGCTTTGTTCTCCCTGTTGATGCATGTGCTGTTGGCTGCGATGGGGTTCAGTAAAGACCTTTGGCTTGGTGAATCATAAGTTATTTTATTTCACAGGTACCATATTCACTAAAATTATATATGAAGTGTTTCATTTACTGAGTGCGGGTGGAGTTGTTGCCTGGATGGATGAAAAGTACCAACTGTTTTTTGTCTACTCATTTGCTGTTAATTAATTAACAGTCAGAAATCCAGCATAAGCACAATATAGATTATTATTTTTTCTTCTTTTTCCTTACAGGTTCATGCCAGAACACAAGCTCACCCATTTGCAAAAGGTAATTGGTGTTAAAAGAAATGGAGATGCTTATCAATTGGAGGGTCTGCCCAGGCAGCAGAAGAGCAGAGCTTTGGAAGGCTTAATGAAAAACAGCAACGTGCAGAGCGAGTCTGGACTTTGTGAAGTCCAGCCTGGACTTTGTGAAGCCCAGCCTGGACTTTGTACCACACAGCACGAGGGGCTGCCTTCCCCAGTAACAGCACCAGCACGACTGAATGAGGCTGAAGCATCAGAAAGTGCAACTTCTTGTCAAGAAGAAGATAAGCAACAGCTGACTTTTAACCTCTGTAATGTCTTGAGTGGACAGGACTGTCAGCAGAGACCTTTACACATCGCCTGGCCTCACAGGTGGTAAGTGGTGAACAAATCCAAATACTGTACCTTCCTAAGATTTATGAATTTGGTTTGAGCCCATTTCTTTGACTTTAGTCGTGTCTAAAATAATTTCCTAAACACATCCTGACGCCGCACACACACAGAGAGGAAAGAGCCACATCACTAACATCTGATTATTCAAAATAATTTGTTTGAATATACCTAGTTCAGTAACACTAACCAGATGTTTAACCAGTGAGGTTAATGATTCCTCTTTTTTTTTTTTTTTTTTTTTTTCCTAAGGAAAATATACCTTTGCTGCTGAAACGATAAGCATAATTCTGGTAACTCTCCTTTCATATAAAGCAATCCACAGATGACAATTAATATGGAATGTTATTTAAATAATCTTAATTACTTTAATGCAAGTGATTAAGTGTAAAGCTACACGGTGACACCGGACAGCTGATGTTAACCCACTGTCTGCATTTTAAAAACACCCTTTCCGTGTTACATAAATAGAAAGCCTGTTGGAGTGTATTAACAGTGAAACAGTATTTTTCCAACTGCTAACGCAAATACCTGATCCCTGAATCTTCTCTGAGCGCCCGAAAATCTACCATGCCTCATAATCACTAAAAACATATAAACTTTAGCTTGACTCCTACATAAATTAGGATTTAAAGAGGTAAAATGTCCTGATAATCTTCCGGTATTGGGCACGAACATTTTAATCTAGTTTTTATTCCTCGCAGTTTGTTTAATCTGCATGTGGCCTGATTAGAGTTCACTTCATCCACAGATTATAGTCTGTTTATTGCAGAGATGCTGGGTCGATCAGTAGGTCAGATTTTCCGAGAGCAACTGTTTTCAGGTGAAGC
>CM036591.1:4377500-4392500 GCA_020745705.1 Hemiprocne comata
CCATAACAAAAAGAATTTAAAATCTTGGTGATGTCACGCTGCTGTTACAGAAAGCCTCTCCAAACGAAGTGACACTGACCTCATTGCATCAGGGCTTCGCGGGGCCCGCCAGCACTTTCAAACATGGCGTCAGCCCCAACACCTCTCCTGCCAACTCTCAACCCAACGTAGGCCCTGCCCGCTTGGAGACGCGTCCAAACGGGAAGTGATACTCTCTAACAGGCACGTTCTCGCTTTAAATCGGTGTTAAAATGCTGTTGCGTGAGAGCAGGCCCTTCCATGCAATCCCTGCCCCTTCTCTCTAGCCCCCCCAAGCCAAGCCTGGCGAGGATTACAGCCTGCAACCTCTGCCGACAGCAGATAAATAACTGACAGGATTTTAGCAGAGCTGCTAGGTTCTCCACAGGGTAATTTGTTTTCTCTTTTCTCACCAAGTCTTTAACGTTTTGTTATAAACACCTATGGCATGGCGCTGCTGATAGAAGTGACTTATGGCCCAGGATCCTGAGAAAAGGCTGCCAGGGGTTTCCAAGCTGCTTTCTTGCAAGGGCTATGCCAAGGAATTCCTCTTCTCTTTCTGCATGTGGGCTTTGCTGGAAATGGAGAGCAAAATGGACAGAGTTCCCAGATTTGATCAGAACTTCATGCCGTCCCACAGGTTTTCATTGCAAGGTGATAAAATACCCATTCGGTGAACCAAGAGTCTATGGAGGTGGCATTGACAGGTGTGGCATGATCCTGCTCTCTCCCCAAAAACCAACCCACCAACATTATGCGTGTACATTATTCCCTCTCAGTGCCCCCAACGAGGCCATAGGCACTTGTCAAAACTGGTCTTTGGGGTACACCAGCATGTTCCTCAGCTCTTTTTGGACACGAGCGTGATAGTGGATGTGCGAAGCTACAAACCTGCTGCACCCAACCACAGTCATAACATCCAGGTGATGTGTATGTCATTTTATTATAAGATTTGAGGCTCTTTACTTCTCTCTTTCATGGAGAAGACCTACTGTGCTTCTTTTAACTCAGGGCATTCACCTGAGCCTTGCATTGTTTTCTTTTTTTTCCCCTCTGTGACCTGTATCATCTCAGCAGTTAAAGACTTGATAAGAGAAAGTTGTCAGAAATCAATTCTTCCTCCCCTAATTTTACGGGTGTGATAAAAGATCACACAGGGAATCAGCGAGTACTTACACACACATGCAAACAAATAGCTGCTATCAATTCACGTGGAAGATCAGATAAGGCCCTTATCTTGTGTCTGTGCGTGCCAACATGTGACAAGAGTGGGGAAGGAGGTGGGGCAGGAGATACGGGAGTGAGAGGAGGGGTGGTGGAAGTCACGATGAGGAAATTCGGAAAGAAACAGAACTCTAGATTGTAAAGTTATCTGAAGCTTTCTGGTCTGAGGGAAAACGGCCTGTACAGAGATAGCGCAGGGCCCAGTTGCCTGTTTTTGATGTAGAGTATCAAAAAGTCACAGAACTGATTAAATGAGTCTGTGGAGGAAAGGTGGTTTTGTTACTACCATTGCTGTCCTAACGTGGTTGCCCACCATGAGGACCTGGTCCTCTTCACTCAGGAGCCCTTGGGAAGGGCTTGTCCCGGATAGTGCTTAGTGTTGTGCCTTCTGTGATGGGATAACTTATCATCAGTGAGCTGATTACTGCTTCTGAGAGCTTGCAGAAATGTTCAGCATATAATGAAGACTTCTCCTGCTATAGTAGCAATCTAGGCATCATGTTTTCTATCTTTCTTACGGCACGTTTTCTTTAAGGTTTGTAAGAATTTGATAGTCCAGAGGAGAAAGCATCTCTAACTTTGATAATGGCAAAAGGGTGCTTTGTATTACCTCTATATTCTTCATTTTAAAAGCCAGATAAATTTTTGAGGAGCAGTTTATGTTTATAGTACCAGCAGAGCCTATAGTAAACATTCCAAGAGCAGTAATTGGCCTTGGGAACCTCTCTCCAGTGCCCTTCCTGCCTGATCTCTGGGTGAGATGTGCATAACTGGAGATTTAGGAAACTGTCCTCTATTCATAAGCTAAATGTGAACCTAACAGTTTTTAGAAATTTAAGATAAACACTTCATCCCATGGCAGAATGGCAGGGATTAAGCAGGGGCTGTGACAGTCACCTGGGAGGCTCAGAGAGGCCTCAGCAGTGTATCATCCTCAACAAGGGGTCCCAAGATCTTCCTTTCCAAACCTTATGGAACACAAACACGTTTTTTTTACCTGCACTTGTGCATGCTTTGCCTCACTGCAAAACCTTGAATCTGTTAGTTTCAAACAAGAGTGTTCAAGATTCAGTCTTAGAGGTGGAGAAACTGAGAAGGTGAGTTACCAGCTTTTACTCTCCAAATCACATGTGTCTTTGGAGATGCATTTGTGTTGGCCCAGCTTCCTCTTGCTTTTCCCATGTGTGAATCAGGGGAACTGCCCCTATGGCACAGGGAGGAGCAATGGCATCCACGTTTAAATCAGGTACTTAAATGATGAGCTGAAAATTGGGTATTTTTTTTAGCTTTCCAAAAGATCTCATTTCTGCTGGTCACCTCAAAAGAAGGTAGGGAAGGTGTTAGGGTTTGAGTGGTGTATTTTCTCATACGGTTTCAGTTGTCTGGACTCCTGATTAATAGTTGAAGCAGTTTGCTCTGTTGGCACTGAAGGAGAGGGGAACTATCTCAAACACAAAGAGCTAAAATATTGTGTGATCTCTTCTCACTCAGATGTATACTTCAAATTGCATTCCCTCAGTGGAGGGAAATCATTTCAGTCACCCTGGTCACAGTAGAAAGCAGTCCTCTTTTTGAATACCTTTTTTCATTAATGTAGATATGTTTCTGAGACGAGAAACGATGTTTCTTCTAATTACAGTTACATGTAGTTAATTTCCTTTTTTTTAAAGCTCAGTGTGAAAGGCAGTTTCCTTTAAAAAGGGGGCAAAAAAAAAAAAAGAGAAAAAAGTGATACAGCTGATGTTCCTGTTGCCTTAGCAACAGATTTATTTATTAGGGTCTGAAATGACATGAGTTAATATACCACATACCTGCTGATCAGCAAACTCTCCTATTTCAGCTCCAGTTGACAATTAAGTCCTGGACAGCTACAGCCAGGGGTTAATGTTACTCATTAGGAGAACTAGGTCATTACTGGGAAATCAAGGCACTTAAGGCAGCATGGATAAAATACAAAATTCAACATCTCAAGGAGTGAGGGGTTTTATGTTAATTAACCTCATTTTCCTTTCATTAAAAAAAATCTTTCATATGTGCACATGACAGTGGATCAATTAATTGGGAAAAAAAATAAATAAAGTAAGCTGTAGTTTACTTTTCTCTCCTGGTTGTCTTCGTTTCCTTTGGAAGGGTTTCATTATTTTATGGAAAATTCTTATGTCTATATGATGAGTAAAAAGGGTATTAAAATTAAGAAGGGAATCATCATGGAAATCAGCTTTACCACAAGGGAATGAGCAAATAAAAGCCTTGGAAATGAAAATAAATAAGCTTTGCTAATACCTCACCTAAGGAGCAGAATATAAGCCCATCAGAGCTTGGAGATATTTAGAGGTACTTCTTTGCTTCTTTATTAAGCAGTTACATAGTTATTTGACCTTCAGAAACTGAAACTTTAGAGAACTAATTCAAGTTGTTGGTAAATATTCTATTTACAGAAAGCTGATTGGCGGTGTAGCCAACTCCTGTAGTTACTAATTGGCTTCTGATTTCCAGGAAAATTAAATATATTCTCTGAAAGTTTTATTAAGATATCTGAGTGGGAGTTTTAACTTGATAAGTCATAAGTAATTTAATAAGGCTCTCCTGAAAGCCTTTATTTACTAACTTTTAGCAGACTTCATTCTGATACTGGAGAACTTAATAGGCTGAAAAGGAATCATATTAAAATGAAACTTATTTTTTTACTCGCTGCTTCCCCAAATATATTTAGTTCTTTCACTTCTACTCAGCATTCTACTTTCTTTTCTATATTTAAACTCCGTGGCTCAATTCTGCTTCTCATTGTGTTTAAGGCACTTTGGAGTCATCACTTTTTCCAGTCCTCTAAAATCAAGGTTGAAGCAGCCCCTTACCTGGGGTGCAAGGAGTAAACCATTGTATGAGATTGTACAACTGCAAAACCAAGTCTCTGAGCAGAAACACGTGTACTAGTGGGACTAAGGAGTCCTCTCCAGGCTCTGAAGGAAGGGGACTTGCACTCTTCCACCTGTTGCCATCAAAGCAATCCTTTTCTGCTCCATTCACCGAAGCTGGTCTTGGCCTTTCTCTTCCAAGCTTCCTCCTTCTCTCTTTGCCAGGTTCAGTTCTTTGGGCATCTCCTCATAGACAGTCTCCTTGTGCAGCAAATTTGCATCTCACTTTTCTCCTTTTTCTCAGCCTTTCTCTGTCTCCATTGTTTCAGTCCCTGTGGAAGGGACCTTCTAGAACATATTGGTCCATGTTTTCTCCTAAGCCCTGTTGTCCAACTTGACTCTGTCCTCTTGGTCTCTTACACTGGTTTCACGTTTTTTCCCCCTATGAATTGTCCTTGACTTGTATCTTTTCCCCATATCCCCCACTTCATCACTCAGTTCCCTCTTCTTTCCTTATCCTGTTCTTGCATAACTGATCATATTGATATGATCTCTTTTTTTGTTCCCTTTTTGCTTTATTATGGTCCACATCTCAGCGTGTCAGTCAAACTGGAAAAGCACACATTATCATTACCACTTCTTGCCTCAACCCATCTCTCATACTGCTTTATTTTCTTAACCAAATCTTCCATTTTTTTGTTCTTTCTTATTTTCAATGCATAAAAATAATTTGTGTATTCTGCAAAGTCCAGCAGTTTTATTCTGTGTCCCGCAGAGGAATCATTCAAAGTGAATACAAGATCTGTGTTTTCAGTTCAGGTGTTAAATCCTGCCTGAGTTTTAGCAGCCTGACTTGCAATGGTAGGACCATCAGGCTCAGCTTTGGCCCGAGGTGTGCCCAAGACACATGGACTGTTTAGTGACCAGGTACAAGAAGTAATTTTTCCAAGGCTACATTTTTAGGCAGACTTCCAAGACATGCAACAAAAAGTGTATCTTTGAGTCAAAATCAAACACATCCAAATATTCAGGTTTTGCTCTAAAACAAATCCTGAAAACAGAGGCTTACTTGAAATTTGGTATGTGCAAGATGCAGTTTGCAGTTTTACTAGGTAGTGTTGGGTGGGTTTGTTTTTTTTTTTTATTCTGTTCTTTGCATGTTCTGGCAAACTTTTGTCAGAATTTTTCTGGATTGTAGTCCGAGGTAGCCTCAGTCTTGGGAAACATCATAAAAAAAGACAGAAGATGTTTTGTAATAGGAAGTCCTAGACAAACTTAGCAGATGGTGCCACCAGCCCCCTTTGTTATTCACAGCACCCCTAACCAAAACATGCAAATACCCTCCAACAGACAAAAATCAAATATTTCCTAAGCAAATGATCTCATTTTCTTCCTTATTTTCACCAGTAATAGGGGGGTTATATTTCTTCCTTCAAAGCCCTTTTAAATTAGTTTCCTCTTCTTACTGCACTGCAACTGTTTGACTATTTTCTTTCCCTTCTCCTCCCCTGCTCTCCTTTTCTCCACATTTTCACCCTTTTTCCCCCTCCTTTTGTCCTGTAATCTCTGCTTTTTCTCAATTGTGTTTGCACAAAACCTGACTCAATGAAATGAGTTGGTTCCTCATTCTGAAAGCTGTGAGATTTGTAGTCACTTTAATCTTGTTGAATAATGACTTTCAAGCTTTGGTCTTGGTGCCAAAAGAGTTCCTGCTTTGGAGCTTCGTCCTTTGAGATGACAGCTTCACAAATCCAAAAAGGATGAGTTATCACAGGTACCTGAACTAATTCCTCTCGGGATATTACTCAGGGAGGATCAGGACATACTTTTGGGCCCAGGCAGGGTGTCTGGCAGAGTATGAAGTGTAGTTTCATTATGTGAGTCCACCGTTGAGGGGCCACAAGGTCTTGAATGGTGGGTTTACTCTTCCCAGGCAAATGTGTAGTAACGTAGTTTTTGTGTAGTAATTTGTTTGATTCTTCTTCTCTTCTTCCAAGGAACCACCTGGCTAGATTCTTATCCACTGACCATATTTGTACCCAAGTATTGTTACTGTGACATGACTTTTTTTCTAGTACGTTGAATTACAATAGGTTATATTGTGTATGGTTATCAGGGCTGTCAGGGGCACTCAAATGATTTTATCTTGCCTACCATGACTCCCAACAACAGGAAACCATTTGTTATGTTACCTTTGGAGCACAAAAGGAAGTTAATTTTAATTATTTATATTTTTTTTAAAGAAACTACTTGGGGTTAGTTCATAGCAGTTACTGGGTTGCGTTGCAAATTTGACTAAAATGTTTTTTTATCTGAATCCTTTACTTGTGAAAGGCTGGTTTTGCTAAGTTGTGAGCAAAAGAAATGAAAAGGCTTCTCAATGAAAGCACATTGATTTTCTCCACCAAGGTAACTGAGACCAAACACTGGTCTTTGTCTTCAAAGGTTAATCTCTCTTTAGGAAAAAAGCAGAGGGCTCAATGACTGATGCTGATCCTGAGGTTTCTTTGGTTAGAGAATGCACAATATTTTATTTTGAGGTTGTTTTTTTTCATGGATTGTGAGGGGAGAAGAAGAAGAATCTAAACAATAAACTCTCAAGGTTCTTTTTTTATGAATCTCTTCTAGATAACACAAGATAAGAGAAAATGCTTTTCCAGCGTAAAGCAAAATGCCACCCATTTTTTCTCAGGCCAGCAATTGGAAAAAATCAGAAGGTAAAATACACACTCCTCACTGTAAATACATCATGGACCATAATAGAAAATACAACACCATATTTGCCAGCACTGTTTGGTTGCTTTTTGCCTCTCTACTGCCTTTTTTTTAATTCCCTAGCTTGCAGAGGTGTTTTGCAAGCACAGGTAAGGACCAGGACCCTTTTTTTTTTTTTGTAGGACCTCCAAATCACTGGCTAAAATGTATTCTGGAGGGTCCTTTTTATCAGTGACACTTAGGCAGAAACATTTTGTCTACTCGACTCCATTTTCTGTTAACTGAGGGGGTATTAGATATTGTGGTACCTTTTGATGCTGATGATGTCAGATAATGTTTAGAGGCACAATTACAGCAAAGACATTGTGTAAGTCTATCAGCTGAAGAAGAAAACTCATTGGACTTAACTGCATATTTACAGTCTACCTCTACCTCATATTGGAAATGTAAAAAGATGGAAAAATACTGTGATAAATTGAATAAATAGAAAGCAATTAACTTTTCCTTCGTGTTTGCATTTTCAGAGTTATTTCTTTTTCCCCTGTTTCTTTTCTAATAGCTCTTTCCCAGCAGTAATATTTCCTCTTTTGCAGTTATCTTGAGCATTGTTACCAGAAATTTGGTATTAGAATTTTAATATTTTTTGTCCCTTTTTTTTCTCCCACAATCTTAACATAGATGATGTATATTGAAGTCATTTCATGTAGGAAAGTCCTCTGTCCTTCATGAAAATAATGACTAGAATCTAGTTCATTTGATATGTATTTCATTTGATGTATTGAATGGGCTTGTAACATGAGTCTCTTACTTTAAGAAGAATATTATCCTCCTGAAGTATTTACTGACTCCAGTCCTTAGCCATATTTCTGTAAATGGTGGGGAAACCTGGGCAGAGCTGCCTCGTGGGAAATCAGTGTCAGGAAAAGACCAGAACTCGGCAATTCTCATTTTTGAAGGCCAGGCTTATTTTTTTGTGATTTCCCTGCTACTTTCTAACTTTAGTAGATTCTAATAAGCCTATGTTCAGATTTTGCTGATCTCAAGATTTAATGTCTCAAGGTGCAATACAGTAAATGCAGTGAAAAGATCCCAGATGTTGTTCCTTAGGTTAGGTTTGGCCTGAAGTGGAGCCCATTTTTGGTGCAGCAGAGCGTGCGTGCAAGGGCTGCACCGTTTATTGATGTGCTGCTGGTTGCCTCTCAAGGATGCCCTGGCCAGATACAGGGTCAACAGGAGGCTGATGTCACATGAGTCCTCTTATCAGGCAGTGCCATCCCTCCTCACCCTCCCCAAGTCTGTCCCCTATCAGTCCAAACAGTGAAGAACCTCAAGTTCCTGCTGCTGTCACCCACACAAAGAACGTTACTGGGATGAAGGCAGCTTCCAGATGGCTCTGGATGGGACAGAGGTGCAGGTCTCATCTCACAGCCCTCTCTCAGCAACAGGGACTGCCCATGCTTTTCTTCATCCTTTCAAAAATGTGAACTTTTACAAGGGATTTTGCAGATTTGCTGCCTTTTCCCCCATGGTGCTTTTGTTCTCCATCCTCACAGCACTCTGCCTCCCCTCTCACTCCACTGCCTCCTTTTTGCTCTCTTTATTCTCCTTCTCTTCGATTCTCCTCCTTTAATTACCATGCAGTTTTAGTTTTGCTTCCTAATTTACATCTTTACTGATATTTTTCTGACCTTTTCTCTACCACTGATAGCACTCTCCAGTGCTCTCTGCAGCTTCTCTCTCTCGCAGTCAGATTTTTCTGTTTTCTTTCACTTTTCCCAAGCTTATGCCTTTCCCTTTTTCTTTTCTCTTTACTCTATATTTATCTTTTTGCCCCCTGGGTTTGGATATGCCATATTTTTTTTTGTTTTCAACTTGAATATTTGTATTTTTGTAGTATTTTTTTTCCTCTTCTTGTGGTTCTCTTCCCCTTAGCATCACGTTACCCACCTCGTCTGCCCTGTTTGCTGCCAAACTCACTCCTTGCTATTTCACTTTCCCAAAACCGAAGGACAGCTGTCACCCACTCCAAGGTCTGTGTCTTAGAAACATTATTTCCTTCACTTTTAATTATTGATTTGGTGCTGATGGACTTCCCCAGCCTCATCCCTGCTCATCACACCTTCCCTGTGCTCTGCCAGGCTGTGCCTTTCACTGGCTGATGTCCCCTGTCCCTTCTCTCCTCCCTGGATGTCTCCTGGCTTGCCACTCATCTGTCTCCACAACTGCTGCCCAGCTTCATAAATAATGAGTGATATTTCAGTGGCCTATTTTATCAGCCTTTTCCTAGCAATAATTTGCAGGTAGGCAGAAATCTGTCTTTTTAACTCTATTTATATGTCCTAAAAAATAAATTAAAACGCTACTTGAACTTTGAAAGATTTTATATTTTAGTATATTTTCTATTTTAGTGTTTCTATCTCCCACCTTTGCCCATCTGATGTTCATGTGATTTTACAAACTGGAGAGGCAGGAGGAGATGCACCCAGTTTGAACTGCTTGGATTTAAGGCACTGAGATGCTACTGTGGGATTCTCTACCACTGAAAATCTCCCTTGCTAAATGTCCTGAGCAGATACTGCTTTTAGCTGAGCTGATTTGTAACCCTTTCAAAATATGTAGCACCTTAAGAGAGGGCACAACAGGGCTGTTGCTGTCACAAGTGTTACGTAGCCTTTATGCAGTATTTTCTTAAATATTAACTTTCTCCCCTGGTTTAGCACGTGTATGTTCCTGATTTACTTGCATAAACCATAGGTTTTAATGTATTTTAAAATAGACTGCGTTTATTTTGCCCCTTTGAGCAAGTCCTGTCTCTTTTCCACAGCACCTCTACTTTCTAACTGCTTAGCTAGATGTGTGTTGCTCCACATCCTAAATAACCATGGTTATCACCATGATAAGTTTACATATACTTAATTAAACTTAAGTCTCAGAAGAACATATGGGTCTCTTACTGAATTTCACTCAAATTCAAGAGATGAATGTGCACTGGATAATGTAAAGGGCCAAATTCTGCTATTTCTTTTATTATTTTTTTAAAAATGTGTTTTCCATCACTGGTCAGGGATGTGGGTATCCTGCAATCCCAGGGAATAACTCCAGTTTAGCTCCATGCACTCTCCATTCAGTTCCAGCAGTGGGTAAGGCTCAAGGGCTCAGGCTGAATTCACAAAACCCTGAAGAGCAGAAGGGGGGTTTGAAGACTCTTGCTATTGATTGTACAGAGGAGCATCACCGTAGTGCTATGAAGCTGCTTTTTAAAATCATTTTAGGCTGAAAAGAGGGATGTCAAGTCATCAATTAATCCTGACAGCATCCTTCTGTGGTGAAAAAATAATACTGTCCCACCCGTTTTATAAACAGAAAATCTAAGGGAGAGATAATGGAGGCTTAATACTGGTGCTGCTGATACCACCATCCTCCCAATCCCCATTTCAAGGACAGCCCTGGAAGTTTTCTTCCAGATTACAAAGGGACATCACTAAATCAGGATGAACCCGGGCCCATGTTCCCATAGCCAGACCCCTAAGCCACAGCCAGTTGTTAAGAGAGACTTTAAATGTCTGTCTTAAAATGGGTTTTAGCCTAAAAAAAAAAAAATCCTGGCTAAAAAATTTAGTGTGCAGTGTTTAAACTTGGAGACTAATGTCTGCAATGGCAGTGCTCTCAAATCCCAGTGTAGGTATGGTGTCTATTTTGTGGCATTTACAGCTGGAGTTTGGTCGTTCTGATCTTTTCATGTTCTTAGGATGAAATTTACAACATCTTCATACCCAGTTCTTGTTTTTCCTTTACCAAATGCATATGAAATCAAGAAAAAATACAAGAGCATTTCAAATAGCTAAACTAAACAATAAAGCCAGGCCCTAAAATCACATTAGCTTAATTGTTCCTCAAACATAACATCTTAAAATAAAAGTTTGCATTTTAATATCAGGCTTTTATGCAGTTTTGCAGTTCTTCTTCAGGAAAAGGAGTATATATAATTAATACTGTTTAATAAAGCTCAAAAATGCAACAGATGCAGCCAAAAGTGCACGTCATTTTGAGCAGATCTTTACAGAACAGACTTTCCATATTGTGTTCATCTTTTTCCACGATCACTGCTAAGACAATCTGGTGTGTTTAGCAGTTGTTGCTGAGTAAGGCAGACTGGATTGTATATGATTTTCTCCATGTCAGCCAAGAAACAGAGCTCTTTTCCTTTTTGATGCAGTAAAGAGGTGCTCTTGTGCTATTTGTCGCTTTCTACCAGGAGCAACTCTACCTTTACTAAGTTGCAAGGATAATAATACTTTGCAATCTGTAGGTGCACGTGCTGGAAGCTTTCTGGAGATCTTAACTGCAAATAAAATGGTTGTGGTGTGGAAAAGTCATAGGAACTGGTAAACTGAATCAGATGACCTCCCAAATAGAAAAGCTATAAGATGCACAAAACGTGTCATTAAAATCTGTGAGTGTCAGATAAAAGCAAAATATTTTCCGAGGGGATATGGAAGGAGGATCACCTACAGCAGAAAACCCATAAGAGAGGCTCCAGTGCAGAGGAAACGTTTCCCCTTTCAGCATTCCTTCTGGGTGCCAAATTTTCCTTCTGTTCTTCTCCACCTATTAAACAAAGCTGCAACTTCCAATTTCTATCAGTTTTCCTAAATATGTGCAGCTTATGTGGCTTCGACGAGCTGTAAGGCTCCGTGTTCTCCTGCCAGCTCCTTGACAATGTGGCTCCAACAGCATCCTCCACTTTTGGCTGCCTCTGGGACCCCTGGTCTCTTCTGGAAAAGGAGGGGGAAAGCGTATCCTTTGCTGGAAGGACTTTTTGTGACTGCAAAGCTGATAGCAGGGCTGGGAAGAGCTTGGAAAGCTCCCTGGAAGCAGCGTGGCTCTGTCTGTGGAGGCTGCCGGCTTGGTGTCGTGGGGAGGTTTCAGTCCATCTCAGGATGACTTTGGGGGCTCATGGGGGTCACTTCTAAAGCACCCACTGAAGCCTGCTGAGGGGAAACTGAGGCTAACAGGACACATTATATGGAATTCCACTGAATCCTGGCACCAAAGCTGTTTTCCTTGCAAACTTGCACATATTTGATGGAGATGTTCCCTTCTGACCAAATGGGAATCCTTGATCCTAATCCCATTTTTGGCTCTTTCGGCATCTGGAGGGAACTAAAATACTGCAAAGGTGTTTCTGCACGTAGTTTACCTACCAGAAACAGGTGGCTGTATTAAGCCTGAGGATGGAAGCAAACTAGTAGGCAGTTCTGGGATCTTTTCTGGAAGAAATTCTCTCTCCGAGCCAGTGTTCGTATCTACTTTGGTTACTGGAACCACCGTGAAAACTCCTGGTTCACAGATGTGGAACGAATTACAAAGCTTATGCAGTTGCATTCCTCCTTATTATTGAGAACAAAACAAATCTGGGAGATGGAGGACTTCTTAAAGTAATTATTGTCTGGCTTTATTTTACAAAAATGCAACTAATTCTGAAAACGCCACAATTCCTGAAGATTTCTCAGCCTAGGAAAGTCACGTTAATTATAAGATTAATTTGTTTTAATTCCCTAAACCAAAAATATTGACTGAATGAGAAATTAACACGTGTAGTGCTGCAGATGTCATTTGGCTTCAGATTTCCTGAATGATATAATTATTAATCTTTCATATAGCAGTGTGACAAACCTACAGATCCATTCTACAAAATCAGTCTGTGAAGAAAGACACCAGGGCAGCTGAGCTATAGATTTTCCCTTAATACAGGAAGGAAAACAGTGGAATTTTCTAAATAACAAATAAAACCAAAATATTTTAAAGACATATGGTGCACATCTGTCTGAAATACAGTAATTTAAAACAGAATAATTAAATGCAAGATGTAATACTCACCTTAGAGTGGGGGAATTATCTCATTTCATTTTTAATATAACTTGGGAAATTTAGGTCATCTGTGGTATCTTCTCAACCTTTCATTCTGTCCTGGTAAAGAATTGGCTTTTTATTTTCTTTCTAGATAACCAACCTTGTGTTTCAAGGCATTGAGTGTCATACCCATGCAAACCTTTAATATTCAGCTGAAATTATAAATACATTTAGGTCTCTTACTTTCTGTTCTAACTTTCAGTTAGCTCCTTAAAAACCTAAAGGTAGAAAATGCCTTGTGGCAGTTTATTCCTTTCTTCTTTACCTAAAGCACTGAATGGATCAGAACCTTTACACTGCTACAGCATAAAATTCCTGTTTGGGAAATCTGAACTTTTTAGCAACAGTTTTTAATTAGCCTGTTTTTTTTTTTTGATAAAGGGGATAAACTGTCATGGAGATTGTATATATGTTTTGACAGGAAAAAAAAAAGGGTGGCTTCTCTACCTTTTTTTTAATGTGATTTTGCCTCCAGCTAGGTGAGACATTGCTCAGACCTTCTCCCTTTCAGAGTGGGTAATTTGAACAGTCAAGGGGCATCTGTAGAAGACAGAGGAGAGAGAGAAAAATCTGGTCAAAATGAGTTTTAATCCTAAGTGCCGGATTAAAGGAAATATTGAACCATGCAGTGTAAGCAGAGAGCTAAAAGAGCTAATGATTTGCCCCCCCCCCCCCCCCCCCCCCAAAAAGTACAATTTAAAAGAAATACTCTTCTGACAAACAAACAAAAAAAGAAATTCTACAGGTAAACATAAATGATGCTGAAATAAGTTCTGTTTGTTTTAAGGGAACACGACAAAGATCCTGAAACTTTCTTTAAAGTCCTGCTGAAACTGAAAGAGAAGGATCTACCTTTTCATGTCTCTGTCCTTGGAGAGGCTTTCACTGAAATTCCAGGTACCTTTCCTTTTTTTTTCCCTTTACTGTAAAATGACCATGAAATAAATATTTCCACAGTAGTTTTCATGTATTTATTTTCTTGTATTAGTGAAAAGAACATGTTTAAAATCTTCATAGTTGGAAAAACTAAATAATAATGATACACTGTAAGATTAAAATTATTAAAGACACTAATAATTTTTTATTTTACTTTTCAGTGTAAGACCTTGTTTATGACTTGAGTTTCAGTAACACTTCTGTATTTATTTAAATAGAGAGATAGGTGTGAGTGTTTGGATGGTTCAGATAGGAAACAAAATCTTTCAGGTCAAGGTCAGTCATCTGAAATCCAGACTGAGATTTTAGCAGGTGAAAACACTTGGTTCCCTTTCAAACGTGAGGTTAAGGACTTCTGTGGAGAGTTTCTGGTTTGTATCTGGCATGAAAGTGGTCATTAATCTCTAATATTTTTCTACCACTCTTTTGCCCACTCCTGTTTCTCAGTTTCTGACGAGCAGTACTCTGTAAACAGTTTTACACATCTGAAAAAGAAATAGGGTTTATTCTGAATACACTCAGCTTTGTGCCTCAGATATTGTGGCAATAAAGACAATAATCAAATCCCGTATTGGGTGCACTTGCAGTAAATTAAATCTTTTAAAAATGCACATTAACGATGGGTGAGCTTCAAAATACCTGGTGTTTTTAGCTCATCAGTGTTTTCCAAAGTGTAGACATTCAACCCTCCACCTCTTCAGTCTTTAAAAACATACTTGGGATGAGTTTATTTGTCAGTTCTGTCATATCTGTTGCCTGCTGAACTGGTGATACTTCAATTGTCTGAGTTTTGATTTTGCAGTTTTTAAGACTCCAAGAAATTGATTTGATCCAAATAACTTTTGGGTCCCCAACTGTGGCACAGCTGGATTGGAAAACGAGGTAATATAATTTGGGAGCAGGAAATTCTTCCTGTTTTCTGTCCACTTCTTTTTCGACAGTTTTCTGAAAGCCTGCTCTTCCAGGCAAGTCTTCTCACAGATCCCAAGGCAACATTCCTTTCCAGACTGAGCGCACCAGATTTCATAGGAGGAGAAATTTCTAAGGAATATGTGACAGATAGGAATATAGGATGGTGCACTGTGGGAACAGATTCTATTGACACTCATTTTGGATGTTGTTACATATCTCATTTGTGGCTTCAGTGCTTATGAATAATGTAGATCATCCTAAATTTATGCCAGTATATCAGATCTATACACTGCACCTCTTGTCTTGTCAATTCATTCATCCTCCTGTATAAATAGAGTCTCTATAAAGGGCAACGTGGTGAAATGTGTCTCATCACCGTGCGTTTGATGGGGCCCTGTTCCTACAAATGACATATGCAGGTCATTGC
>CM036591.1:4397500-4485000 GCA_020745705.1 Hemiprocne comata
GTTATTACTAGACTCAGGTGTCACAACTGTGTCTCATCCTCATTACAGTAAAAAATTTCACCTATCAGATTCATTATTGCTAGATAATGCGACTGAGAGCCTTAGCAGGCCCTCCAGAAAAGTAATTCAGCCAAGCAAAATTATCAGCTAATTATATTTAGAATCAAAAGCCCAACAACTATTTGCAGATAAATTGTAGGAATTGAAGTGAGTAGATCTGAATATTAAGATTCATAGATTTAGCAGATGATTTGTTAATTGGAATAAAAAGGTCATTTACTAGCCATTTTAACAATAGATCAATCGGAACTCTATTTATTATTTAACTAGTAGTGCTTAAGGATTGAGATGAGGAATCATTGTAATATTGTTGTGATATGGTACTTTTTTTTCAGGGAAAGGACAGGAATGGTTGGGAGTTGCAAAGCTTCCCTGTCTGTCTGCAGACTAAACCTGGGTCCGTGGGTGCTCCCCCTGTTCCATTCCACCTCCAGGTTTTGGCCCCTGAGAGGTGCAGGGTTCCTAGCAGGACTTGCTGCACTGGAGCAAGGACCTGTCAGAAAACAGGTCTAAACTTGGGTGGGGCAAGGTAGAAAATGAGGATGCAAATAAGGTCATTTGCAAATGAAAGAATTCCAGATTTCAACTGGTAGCCAGCAAACTACAGAGGCATTAAATTCTGCTTTTACTAATTCATGCTCCTGATCGAGGTTTTTCATAAGGAGAAATTACATACTCAAATGGTGACTCAGATTGCATCTTGGCCTGCAGTTTTGTTTTAGGGAGCTGTTCTTTTTCTTCTTCTTTTTTTTTTTTTTTTTTTCATGCAGACAATATGATTAAAAAGCAAATATTTTAACATAACTTAGTGATCTGAGCTATTACTGAAATGTCCACAGTTTCACTCTTTTTTTTTTTTTTCCTCCTAGATTAAAGAAAACTTTAAAAATCTATTTGCTTTGACATATGACACAATATTTAAGAACTGAAATCATCAATTAAATCACACATCAGAAACATTTCCCTTTGGTAAAAAATATAGTGCTAGACGATGTACACTTTGAAATTGTTGTTAATGTTTAAAATGCAATCTGAAGTGCATATGTTATTTAAAAAAAAAAACCCACCACAACATAAATTACAAATTTTAAAAGTTTAAAGAGAAAAACAACAACTAGCAGAAGCATTTGCAGAGAAATGTGAATCTTTGGGGTTTGTGGATATGCATAGTTTTGCAGCATGAAAGCTGAATATGTTATTCTTGTTTTTTTTTTCCTGTTTAAAACTGGGTATGTCTAGAGGAAAGAGGGTTCCTTCTGGACTGGCTCGGGTGCCTGTAATAAGGTAACAAACCCAATACACACACGAAGGTAGTGAAAACCTTTTGGATCGTCACTGAGAATAGGAAAGGTGAACATTGACAAGATTTCAGATATTTTTTTCCTGGGACTGAGGGGAACTGGAGTTAAAAATAAAGTCCTCGTATGGTCAACACGTTGGAGGAAATTCAAATTCAAATAAACGTATTTTAAGAAGTGTTTTGAATTTCACTGCGTAATTTCTGGCCAACAGAAATTACAGTTGTATCTTTGGAGGGACTTTATGTCAGATCAGTGGTCATTATGCAAAAAAGGTGAACTGAAAACTTGATGCCTTAACCCGTTCAGCTATTAAAATGCAAACATGAAGTGCAGAGCTTTTCTTTAGATTCACTCCTGGAAAACTTTGCTTCACTGTGTCACGTTTATAAATTATTTTGGTTTGACGTTACAGGGGAGAGGTAAAGTTTTCCCTGATAAAATAAAGGTGCAAAGCATCACACACTTTGGCAAAGGGATTTCATCAGTAGTTGTTAAGAAATACAACAGTTTCTGTCCCGAAAAATGAAGGGAATTATCTGAAGCACATGAATAAGCTAAAATATCCCAGCCTGAAGCTGCAGGTTGTTCCTGGGCTGTATTTAAGTGCAACCTTAAAGCCGAAGGAGGGTATCTGCTCTGCCAGGTGATTGTGTGCATCTTGGGTACACGTTCACGTACGTCCAACCACGCACCCGTCTGCCCTGGTTCTGCTGCAGCATTATTAAGAAAAGCCGTCCATACTTCACCATGTTGTTACACGTGTCTGTCTGCTGATTATAAAATGTGTTAAACAGTATTTAAAAAACAAAAAAATGCAGAGCTGCGCTTTGATTTATTCAGCGAACAAAACATATGCTCGCTGTTCTGTTCTATGTAATTCATATGATCAATAAAATTTTCTTTAAAAAGAGCAACTTTGGCATTTAGAAGGATTATGCTGCTGAAGAAGAAAAAAAAAAAAAAAAGGTGTTTTGCTCTTGCTACGTGTAGTCAACCTCAGTGCTCTTGCACCAAAGTAAGTTTTTGGCTCACTGATGTTTATTTTTGTGTATTTATTATTTCTCATCTTCAGGGTTGAAGCTGTGTATTGTGGCTGTTACCCGCTGTGTCCCAAAGCCTTGGTGTACCCAGAGATATTTCCAGGTAGTTGCTTTAGTTGCACGTTCTTTTTTGGTGGTGGTGTTTTGTTTTTTTGCTGAAACGTAGGAACGTGATTCAGGCTAAAATACAAAGTTTGAGAAGAAACTTGAGCAAAAGCAATTGTTTATTTGGCAAGCCAACATGTTAGTGTTAAGGAAAATTTTATGTGTTTTAATACATTAGACAAAGTTTATATTTGCCATCTGTTCTTTTAAGATAACACAAAAGCAAGTTTTGAAATAGCATTCTTCATTGTTAGCATACACAACCCACAATGATAGATTTTTGTTAGAAGGTCAGTGATGCTGCAATGGTTTGCAGATTTTTTTGATACAGGAGAAAAAAAGAAAAAAAAAAAAAAGAAACGAGGCCTGAAAATCACACCAAATTATTTAAACAGTTTAATACTTAATAGTATGCAACAGTGGTACAGGGTACACACTAATGTAGCACCAGTTCTTTGAAAAATCTCATCGCTAAATGTATCACATATGCATTGTGTTACATTAGAATAATGTATTTTAATCACCCAAAGGAGATGTCTAAACAGCACAACTACACAGTCTTATTTAGCATTAAACATCCTTGTGAGCTGAGGTAACCTTATAAAATCATGCTTAAATAATGTAAAACACGAGGCGGCACAGAGCAATATGCATTTTTAATTAGTAAAGTGACTAATATCGAGTGTGTGCTTTGAGGTTTTTGTTTCATTAAAAATGTATCTGTTTTTCCTGCAGCTGAATATCTGTATTCTACACCTGAACAGCTTTTTAAAAGGCTTCAGAATTTCTGCAAGAGACCAGATATTGTAAGGAAACATCTCTATAAGGTAGTTGTTCAGAATAGTTTTACATGATATAATGCCACATTGAAGTACAAAGGAAAAAAACCCTTAAAAAAACAACATTTAATTAACATACTAATGTTTAAAGGAAACATGCTAGGGAGGGATATTAGTCGTTACACTAACAAGGATTAATTAAACTAGATGCCAGTTGTATTAACCTAGGTCTTATGAAATACGTGCACTTAATGCATGCTACATGCTTTTTTTTTAATTTATTGTTTTCTAAAATGACTGTCCTTTACATTTGCACCCAAGAGGCTTATAAAAATGAACCTGGATTAATGCAACTCATTAGTTTAAAAGGAAAATAAAAGAAAGATCCTACAATTATACTAATGAGGATAAGCCTACCTTCCGTTCCTAATTTAATCTTCAGTCCTCAAAAAATGCAGGTGACTGGTATCAGGTAAGGTTGCTCTGCCTTTTGCAGTTCTTTGAATTATTCTGGTAAGTATGATTATTTTAACTCTCTGCTTTTTCAAGTATGTCGAGCATTAAAAAAGTTCATCAGGAGCTGAATTTACTGGTATTGATCATGTCCTACTCTTGGTTATCTATATGGAGAGGGTGCAGTATCAGTGGCAGACTTTCCATTCAAGGTTTGATCGAGTGTTCGATGCTAGACCAACTTTCACATTTTCAAGAGGTGTATTTATACTGCTGGGAGTCACACTTGGTTTTTTTAATTACACGATTGTAGATGAAGCACTAAATTTTATATTCTTCCAGTGAAGAGCTATTATTACACGATGCTGCTTTTAGAAAAAGAACTGTTATTTTCTGCATGCTGATATGGAAGTTTACGGCGTTTTCTGACTTTCACAGTCCTGGCTCTGCCTTGGGCAGGTTGGATACAATTACCCCCACACGACAAAGGTGGTTTAGGCTGGAAAAAACCCCTGAATTCAGCTGAAAGTCCTTAAAGGCTTGGGAGTGCAGAGAAATGCTCCTTGTGTTCCCCGTGCAATACAAACGTGGTCTTTTTAGCTGTTCCCTGGCTGTCGCCGTCCGGGGCACGCTGTTAATGAGTGAGTTGAGTAATCTCTTTTTTAATTTGGAGGCTCATGCTGCCAGCAGACCTAACCTCATCTCTCGACCTTCCTCCCTCTGGGGACCAGAAGGTGTTGGGTCTTGCTGCATGTCGTCTGCTGCTCTCCCCCTTCCCGCACACATGTAGCGGGAGGAGCGAGGGTTTTAGCCTATGGCTGACTTTTTTGGTGACCTAAAAATAGACATTTACATAATGATACATCAAAGATTATGAGGTTTTTGCAGGAAACAGTTAAACTTCAAGACAAAAAAAAAAAAAAAAAAAAGGAGAGAACCAAAAATGCAATTTAACACCCAATTTCAAGCTCATTATCTTTCATTGTCTATTAACTTGGCAATGGTTCAGAAGGTAGCTCATAATAGTTTAAAATGCTGACTGAACACTTCCAGTATTCAGCATTACTTCTTGAGTCAATAGTATTGTGTAGTTATACATGGTGGCTTCAAAGGGAAAGCAGTCCTTAAACGTTTACCTTGACATTTCCCAGTGCCTCAAGCTCAGCTAATAGTTGCCTTCACGTGGATCATCTCTCTACGTGTGGATCTCCAGCTCCTAAATAGAGCCACGGTGCACTAAAAATGGAAATAACACACTAAAAAAGAAAGTAACACACTAAAAATGGAAATAACAGTAGAGCAAATACTGATATCTAAAGTGGGATGAATTTAAAAATGTGTGTACAAGGCCCATAAACAAACTGCTAATTTGCTTGAAGGTTTTTTTTTTCTTTTAAACAATTCCTTGGGATGATTTGGAGGCAGAAGCTGGAGGTGTTTGTCCTGCCCCTCACGCACGGGCTTGTGCAGTGTTAAAACTGCAGCCCCGTTGGGATCTTCTGGGTGTTTGAAGTGAAGGTCTGCAACAGGTAATGATTGTGCTGAAGGGGGGATCGTTTTAAAATGAATAAAGCCGAGCCTAATCCAGAACCTGTGAGCACCAGAGAAAAGATCCCTGTTGTCTTTAATAGGCTTTGGATCAGCTCGGAGAATACTGTTAGAGTTGTCTTTTTGTACCTACGCCCACGTACGCTAAGTCTTCCTTTCCCAAGGAATCCATCCACAAAACCTCCTCGAAAAATGCTAGTGTAGATCTGTGCTGTTAATGCCATTATGGTGGGAACTACACTGCTTCTTAGGAAGCTGAAAAGAGTGAAATCCTGAAGGGAACACAGCACATCCTCTTTGTTTTCACTTTTTTCAGATCGATGTAATATTATCTATTATATACAGCGGAATAAAAAAGGGCCCCCAGCACAGTAGCGTGAACTAAGTAGCTACTTCTCTTTCAGAAAAGTTCCTGACGTGCTTCCTGCCTAAAATTCAGAAAGTAACTGTGAAGTCTTGAATGTAAAAATGCTTTAAAAGCAAAGAGTGCTTTTCTCTACTGGTTGGTGACTCTGCTCCGTAGATCGGGAAGTAATCATCATCAGAAGTACCTTGGGTTATCCTTTCACATATTGTTGGGGTTTTATTACTGAGGCTATCCATAATAATTAGACAGCAGTCTAATTAAACGGGCAGTTTATTCCTTCAGTTGTCCTCAGTGCTTGTGCTGACAAAGTTGGGAGCAAAGGGAGACAAACGGCAACGGGGCAGTCGGGTTAGGGAGCTGGACACGGTGAATATCCCTCTGAAAATGCACAGACCAAGACATTAAACTGCAATAGCTTAACTCCACGGAGCAGATTCCTGCTGGCAGACTTTTTAAAGTGTCCATAATGTAAGCACCTATGAAAAGCTTTCCAAGTGATGTATTACTTACCCTGCTTATTCTCACAGCACTCAGGGCTGGCCCATTTGCATTTTGTCATTTTTACTTCTAGCAGTTACTAGCAGAAGATGGAGATGAGAGGAAAGCAAACCCCATTTGTTATCAGTTCCTTGTTCTGTTCCAGTTTTATGGAATCAAACATTGCTCTCTGGTTCTGGGTATTTGTAGTTGCCAAAGTAAGCGCCAAAATGAAGCAAGTAACAACAGGGCATCGGTTTCCATCGGAGTACACCATAGGACCTGTCAGTGTTTGCAAGCTCTTTCTTCCCAGTAGGTTAAAAATTAAAAATAAAATAGGGCAAAGCATTTGTTTCTGCATTATTTTCTTTAAGTTTACCTTTCAGTTCGCTCACTTCAGTTTCTTAATTTAAAACAGCATGTATAAAGAGTATACAGTGGAAAGGGACAAGAAGAGTTGCCAAAAGCCAGGCATGGAAGGAGCTGACAACTTTAAATAATCTCTCCCAGCCCTCCCAGCTGAATGAGTGCTGGTTGACATGCTGTCAGCTTCAGTTCCTACAGAAAAATCCTACTCTCACTCATGCTTGTTTAACAGAGAAAAGAATTTGGCCCACTTTCTGACATTCATCTTCTCATTTCCATCACACTACAGAAGCTCACCTGCCTATGAAAAGACACATGGCGTGATTTTTTTCTTTCTTACACCACTGTAGAAGGAGGGCTGCTGAATTCAAAGGGATTAAACTGCTGTAAAATCAAATTAAGATCCCAGTTAGACCATAGACATCTGAATTGTTTCCAGTCTTAGGATTTGGCTGCATGGGGCAGTTCTAACAAAACTTTTTTTCTTCTTCTTTTTCCTTTTCTTTTCTCTCTGACTTGAGATAGAGCACTATCTTTAGTACTTCAGGAAAGCATGTAGAAGGGGAAACTGCTCCTCGTCCAGCTTTAATATTTAGGCACAGCGAGGGAGGCAGCATTCTCAGCCCAAGGATACGGAGCTCTGGACACGTGAGGGTGTGGGGCAGCCTCATGGCAGCTGTCCCATCTGCCCCTCAGCCCTGTTGCAAGCACCAGTAGCTGTTCATTGTTCTTGTACAGGCCATGGATGATGGATGCCTGTGCCCTTATCCTTACCCACTCCCCAGAAAAGCCCTATGAGGAATTCATTTTTCCCTAAGGATGCTAAGTGCCACTCTGGGTCAGCACACCATGTGTTTAATACCATGGCTTTGGTAGTGGTGGCTATTGGATATTTGGGAGAAAGACACAGGTAGAAACAGGGTATTAAAGGCCTTCTCTTGGTCTTTCAGAGTTAGAGATTGGTCCTAACCTTGGACATGGAGATTTTCTCTTAATAGCTTTTACTAGTAAGTATTGCCAGGGTTCCCAATTTAGGGGGTTGGACTAGGTGACCTTTAAAAGTCCCTTCCAACTCAAACTATTCTGTGATTCTGTGATACTATGATTGGACATTCAGGCCCTTGGAAGCCCCTGGTTTTGTCTTTCATGATGTCCTATAGCAAAGTGGTTCATTGCGTATTTACAGACAGTGTTAAAAACATTCCCTTCAGTTGGCTCATGGTTTCCCAATCTTCAGTTGTGTTAAGTCTCTTCTTGGTCTGGAGTTGGTCGCCTGGAAGCAGAGGCTCCCCATCCATCTTTTCTATACCATCCATTATTTTATAAACGTTTGTCAAACACTTGCAGTATCCCAGTCTTTTCAGTCTCTCCTCAGGAAAGTTATTCCATGCTTGTAGCCTAATCTTTCATCATTCAAGCGATTTTGATGCTTGAGAACTGGTTTTGTGCTGCTGTGATCGTTGCTTTATGGAGTATTCTAGGCCATGGCACCAGTTCATGTGATGTGCTGTAGGCTGATAATTTTCAACCTGTTCCTTATGGAGCCAAACCTACTGTTTACTTTTTAATGGGGAATGTATATTGAGCAGATGTTTGTTTACAGTGTTCTCCAGATCTTTTGTCCTGAGCTGATAAAGTTAATTTAGAGCTTTGTAGGGTATGCAGACAGTTTCTGTGCATCCTGCTGGCTTTTCTGCTCATCAGCAGAGCATGTTAGCAGAGAAAAAAGGTGGTGCTGTGTTGAATTTGTGCTTCTACCTGGTTAGCACTGGATGCAGATCAGGAGGAGGTTAGAAGCAAAGGTGGGAAACTTGTCTTCACTTCTTGAGATGCTCAGTTTCCAGTGAGCATACGTTAAAATTGTTTCAGAGGTGGTCCAGATCTACTTCTCAGAGATACCCCAAGATCCTCCCCTCATGGGAAGGTTATAGCAGCCTGGGAGCTCTGGAGTGCAGCATGCTGTGTCCATGCTCTCCCATCTCCGTTTCAGTGTTTAGGTATGGGATTGCAAGTAAAATGGATATAATATATGGATTTATTCTGTGAAATAAAACTTTGGTTACTTATTTAGAACATAGACTCATGGAGTAATTAGGGAAGGTACTGCTGGAGGTCACCTGGTCAGCCTCTGCTCAAAGCAGGACCAGCTTCAAAATAGGATCCAACTTGAAATTTGGGGTAAATTGCTCATGGTCACATCTAGGTTAGACTAAAGTCTTGACATTTTTCATTCCCATACATATGGCTGGTATAGGAGAAATCCAGCTAGCTGAGGATGTTTTCACAGGTGGGAAGATCTGCTGGACTGTGAGACAACAATTTAAGCATTTTGGGTCCGCCTTAGGTCTTCAAGCAGGAAGTAGCTGGAGTAAGGTCTACTGGCTGATGTGGTTCTTCACCGTGGAAGAAATGAGCTAGCAGATGGGCTGTTGAAGTTGCCTGCTAGGTCAGTCTGGGATCCAACCATGCATCTATAGACATGATACATGTCTATGTAAACATATATATAAATATGCACATATATAGACATGTGTGCTGTCTGCACCTGGACTTCTCTCAGGCCTTGCCTTGCTCTTGGGTCTCTGAGGTATATATCCAGGAGATTTCAGCTCTCTGAAAATGGTCCATAGCTGGCTTGTAGCAGTTGGCTGCCCTTGTAGAGCAGGAAGAAAGCACTCATTAAGAAAGCAGTTATGTGTGCGTCTTTCAGCAGAAACACCAGGACTTTGAACTTTGTATTATAACAATATTAGATAGCTTCCAATTTAGTTTTAGAAAGTAAATGAAAAGTGGCAGATGAACCACAGCTGCTGCAAAATGGTAGCTGGAGAAATGAGTCAAAGGAAATAGGATCGATTTTGAAAGAAAAGTTGCAAAAAGCATGAAAACTTCTTTCTTTTTTTTTTTCCAATAAAATCTATTCAAATTACCTTGAGAGAGAAAGTCTGAAACTGTTTCCTTACTGTTTCAGTTGGTCAGTGTGTTCTGAACCATCCTATGCAAGGTGCCCACCAACATGTCTTGCCTAAGTTCACATCCAGCATTTGATGTTTCTTTTGTTTAAAGACAGAAAGAATGAAATTAATTTTAAAAGGTCGATATAAAAACCTGCAGAACAGAGCTGTTTGTTCAGGGAAATGCTGTTACTCTCCTGAGGAGTGTTCCATAGCTCTGACTCGGGCCTCACAGTGCACCCAATCACTGTTAACCAATGCTGTCTTCTGCTGGTGGTTTCCAAAGGTGCTTGGAGTTGGAGAGTTGAGCTCCAAAAGTCATTACTACAAGCTGCTTTCTACTTTGATTCCTCCCCAGTGCTCACTCACACAAGGAGCTCGGTCACAGCATAAAGCTGACCCAATACAAATTGGCTCTGTAAATCACTCTGGTGTTCTGCCTGCCAAATCTCAGGTTTTGTGTCTTTCATTCTTAATTTTGTTAAGGTAATCTCTTTAGAAGTGCGCAGAATGTAAACCAAGTCAGTACTGTCTGGTTGAACGCCAAATTCCCTGAAACACCAGGTCTCCATGGATGAAGAGTCCTTATTAGGTTCTAAACATTAACACTGAAGTCTAATGATGGCAGATACGAATTACTTCAGTTCTGATATTAGGACACAACAAATTAAAAGTTGATTATATCATAAAGAAATATTGTACTATTCCTGACATCATATTATTTTGCCTGTTCTTCACGGGGAGATCTTGCTCCTTGTGAAAGCTTTGCTTCTCTTGATGATTTTGTCTCTCCCTGTTTAGGGACTGATGACTGAATCACGTTAAACTTCTTGAAAAAATGAATAAATGAATGGCCAGACCTTTGCAGTTACCACTTTAAAAAAATGGAGTTGAATTTATTCTCTCCAAGGTTACTCTAGAATAAAGCCCAGAAGCAAGACCAGTGATGGTCAAGCAGGAGAATTAGGCTCCTCGCCCTCTGCTGTGTCTGAGGGTGAGAGGGACAAGTTGGTTCCCACAGGTGTTCAGTGCTTGATGTGTCCACAAAGATTCCCAGTAAAGCAGACAGATGTGTGATGGTGGAAACACTCAACCAGGAGCAAATAACCTGAGGCTGCCAACCAGCTTGCCTATCTTTAAAAAAAAAAAAGCTGAATTCACTCCTTTTCAAATAATGTCACGTAAGTGTTCTCCAACTAACTCCCTTCCACCCTTCCCAAAATCCTGGGTGTTGCAGAGTGTTTTGGCACAGAGACATCTCTTTGATGTCCCAGCATCTAACGTGGCTTCATGCACTGTTTTCTGCTTCCTCGTAGGGCGAGACGGCTGGGTTTGCTTGGGCAGCGCTCGGCGGTAAATTCAGGTCTCTGCTCGCAGCAGAACCGAGGGAAGATTTGTGACAGATGGGGCTAAGTCACAAACTTGCAGCCTCAGGCAGAATTGTGGAAGTTTCCAGAGTGTGCCCATATTTACCTGATCAGAGAGAAAAGAAAATCTGCAGAGGAAGCCGAGCCTGGCTGCTTGTCATAGCTGACACAGAGCCATCTGCCACAAACCTGTGGCGGCTTCAGATCTCCAATCCCTGCCACCACCCCAGCTCAAATTAAATACAGATTCTTAGAGACGTTATGATGGTTACACATGTCCTCGGCATCACATGCAGGAGACTGTTCAAAAAAAATATGTGGCCTGTTGTATAACCGCACTCATGTATCCCATATGTGGTGCCACATTGAATTTCCGGTTGAATCTGTTTTTATCCTTTGTACTGGATGACATGGTGCCTGAATTCTTTCTTTTCGCCGACACGATGGCAGCCAAGCTGCAGCTTCAAACACTCACACTTGGCTGAGTTTCTACCTAGGTTGCCAGGTTATCATTGGAGCCTTATTGTGTCCTCAAAGGGCCACAGGGCCTGAAAGGAGGATCCGAATGCTGCTGGACTAATTGGGCAGCCATCTCCGGGTTGTTTGGAGGCAAAGGGCTGCTTTAGCACTTTTTTTTTTTTTTTTTTTTGGCAAATTAATGACTCCCTGGCACGGGGGTTTTTAAGTGAAGGTATTAATAAGGGGTCTGGCAGGTAATCCCATGATTCGCCGAGTTACATTTGCATTTAATTAATCTTAAAGAAAGCTGAAAGATAAACAGCTGTAATTCAAACTAGCATGGGAAATATGCTACATGGTGCCATCTATCCGATAAAATGAAAGCCGAGACACTTGTTTTATTTCTCTCAAGGATGGAGAACAAGCAGATAACAGTCAAAATACTTCCAATAAAAACCAGTAGTTTAAATGTAACGGCAGTTCATCAAGAATCTGCGCATCCAGTTACAAATACAGTCTTTTAAAGATAAATCACTTATGATTCCAGCAGTCAAGCTGCTATATTTGTTGATGTAAAATGTTTTGAAGATGTGGATTGTACAATAAATTTTTAATAAAGTGCCCACTGCAATTTTTAATTAGCATATCTCATTCATGTATAAGTGTGTACATCTATCTGTATGTTTATCACTATGCATATCCTTGTGTCAGAGTCAATGAATGCAATTGTGTCTTTATCTGATGAAGTAGAATCTGTTTTGCAAGTGATAATAAAACGTTATGACAATTCCAGGATTTTCAGCTCTGCTCTGGGAAGAAGCAAGAAGAGGACTCTCAGTAAGGTGTTACGATGTAAAGCCTGGTAAGACCTCTCTTTGCAGACAGGGATGGGTTCAGCATCCCTTGTATCAGGCAGGGAAGCTTCTTTCCCAGTCTTGATATGTTGTCACCTGGCAGCATCTTTCCTTTGCCTGAGCTTCATCCGCACCAGGTAAAAGACACAGGCACGTCTCCCTCCACACACAAGTGCCTTCATGCCTTCTGATGCCACCAAGATGCTGAACTGTCCTTTTTCAGTGCCAGCAAGAGCACACAGCATCCCTCTTTAAAATTACTCCATTAAGCAATCAAAAAACCCAAGGGAGATCCAACGGTAAGTGTTCAGATATTTTCCTAGCACTGCAGAGCTGTAATTCTGCAGTAATCTTTTGCAGTAATCCTCTGTCTTGTGTGCTGGTTCCTCTTCATTTCTGCTCAACCAAAGCCCAGCTTGGGTCTTGGGGTTTAACGTGGTGGAGTAGAAGTGGTCTTCTCAAGACAGCGTGTGTAGGTGTGGTGGTCATAATTAGTAGAGCCAAGTAACAGGACTGTCTTGCACTTCTTACCAGAGTGTATCGTAGATGTTAACTAATGTTATCACACCTTTTACTGACAAGAGCAAATTTTTTTTTGTCTTTACTGATGGGGAAACTGAGGCATGGCACAATTAAAGAGAATCGGATCAAGTTTCACAGTGAGTCATGCTCCAAAGCAAAAAAGGGGAAGAGGAGATGATGCTGTAATGTTGCACTGGGGCTTAGTGGTGAGCAGACTTGACACACCAAAGCTCTGTGCTTTTGAGTTGAAGGCTCCAGCTGTCCTCAGTGCACACCATGATCAGGCCCACGACCAGTGGAGGTCTCACCCAGCTCCTTGGCGAGGTGATGCTCTGCCTTGGTTTACTTTACTGATGAGTGATACTTTAACCATACCCAGCTCAGTCTGGTAAGGGAGGATTCATCGTGATGGAAAATTTTTGCTCCAAGTTACAAACCCTTGCAAATAACGTTTTAGAATAGAAACACTGTGAGGACTTTAATTGCAGGGTAATAAATAGCAATGCTGCATTATCTTTGGGTATTTCTTTACGTTCTTAGTGAAGATACACAGCTGCTCTAGAGCCAGGATGAAAGCATCCTTACCACATCTCCTAGGACCTCCAGGTAGGCCTGCCTCGGGAAAATGTCACCTTGAGGTGGTCAGCCAAGAAGGTGAGGTAGGACTTTCAGGTAGTCCAAGGTGACATTTTCCCAAGACAGTCTTCCCCTACCAGCTCACTCTAGGCTGACACAACCCGAGGAGTTTCACCTCACCGTTTTCTGAAGATGAAACGAGACAGCGGCTCCGTGCCACTTCCTTTAAAGCCTTCTCTTCAAAAGGTCAGAGAGACGAATTGGGATCTCGGTCCCATTGTTCCTACACACATGAGTAAGCAGTGAATGCAGAGACCTAATCTTATGAGTAAAATGACAGAATTAGCCCTTGACTTACTTTCGCATTTATTGATGTTTCACCTGCATTGACACTGCAAGTGCAGGCGCTTTGAGACAAGTTTCAGTGCAGGATTCAAGCCCAACGGTTTTCCCGACTCCTGCCAGCCTCACCGGGCAGCTCTCCGACCAGCCTGCTCCTCCCCTCCTGCATCAATAACAGGCCAGGCACCTAATCCTCCAATCCTTTTGTCTTAGTGTTCGAGATCACAGGAAGCACAGGTTTATTCCACATGAGAGTTCTCTTTTCCCATATAATAGCACAGAAAATCCTAAAATAACTAGGGAATTTGGTAGCAAAGCGTTTCCAGGGTTCCTAGCCCTGGTGCTGCAGGCACTGTGAGCAGCAGTGGTACAGACCAGCTTCCATCCGTGTTTGGAGCATCGAGACCTCTGACTTGGCTCAAAGCTGTTCTGAATTAGGAGGCTAGATTTTCCTAATTGCATTTTTAAAGACCGAGCCAGCAGTTCATTAGAAATCATGGAGCAAATTCTGCTTCTCTATTACACCAGTATAGATAGATCTTGAATAAATTCCTATCAGGGTAACTGGGAGAGTAGAATGTACCTCCCATATTGTTCTTCAGATTATTGAAAGTTAAAGGGCCTTGAAAATTAAATTCACCTTTCCCTGTTAAAGCTGTTTACTCTTTGGTTTTTTGTCCCAGTAAGGACAGTTGAAATGAATTAGTTGGTCTCATTTCTTCTCATAGTCACTTTTAAGTTTGGTTCTCATGTACTAGCCCAAGACTAGCTTGTGTGGAAAAGACTGGAGGGCATTTTCTTTCAGACAAATTGTTTTCATGGGAATGATTTCCTAGAGAATTATATTAAATCCTTTCCGTGAATCCTTGATTTTGAAAAAAAAAAAACAACAAAAAAACAAAAAAACCCAAATCCTTCTTATATATCCTTGAATTGGGGGACTTTGCAATTCTTTATTTGGAGATATAAATGAGCACCTTAGTGAAAGTCCTTGAGAATTTTACCCGCTAATAGGCTAACCTTATTTAACTGGAATACTTTTTAAGTGATTCAGCCTGGTAAGCGAGGCTTCGCCTTGAAGAAAAAATTTGCCTCTTGAGTTATGAACCCTTGCAAATAAGGTTTTATAATAGAAACACTGTCAGAACTTTAATTATAGGGGAATAAATAGCAATGCTTCTTTATCTTCTGGTATTTCTTTACGTCCGGAGTGAATGTACACAGCTGTCGCTGGAAACCGATAATCAAGTGCTAGATAGCCGGGGTACAACTTACCACCCACCCTCCCTGGGAGCTGCAGCAGCAGAAGCGAGTGCTTAACAGGGAGGAGGCAGCGGGATGCGACCGCGGGAGCGCAGGGATGCGGGAGCCCAGGGAAGCGCCCTCTGGAGCGCAGGGGTGCGGGAGCACAGGGATGTGGCCACGGAAGTGTAAGGATGCGGGAGCGTAGGGAAGCGGCCGTGGGAGCCCAGGGATGCGGGAGCGCGGGGATGGGTATACGGAAGCGTAGGGGTGCGGGAGCGCAGGGATGTGGCCGCGGGACCCGGGGAGCGGCGGCGGCTGCCGTGGGGGGGGCAGCCGGGGGCGGCCTGGGGAGTTGCCCGGGGCGCATCTGGCACGGAAGGGTGGGGGGAGACACGTTGGCACCGAATATCCCAGTCGGGGAAAAGACTTTTCCCATCCCGGCGAGGCCGAAAGGATGGAGATGGGGGCAGAGAAGGGAACCAGGGTTAAACGAGGCCAATGGCAGCTAAAGCAAAATAATTATAAGACGAATGAAGGGAAAGGCGAGGAGGGCGCAGCGGCCGCTCTGAAGCGGGAGGCCATCGCTGCGGGGGACGGCTCCGCGGTGCTCTCCGCGCAGCCCGATAGCCTGCTCCGCGGGCGGGAGCGAAGCGCAGCTTCCTCCGCGGCCCTCCGCACCGCTCCACGGCCGGCGGCGCTCCGAGAGCCGGCAGCCTGCCCGCCCCCACACCGCCCTCGGGGGAGGGGGGGCTGCCAGCCACTTACTTCATTGATAATAAAAATGTAATGTTGATTTGAAAATAAGCCTTTTTTATGACATTTATATCTACAGCCTGCAGAGACACACAAACCGCGGTGCCTTTTCCGCGGGTGCGGAGCGGCTGCCCGCGGCGCGCAGCTTTTCCCCCAGCCCTCCGCGCCTCCGGCTGCCCGGCTCCATCTCTCCGGCGGTTTGGGTGTTCGCGCTCCAAACGGAAAAAGAAAAACAACAACAACAAAACCCCACCAAAAAAAAAAAACCCCACAACCCAAACAAACACAAAATACCCCCAAACCCCGAAAGAAAACCCAGCCAAGGAGCGCGGCGCTGAGGAGGAATGGGAGGGATGCGTGTTTGGGGCTTAACCCTTAGAGCTTTGAAGGCAAAACAAGGAGATACATTGGAAAGGCATGTCTGTAAACAATGATAATTAGCCTTTTCAAAAATCATAACACTGATTAAAATCTCTGATTCATTATTTATTCATCACAGAACCTCTTTGCAGACCTGGGAATAGTGATTAAAACCTAAGTGCTTCTCGACTCTGCGCAGCTAGAGACGCGCCTAAAAAGGGGTTAAAACGGAAAGGAAAGAGGAAACTAAGCAAACAGAATTCTTCTTTTAAGAACCAATACTTTCGTCTTCCTTTCCTGGCAGGAATACTCCTATTCCCCCCAAATTTTGGTATTATGAAAATGTTTCTCATACTAAGTACAAGTGTTAGACTGAATCCAGTTGGTACTAAAATTGCAAACACACTTTCACTCCCAGAAAAGCCAACAGAAAGGAACTTCTTTTAACTCCATAATAGCAGGTTACATAGTAAATGAACAACTGATGGTCAACTGGCCAATTATGGTATAAATATCCGTTGTTTACAGTGAGGTGTTAAATGAGCCTTTCGAGCACAAAGGATCAGACTGTCTAAGCTACAATTTGTGCTTCATCCCATTATGTTTCCCCTAAAAAGGCCCGTGCCGTTGTAGGTAATGTGCACACAGAACATATTTCTTTCTGTTGATTTTAGCTTGCTTTAATTCAATACACACTCTTGTTTACTTTTTAAAATTTAAATAAATGTCAGCATTGTATAATTTCTATGTTAACAAAGCAGTGAGCAAAATCCCTTGTATGTTTATAAAATATTATTGTTTAATTCACATAGTTTAGGAATTCCAAATGTTGAGAATAGGAAGGAGGCCAAATACCATCTGTTTATAACTATGATGCATCATCATATGTGTACTTTAAAAAAGAAGAAGGAAAAAAAAAAGCTTGGTCAATCATGCCACTGTTCTATCTGTTAGGAATATGGTGAGGATTTAAAATCACTCTGTGCGATTTGCAGGAAATTTTAGTGTGGTTTAATTCTGAGCAGGGATGTTTCAGGAGTTGCTCACGTCTCTGGTCCTGTTGGAAGAGCTGCATGAAATACTCACGTGCCCCAACTCCTACAGACACAAATTCAATCACTTTCTTCCAGCCTCAATATTCCCCCCCTCTAGACACCTAGAAACAAAAACTGGAAGAATTTTTTAACTCCTTATAGGTGGGGGGTGGGTATGTATTTGGGGTTCATTTCCAAGTGATTCATACATGGATTCCTGGATTTTTAAGGACGGGGAAAGAAAGAAAAAAAAAAAAAAAAGCCTGATGATGTTGTAGCCTGGCTTGCAAAACACAGGCTATAAACTATCATTCAGCTGATTGTGCAAATGTTTCTAAAAAAAAAACCCCAGCCCTCTCTGTCAAATGTTAAGAGTTTTAGGTCCCAGTTAAAATAGGTCCTCGTTAAAAATAATACATTCCATACGATGGAGTTGCACGTAATGTGCATTTTAAAGAGAAGGTAGTCTGCAGGCTTAAAAACAAAGAGAGTGTCTCCAAGTTAAGTAGATAAGAAGATTTTTATTTTTTTTTTCCAAACCCAAGTTAATTAGCTAGTACGTCAAGCCTCATAGATGTCTTCCTACCTTTCAAGGGCTGAAGAATCCCCTGTAAATGTACTTAAACTTCCTAGTGAGGGCCAGGGAGATGAATGCAGAGATTAGGGCGAGTATTACCGTGGCTCCTCAGTGCATCCCAGCTGCAGTTCATCCTACTGTTGATAATGATGCTTGGAGTTACAGAGGTGGTTTCTGAAACTCACATATGGGGTCCTTTCCCCAAGGACAAGGAATAATAGCAGCACTCAGGTGGTACAGGGAGGGTAAGAACAGATTTGCAGTTATCTTTGCCTGGTGTGTGGTGACTTTTTCGGCTGCTCTGATTTAATAAACAGGTGCATTCGGGACCAGGGCTGTAATTCTCTGATACACTGGGAGGTTTTGGTTTTGTGTTAACAAACAGGGGGAAGCACAGGTGAAGTGAAAAATGTCAGGGCTAGCTGGAATCCAGCCCTGGCAGAATGCTGGTGCAATACAGTATGAAACATTTTGTGGCCAAAATCTTAGCAATTTCTCTAATACCACAATTTAGCATAATATACTCTGCGCTGAAATGCCTGGGAGTTTGTTTTTGAACTTCTTCTTTTCTACTGTTACATTTAACTTGCAGCATCTTGAATTACTTAGCTAAACCCAGATAGAAAGTTACAGCTCCTTTACCTCTATTTGCTGCATGGAGCTGTTACTGCTAAAAACTGGCCATCACAGTGTGAAAGCTCTTTCCTGTATGTCTTCCATTGTAAATCAGTCTTTAAGGTAACATTCTGAGACAGCTTACTATCCTGAAGGACCCTTTTTTTTCTTTAATTAGCAAAGGGAAATGCCTTACACACTTTCTTAAGTAACCTTTGTGCAGCAGGTTCTATCAGCAGAGATAATTTGCTGCCGTGCGTTGTGTTTAGTCTGCTCACGCTGGCACTAGGGGAGAGAAAAGCAGGACAAAAGACACCTTCTGTCACTGCAGTTTGCAAAAATTCCTAAATATGAAGTGTATACATTCCCAACTCAAAAAAAACCCCTGCTGTTTGCACCAGCTCCAGATAGCCAGCCATGCATTCCTGCGTATTACTTCGTATTTCCATGGCCACGTGATCCTTGGTCTCCAAGCTGAGGTAGCAATCAAGGGGGCAGATTGTCCAATTATGATGTGCATACCTGTCCACGAGGAATTATATGGAACCCTCATACTCATTTATCACTTCATTTCTACACGCAGGAGTAGTTTTATGAGATACAGTGATAGAAGCAGTTTCGAAGGTTGCTAAATACCATGTTCATTGCATGCTTGGTTTCATGCAGTTCTTGGAGAGTAGGTGCAGAGAGATGGGTATTTCAAATCTCATCCAAGCACGGGTATAAATTCTATGTAAGGAGCTGTGGTTGAGGTTATGCTCACCCCAGTGTAGTGGGCATATCTGCTCTACCCTTTGGACATCAAGGTGGGCAGTCACTGGTACCTGAATTGGGGCCAACAGCTTTCCACCCTGCAACTGCACATCTTGCACCCTGTCTGAGGGTGGCTGCATTTGCTGCTGTCAGAGCAGCAAACAAAGTGCACACCAGGCATAAGGCATGCAGTAATTTATGGGGAAAATGTTTTCCTTGGTCTATCACAAGAACTTCTAACACCCTCGTGGGGGATGAACACCTTGTGTTCCCTCTAGCAGTGGTAGCTGAGGGCATTCCTCATCTCACCAGCTCCTGGGCATTAACATTTAACCGTCCTATAATTTGTTTTTTAAGTGAAAGCAGGGAGATTAATAAACTTAATCTAGCATTCACAGAGATTTGAGGACAGCTGACCTCTGCCCTCTAGAGACCCAGGCTCATTTAAGAATCTGCATCTGAGAGAGCCCCTACAGTTGTAATGTCGCAGTGAGTCCTGTCCCCCATGGGCTGCAGTGTGTCCCCTCTCTGCAGCAGAAACAGCAGTGACAAGGAATTTGTTTCTTTTATTTATGTCTCCTGCCTCTGAAAGGGTCAGTGTTAGCAAACACAGCTCCTTCCTGCAAGATAGCAGCTAGAGCAGCTCTCCTGGGGGGGAACCATAGCAAAAGTAAAGTCTTCGTCAAAAAATAATCAATCTTCCAATTTGTTTGCATTTAGGAAAAAAAAAAAAATCCAACAGGGAAAACAAAAAATAAAGGAAACTGGAATGTCTCGCCTCTGTTTTGAGGCACAGGTTTGCAAGTTTTTGGTATTATCCTACAAAAACCTCCAAATCAGCAAAGCCTTTCATGTCGAAGCGTTCAGCCAACGGAAATGCTGCCTCAAACTGCAAAGCCTTATGCATGGATTTCTTTGCACATTTCATGCCGTACAATTCTTTGGAAAAATTTGGATAGGAGTAGTTTGTCAATGCTATTAATAGATATGTTTAATGCAGAAGTGTGCAATGTGATGAACAGCCTTGGCAGGAACCATATCCAGCCTGATTGTATTGTAATACTGTTTGATGCAGCAGTATGTTTGATCAGTTACAAGTGATGAGTATCATATCACATCAAACAATTTAATACAGTCTCATTGTATGGAATTATGGCTGCTGTCAATCAGCATGTGGCCTATTCCTTGCAGATCTGTCTTTGGGAGCTGGAATACAATGGAAGCTACATGTACATTAATAAATAAAGTGCTGCTGAAATTCCATGCAGACCTGTTGAGATTTTTGTTTCTCTTTCATGACCTTTTTTTTTTTTTTCCCCCCTCTTGTTTCTTTTATTATTATTATTTTTGCAATTTATTTTTTCTTTCTTCTTTTTTCAATGCATGGAGATGAGTTCACCTGGCCAAGAGGCCTGCCAAGGCCAGGACCGGTGTGCTCTGAGGGGTGCTTGGAAACCAGCCAGCAAAGATGTAGGAGGGTTGGGAATTTTGTTTTTGTGAATAGCAGCCTGAGTATAAATCCACTGAACTTGTTTTCTGCTGAAGCTTCAGAGCGTCTCTTTTCTTGGCTTCCTCAGGGGAAGGAGAGGCTACCTATTAAAAATGCATATGTTTTGTCTTACTGCTTGGTGCACCTCACTTGATAACCCCCTACTTTGATTTGGGGCTGGCACTCTTTGAACTTAAAGTCTCTTCCTTAGGACTGATATATTCAAGGTGCTGGAGGGAAAGCCTGTGTCAGATGAAAGATACGTATGTAAATAACAGTATAGAGGTGGGGTTTAAGGCATTACCCATTTTACTATCAGTTTCAGACATGTGCTGCTCCGATGCTGGCTTGCCTTGCAAAAGCTTCAAGTCCCCACCACAGTGTATGATTTTTAATGAAGTCATACTCTGCTGCCTACAAATATGGGGTCATGCTACACTTGTACGGGCGCGATGATTTCAGTAATATTGCTTATTGTGGTCAAAGAGGGCAGGAGATTGCCTTTTTGCATTGTGTGGCTCTGGGGTTTTGGAGCCTGCACAGCCAAATTGATTACATTGCAGCAGGCCACACATTCAGAGAATAGAGGTGTCACGCTGAAAAGCCAAATTTCAGCAGCTGATTAATCAATGTAACGACTGTAAGTTTTTCCACCTTTTGCTACGGTCTCTGCCTGCAAATCTGAATAATAGCGGCGCTTGAAAGGGAAACCTCAGAAGAAATTCTTGTAGATACTAAAGGAAGTGGTTGTTGACTTAATAAATGACACATTTCCTTCTACATACCAAGTTATCCTAGGGGTTAAAACGAAGCGTGGTTAGAGACAGGGATGGAAATAAGGGTATCTGTGTTTAAGAAATATTTCTGGTTGAATTTGAAGGCGGTGACTGGAGTTTGAGCTCACCTCTGGCTTGGACGGGTTTCCATCCCATGGATTTCCCAGCTTTCTGAAAACTGCATGGACTGATCCCGATGAAGGACTTAGAGTGATCAGGGCAGTGGAGCTAGTCTGGAGAAGCTTAGCCTTTATGTAACTTGAACAACCTGAACTCAGAGGCATCCTTATAAAACAAATAAAGGAAGACCCGGCTTGCTCCTCTAATATCATCCACCTGATAATTCCTGAGCACCGCTCAGCCAGGTATTTCCTCTGCCTTGTAATCCAAGCAAGATAGACAAGACCCCATATGTTCCATTTTCCTTATGGGTATGGGTGTCTTGTTACCCCTGTAATTTTGGAATCTTGTGATTTTTATGGACTGGAAAATGGCCATAGTTATACCCTGCTCTTGCAAATGCATCTGATTAATTCAGAGCCGTGATGTCTGATACTCTGGGTCTGTTGTGGTAATGTAAAGTTAGCAAGTGTATAATAATATTTCTAAGTGTCCTTACAGGAAAATTATATTTCTTCAGACCTAGCTTGTTACATAGTTATTAATGATACTTGGGAACTGCAAAACACCTGAAGTGGAGCCTGTCCTACCCCAGTTTATTGCATGTCTGGCATTAATCAGGAATGGCTCTGTCTGACACCATGATCCAGTCAAATCCTGTAGGCCACGCAGGTCTGGATGGTATTTAGATCAGAAAACTCATCCAAGCAAGAGGAGCATTGGTTTGCCACTAATCCACAGGAGAGCAGTACCTCCACAAGGTTATTTGTAGATTATAAGGCCAAGAAAGGACTATTTGGATCATCTGGTGTCACGTGTATAACACAAGTCATATGACTTCCCTCCATTAATTCCTGTTTGAACCAGAAAACCTCTTCCTCTACCGGTCTAAAAATTGCCAGCCATGCAGAAGCCACCACAACCTTTGATATTATTAGATACGGTGCTTTCTGAGATATTTTCTCTCAAAGAAGGAGCCAAAAGTGATGTTTATCTCCTGTGATACTTGTTGCTAGGGCGAGGATGTCAGCCACGACACTGAGACCAAAGATCCCTAAATATCAAGGGGAGCCAAGCCTGCCTTTCCCTCACGGTCCCACCTCGATCTGACGTTCTTCATTTTGCCCATTTTCTGGGGTTGATGTTGCAAAGGGCCATTCTTCAGCAGACACCGCAGTGATTCTGTGCACAGAGTAATGGTCCATTGATGAGAGTGGTCCCTGCACTCATCTGGTGAGATTCACCCAAGATCACCAGACATGGCATTACTAAAATGAGAACTGTGCCCATAGCTGAAAGGCTTCGAATTGCTGTGCATTTTAGGGGTTGAAAGAAAAAAAAAAAAAAATTTAATGGCATTGCTGTGGGTTGTGAAACTCTTGATGCTCACTGGGATGAAAGACACCATATGTGAGATATGCTGCTGATTTCTTATCATCAGAAAACCTGTTCTGAAAGAGTACAGGGACTGATTTGTGCCTGCTGGAGGGGCAGTGTTTCGGGGGCTGGAAGCATGAAGAGGAGTTAGTGAATGAGAGTGGATGCCATTCCCCTAATGTACATGGATGGAATGAGCTCAGGGTTAGCACTGTTGTACTAAAATGTCATATTTTTATTACAAGGAGAAAAGTTAAAAAAAAAAATAAATAGATCCCCCCCCTTTCCTTTCTTGGAGGGTGGAGGGAACAACATTCTTAGTGACTCTTATTGTGGGGAGAGCAAGCCATGGAGTGCCAGGACAAGGCTCTCCTCCCTCCCAAGGATTCCTGAGCATCCTGTGCCCAAGTGACCTGGCCCTGTGGTGAAGTGAGGGACCCCTGGACGTGGTGCCCACAGCACTGTGCTGTGACACATCCATCCCAAACACGTAGGAGGCACATGAGACAGCTTGCTTTTTGCAAACAGTGCACAACCCCCGTGCGTGTGCCAGGGATATCCAACACGAGATCTTCAAGCTCATCACCAAGAGGATGTTCTTAAAGGTTTTTTCCAACCTAAATGGTTCTCCATCATTCTACGTTTCTCCCTTCTCATCTTTGGTGCAGGACCCCCAACGAGTTAAAAGTCTAAGAGCTGCTCAGAAAGAGGTCAGCTAATAAGTGATATCTAAATCCCAGTCCCAGATTTTCTGTTTTAAACATGCTGCACAACTAACAATGTGACACTTTGGCAATATGATGGAGGAAAAAAAGCAACAAACCTGTGCCAGCTGACTGATGAGCACCCATCTTTTTTAATTAATTGGGTTGAAAAATGTCTTGTGTCAGTTTGAATGTAGAGGCTCTTTCAGCTGTGTTTTTCTGGATACATATATAGTAGATACATCTAACTGCAGATTTGAAAGCCCAGCGTGAGGCCTCATAAATGATAAAAATATGTATATACTAGAATTATACACACACATGCACACACATATTGGATAAATTGATGCTTAAACATATATGTGTGTATAAAATGTTCTGTTCTCTGTTCTGAGAGATATTTATAAATAGATTATATATATATATTTCTCTTATTCACAGCTCTGTGTGAGTGTGTATTCTCAAATCTGTTTTGTTTGGTTTTTTTTTTTTCGTGGTATGCTTATTAGCTTTTAGTGGAGTAATATATCTGATTTCTCTTTAAATTAAATGAATTTATTTGTCTGCCTTCCCTTAATGGAATCAGTTTTGATATATTCTTTGTTCATGCTGTTACAGGCTTCAGTCTAAGGGCTCTTTGTATTAACTTTTTTAAGTTACATTACAAAGAGGTTTTAAGATTTCCCAACAGGCTTTTATTTAACCAGAGCTTTTGATCTCAAACCTGCTGGGGCCTAGTGAAATCCTTACCAATTCTCCAGTAACTCCTCACTATTGGAATTTGAAAAGACCCACCTGAAGGATTTAACTCGCTGTATGGCTTCAGCCATCCTTTAGATGCTTCTATTCATGCAGACAGCAAGGGGGTCGAGGGCACCCTTTGTGATCCTCCAAGTAGCCTAAGGTGCCCTTTGCATAAGTTGTACTCCTGAGGAAATAAAAATCAGGAGGACACAAACCTATATACCTTATTTCCTGCTATCTTTACTTAAAGGAGGAGCACAGGGGGTCTGCTTAACATCCTTTGCTACCTAAATACCTTTTGGACATGGGAACTCAATAAAGGAACTTTCATTGCATCCATTACCCTACTGCGGTGCATAGCAAATTAGATTTAAAAGGGTACTTTTTCCCTTACAGCTATTTCTATCATTTTCTTTAAAATTTCAATTTAGTGTCTGGTGACAGAATATCCTGCAATGTACATTAGAACTATATAACACCAATTACACTAACTGTGAATGTTATTTCAAAAGAATTAGTTATATTAAGTTATAGACAAACCGTTGGGGAAAAAAAGGTCAGGTTAGGGGGGAAAAAAAAAAAAGGAGCTATGTGATAACGTTTTAAAGGAGCAACATGATGTGAATGCTCTTTTCATTTTTTAATCCTTTCATTTTGCATAACCCACACTGAAATTTCGCTGCTGGCTTGGGCTTTGTTATTTAGGCAGGGGGATGGCACGTCCGTCCCCCTCTTAGTTCACAGCTACAAATCGTGGCATAAAAAGCTACAGGAGAGTCATGCAGTTGTGGAGAAACATCATTTCCTCTGGTTTGGGGAAATGGGATGTCACAAATTCATGAAAAGTCTTCTGGCAAACACTGATGACCAGTACTTAGGAGAAAAAAGAAATAAAAAAGGAAAAAATACTGGCAGACCAAGCTTGAAATAATATAATGACTAAGCACATTCTTGTCACAGTTTTGGTTGCCTATTTTCTTTCTCGTGACTGTGACACACATGATATGGGTCTTACCTGTGTTTTCTGTTCCATTGCTCAGATATTTCTCTTTTCAGTCTGATGTTTATGTAAAACCACTTCAAAGGTGCAACACGATCTAAATCTATCTTCCTTCATGACCCTTCCTTCCATTTTTTTATTTGTTTTTGGAGCATGGGTTGGAGGTTTTTTTGAGTTTCAAGACATTAGCTGTTTGGGCTGCTACTTTGTGTGAATTTTATCTGGAAATGTATTGCGTTGGAGATGGTTTTGTGTAGATGAGTAAAATAAAAAGTCTCCATTTGAATCCTTCTTTCTTTTCTTCCTTAGAACTGGGTTAAGATTTTTGCTGGAGCTGTACAAGGTTTGGTTATTTCAATTTGCAGGGATTCCTGGCAAATCATTTGTGTTTGTTTGCTGTCCTGTGGGATCAAACTGCCATGAATTTTGAATGATCTAAAAACTGTGTAGTTTACTCCAGCTCAAACCACCTTCTACTTGAAAACATAAATCAGCTCAGTTGAAATCTAGTCGAGGTCTTTTTATTTTCCCCACTTGGGATTTGCCCTGGCTCGAGCATTGCCGTGCTAGTCTCCCTGTTAGGAAGAGGAGATGCTGTGGCACTTGGACTGCTCCTGCAGGATAGCAGTGCCACCAGCCCAGGGCCAAAGTGCTGAGCAGGGGACAGTCATGACAGTCCATCACATACCAGCAAATGATGGGTCCTTGGGCAGACCCTGCGATATGGCCCACCTGGGAATGCAGCTTGTAACGGGCTCACCTGGGGGGGAGTTTTGGGTTTCTTGGAGGTCCTTCTTACACTAGTCTAGAATCCAATAACTTCACAAAACCCACAGGACTTCAAGTCAGGACTCTTTTAACTTGCAGACACGGCTCCAAGTGGAGTTACAGTAGGAGCTTTCACTTTTTCTCTAGCAGCGAAGTGAAATTAAAAGCAGATGCGTGCACTGGCATGGTCTCTGGGGAAAGGATGATATTATTTCACCAGCTTGACATCTGTTGAGACTAGATTAAAACTCAGAGTGTGCTTGGCTACTCCTGTTTTCTATATGCTCTGAAATGGATTTGCCTCGTCAAGTGCAGTTGTGGCTTTAAGCTTACCTACAAACCTGGAAGCCTCTGAGCTAGGGCTTCAAATTGAACTTCTTTGTGTTAAGGAGATGCAAACCATGAGCAGTAGGTTTATGTATTTGTGGACTGGATGGGAGACTTTAATATGAGTCTGTCTTTACAAGAGAGGGGAAAAGAAAGGTAAATCAGGAGGGGAAGAATGAGCTTTTGATTGGCAAGGCCTGACTATTTGTTTGAATGCGTGTCCACATGGACCCACAGGAAAATGCCCCCATCCAAGACCTTTATTCTTAATAACATTCCTGGGGAGCTTTCTAGACCATGTCATCTTTTCCCATCTCACAGAGAGGAAGCTGTGCTTCGCGGGTGGATCTTTTCCACCATGCTGTACTCATTGCTCTGTGTCTTGGAGGGGGTGCAGAAAGCCCTAATTTCCATGTGGATGGCAATGGCTGCCTTTGTTGAGGGAGCAGCACTGGATGCTGCCAGGATGCCTGAATTGCCAGCAGGAAACCAGAGCATCCCAAGTTTTATTCTACCAATTCCCCCTGTGACCTTTGGTAAGTAACTTAACCTGTTGTCCTCAGGATCCTCAGTAAAATGGGAGACCTTAATACTTATCTGGTGGGATAACCATGCTTAATACTCACCTAATTGGATGACAATACTTACCTACATACCTCACAGGGGTGTTGTGAGGATTAATTAGCTAATGTTTGTAAAGTGCTTTGGAGATGGAAAGCAGCACATAGTAGTGCTAAGCACTATTACGCCACGCCAGCACCAAGACCTTAAAATGGCTAAGGATGGAATAAGAGTTTTTATATGATTTAAAATAAGCCAATTGTTGAAGGCATCCGGATGCTGGAATTATTTTTAGACAGAGGTTCCTAAGAAAGTTGAGAAACAGAAAGATATAATTCTATGACCTGAAACCTGGTTTTTGTTTCTTTTAGTTGACTGATTAAACTTAATCTTAGTTAGGTGTCATTTGATGAACTGTAAAACCTGCTTCTTGGAGTTGAACATACATCAGTGTTTACTCTTGCTGATCAAACAGTATTTCTTGAAAGAAATATCTCTTGTACAATTAGGACAAACAAATATATTAAATAAGCCAGAGGAAGTGTTTATTTCTGCCTTCTTTCTTTCTGTATTTTGTTCTGAAAGCAGCTTTTTTTATAGGTGTAATTCTGCTCTTGTTCCCATTAGGGTAACTGAAAGGTAACTCTGCTGGAGTAAATGGAATTACATCAGATACAAAAGCATTGTGTGAGAGCAAAATTATATTTATATGTGGTCTGAAATGCAACTTGACACTTGAATTTAAAGAAAAATCAAACCAGACGTTCCTAGAAACACATATAGATGCAACTTCAACAAAAATTTTCAAGCTCTTTGTTGAATACTGTTTGTTTCATGGCAACTCCTAAACAGATTTTGCAAAAGGAAGGTCTGATATAGCACAGACCACATTTTCCTTTTCATGGGGGGAAACTTTGCAAGATTTTTGCCTTTAAATATTTTATTTGGTTCCTAATGCGGGCTCTTGGTCCAAGAAAGGAACTTCATAGTTATCAAAGCACCCATTTGTAATTTTTTTTTGTGAGAGCACTTCTTCAGATCTTTTATTCTCCAACGTTAGAGAGAATTCCCACAAATTCCTGAAATCTGTTAAAATACAGAGCAGAGTGCTTACATTGGTATGTTGTACATTGGCTGTCACTGTTCAAAAGGCTCTGCGTTTGCATTCTGGATATGCAGAAGAAATTTGATATACTGCTGGGCTAAGCACCAGGATTTGGTTGGCTCTAGGACCAATTCTTACATTTCTGCACCAGGCAAACATAAGAATGGGTAACATTTAAAATAAAACCTACCCCAAAGCCTTTCTTGTGGATATCAGGTTATTTGAAAATGTAATAGAGACCATTCCCCGTAATCAAGACTGAGTTAAAGAAAATGGCATCAAAGAGCTCCAAGGAGCCAAGAGGAAAACTCAACCCAACTCCAAGCACATTGTCCATGTCCCAGCTGCCAGAACAACCGAGGAGACCCTGAAGGAAGCTAGCCAGGATGTCAGGTGTTGTGGCTGGAAAGGATATCTTCCAGATTAGCTGGCATTTGGCCCTTCAGCTGCTGTGTGAGCCCAGCGTGGGCCCATGGGCCTTGGATCCAGCTTTGGACCACAGGAGGAGGATGAAGTGAAGTATGACTGACACTGTCACCAGCAAGCTTGTCAAGCTAATGCTTGTAATATATGCATATGAATATAATAGCTATCCAGTGCTTTGCAGTTGGCTGTTCCTGAGGAGGAGCTGGGGGGACAAGGGGACTTAGTGTTTGGGGAGAATTAGCCGTATCTAGGCAGCAGAATTTGCAGACTTGGAAGCTGGCTAATTTGGTTGAAGTACAGTACTTTGCTAACCCCTTGGTGCCCGGTGTTAACGTTTCCCAGGACAGGAACTATTGCCAAAATGGAGAGGATTGCCAGAGCTGGTGCACAGCCTGGAAGGTGAAGCTGTTGACAGGGAGGAAAGGGTGAGGAAATAAGAGGGATGCCAATTTGATGCTGGGGGACCATGACCATCAAGGTGGCTGTCACTACAGCAGCAAACTAAGCTTTTATTTCCCTTTCTGCTTTTGCCTGCTCTCTCTGCTGCTCTGGAAGGATCCTCTGAGCTAGATCAGGTCCTAGCACAGTTTGCTCTGCAGGTGAGTGGCATTGCCTGGACACTGGGCACCTCACGTGGCCCTGTCTCCACCTGAGAAACCCCCTGTAGCTTTCATGATGGAGCAGCAGTGCTATGGAGCAGTGCCAACCAGGCCTGCTCTCCCACCACCTCCAGGTATTTGACCAGGAGCATGCTAGGAAGAACTGGTCTGGTTTGGAGACAACAGAAGTAAAAATCTGCATTTCCATCCTTGCTCTTAGTGACCTTGGCCAAATCACATAACCTCAATGTAGAATGGGATAAAAGGCCTTTTATTACTTTAGGAATGATTAGGGGTAGTGAAGCATTCAGGTGCCACCGTGATGGAGACAGACACAGGTATGCAGAGCAGCTCCCATCATGGAGCAGGATGGGAAAGCACCTTTCCTGTTGTCTCTGCTCTTGCTGCCTCTGGCATACCTAAAGAAGTTGCAGCAGCAGATAGCTTTGTACACCTGGATTTAGTCTTTGCTCTCCTGCCTTACACAAATCAACTCCATCTGATGGTGCAGTGTATTTTTGCAACGTATTCATCGGTTTGGCAGCACTCCTTAAAAAAGAGATATTCTGGGAGGAACGCACAACCCAAACTCTGACTTTCTGAGCAGCTTATGCCTGCTGCATCAGTGATGGGGGATGGGCAGTTTGGCCCAGTAATGCCTGAAATTGCTTCAGCGATGTCTACTAGAACCTGTAGGTCAAAACTTTTGCTCCTAATCTTACAAGTATTTAATGCCAACTTTTATTTAAAAAAAAACCAAACCCAAACAACAAATAAAACAAACCCTTTAGCTATTTAGTGGTGGTACAAATAAGGGAGTGCTTCTGAATAGGAGAGCTTCAAGGTGACATGGAAGCATCTGGACACAAGGCACCTAGTCACTGAGGCTGCCTCTGGCCACTGAAGAGACACGAGCACCTCTGGGCTCATCCTCATCCTATGTTAAAAAAGCTCAGTGATCCCTTTCCCCCTTCAGCCAAGCATTTACCCTTTTGGCTTTGAACAGCACCCATGGTACACGGTGCATGGCCACTTTGGGGAGCTGAAGTGGCCAAACCCAGACCCTGGGAAATGGCTCTCCAGATGGTCACTGGGGGTGTAGGATTCAGCCTGGAGAAAGGATGTAGGCTGTGGGGTGGAGAAGACTGGGAAGGGTAGAGGCATAGCAGCCTCAGAAGGGGCTGGGTAAGTGTCCTGGTTTGAGCCAGGATGAAGCTAATTTTCCTTTTACTGATTCTTTTTCCTTCAGTAAGCTCTCTTTTGGTCAGGACCCCATTTCAAGTCACTCTTCTTTCGGGTCACCTCATAGAGAGGTTTCAGTCAAACTGTGGTAGTAAGACACCATGGAAACACCTTAAGAAGATAGCTTGCTTGCTGGTTTTAATAATTGCTGATGCTGTAGGTGGTTGGATCCAAAGGATTAAAAAGGATGACGAAAAAGAGCTGCAGAAGGAAGGCAAAAAAGGCTGTCTTAAATTAAGCATATGTTTGTAGATGGCCTAAGTTAAGTGAATGGCACCCTGTGCAGGATGCTGAAGCCTGCTGCAGATCCCAACCTTCTCGTTTGGGTCTCAGCCTCAGCCATCAGAGCAGGCATCCCTGCAATGAAGAGTATTCGTGCTCTGCTCAGCCTGTGTTGATTTCTGGAGCCTTGACTGGGATTGCAGGAGGAATCAAAGCGAAGTGTCCTCTTTAGGTCCTCAAGAAATAAAGCTTTCTGCTGCTTAACCATTACTTTGCATTTTCCCTTCCTTACAAAACGACTAAGGTTAAACATTAAGCGCCTGCAGTGAAGGACACCTGTATTTGCTGGTCCCATTATGCAGCTAAACTGAAAAGGCTTTACAGCTGTCTAAATTAGCATAATTAAATCCACATCAATTAAAAAACCTCCATCATCTCTTTCCCCTTCACATGCAGATAGTAGCATTTGTCTGAGGTGCTAAGTGACAAAGGAACTTTTTAACAGTCCAAGCCCTGGGTGAAAGGAAGAGTAAGAGGGTTTGTGTATTGGCCCAGGGTTCACCTTAACTCCAGTGGAAGTGATTAGTGGCCCCTGCTCTGCCTAAAGAGGTGAGACTGCATTTTGCATTACAATTCTACCAGGACCAAGAGCCATGCATTAGAGATGTGCATTTTACAACTGTGCTTTTCCTTCTATTGCTCCTTTATACTCCATTAATGGGGGTAAACAAAGCCTGGCATGATTTGGCCAATTTCCCCTCACCCTACTTTCTTCTCTCTTCTTTTTTTTTTTTTTTTAGGTTTTGTTTTAGGGTTTTGTGTTGTTCGGTGTGGGGAAGCCCCAGTGACCCCAGGATAGCAGCAAGGCTGCGCTGTGTGATGCTAGCAAAGAGAATTCCTCCAGATGAAAACTGACATGGGGTTCAGGGGTTAATTTCTGGAACAGGCGCATTTGCATACAAATGAAAAATGATGGAATTTCTGTTCTCCTAAATTTTCAATGTCATCAGCATCAAACAGCAGTCAGTGCTCCCTTGCTGTTTGAAGAATATTCATTACTTCAGAAGAAGGGGCACCTTGTTTGGTATTAATCTCCTCTTCAGGTCAATGACTTAATTTGCTAAACTCCATCTGAAGTGCCACTCACTTTCTGATTTCTCTGCTATTCTGCGTTATTTTTCATAACATGTTCTTAATACTTTTTTTATTTGTAAGGGGAGACATGTCTCCAGCAAATGTGCACTGGAGGAAAGAGTGCCTTTTTTTATTAATTTTTCACCCAAAGCACTCGGCACTTGTCTGCATAATTTGTAGCACATTTGGGTGTCTGCTTGTCTTAAAATTAGTGGCGTTTTTAGCAGAAAAAAAAATAATAATAACGAGAAAACAAATGTTTTACTTCCAAAACTGATACCCAAATGGACATCTGGTGCCTTGTGTAACAAGGTTACAGGGTGTCACGCCTCCAACAAAAGGTAACAAGCAGTAAAGTGATTAATCCCCCAAAGAAAATCATAATATTCTTTTAGTTCCTGCCTCTGGAAATTCTCATCTGAAACCACAGTGGCTGAGGACATACCGAGGGAAACTTTCGTGCTAGCTCTTATTTCCCCATTGTCCTCTCCCTGTCTGCCAGGGTCCTGAGGAAGGATCCCATTTCCCCCGTTTTTGCCCTTCATGGTTATAATTCTTCTCTCTGAATAGGATTATTCAGGGGATCTTTAGATCTTCAGAGCTTGGGGGTGTTAGTGGGTAATTGGCCCAGGGCTCTCGGATGGCCATTCCCACCCCATGGCCTGGGCACTCCTGGCAGTGGGTCCCAGGGGGGAAGTGGTTGTCGTTCTGCCCCCCTCCCCACTCCAAAGCATCCTCCCATCTAATTCACATGGAAGGCCTGTAACAAAGCCTCCAAGTCAGAATTTGCCCTATAACCCTTTGGTTTTATACAGCTAGGGCTTTCCGAACTTTCCGGCTAGACTTATTCCTGATTCTCAAGATAATGGGGTTTTTCATTTGTTTGTTTTTTAATTATTAATCAAATCTGATTTTTTTTTTTTTTGCATGATTGCTTATGGAAATGAAGCAATTGCACTGTCTGTTTTTCTGTCTGTCGCCCCTACTAACTTTTGAACCTCTTTGCCAATATCCATCCAGTTTGTTAGCAGGCTAGAGATCTCGAAGGTGTGAAGTGCTTTTCAGTTTGTTGTGGGTTTGGTTGTTTCCTGAATCTAACCCCAAAATGACAACATTTACTGTTTGAAATGGTACAGATAGCTAAGCTTTTCTGGTGGGTTTTTTGTGACTTGCAAAGGGGAGAAGAGGTGATCTGAGGATTAATTCCCCTCGTGTCTTTATGAAGCCTGTTAAAAATTAGCCAACTCACTCTGGGTGCCTCCAAGTCCAGCTGGGTGAGGTTCAAGATTTTTTTGCAAAAAAAAAAAACCAAACAGCAAACCAACCAACCGACTATTTGCACATAGTATAGACAGACAATTTGCACAAGATTGCATCTCACTGCCTGCTCTTCCTGTATCCTTTTCTTAAACTGAATTTTTGAGGTAGGGACAATGCTTTTCTGTATTTATAGAACATGTTGCTCAGGGGGGTGGCAGTCCTGACCAGGACCTTAGGCACTTGGAAAATAAAAATAAACATTGGCTGATGGGAGGGAGTTATATTCCTACCTGCAGCATTAAGTTAAGAGTGTCTAAGGGCCTTGATCCTCAGCCCCAGCCAAGCTGGATTTAGCATAGGTCATATTAAGGTGGAGCAAAGGGGGCTTTGTGTCATTTTTAGCTCCCCTTATCCTGGGCTGGTGAGCCCCAGCATGCTGGGAGGGCCCATGGGATGGGATGGCAGAAGGCCGGCAGCGTTGGCCTGGCGCCATCCCGAGATCCTCTCCACTGAGGGTACTTTGGGGGTGATGGGATAAGCCAGCTTTGCAGAGGCAGCTGCTTTCGGAGCCTGGATCCACCTCGTTACCCATAAAGAATATCCTCAGCGTGGAAAACTTTCTCTGTGGGAAGATTTGAATGCGGGAACGGATCCTGCACTGACATACCCCTGCACCTGGTGAGCAGGGAGATGCTCCCCTCTGCTGTGGGTTGCTGGGGTTGGAAGGAAAAATCAAGGAATTGTCAGAGAAAGCTGAGAGAGTTGATAAAATTGGCATAATCCAAAGTTCAGGTCCAAAGAGTTACAACTGTCCAGGTCTTGTGTTGTAAAATACTTGTACCAGGGAGGCTGGATTCCTTTTGAGTCTCTTACGTGAGAAAACAGAGGAGAAAATGTGACTGTCATGAATGTTTTTGTACTGGAAGGCTTAGGCTTCTAGCGAAGGAGCTGAGTCTTAATCACATCTGTCTATCTTGTTTTATGAATATTGATATTTAAGTCAGAAAAAGATACTTGTCATCATAAGTGCATCAGACTCTGGCACTTGCGTGCCCAGAAGCAAGCGGTTCTGCTGCTTAGCTGCTACAGATGATGTCAGTTTGTTGAAATAATATATCTCTGCCAGCTGAGAATCTGGCCATAAAATGAGAAAAGTTGAGATTCCCATTGTTGAGTTAGTTTGGCCACATTAAAAATACGTTGCTCTGGAAATGTGTATATGAATATGCTAATGTTTATTTTGCTGAAAGTGCGTGCCAGGATGTGCCATGTGGCTGAGTTAGTGTTACTTTAAGAATCCCAATTTTTTGCCTTTTCAGACTTTTGAGCTTTTAAACTTGTAAACATAGCACTTTGTTGGCACAAGTCTTTGTGATTTTATGCATACAGCTGACTTTCATCTTCACTTTTTACATCACCTTAATACTGTAAGAGAGAAAGCACTCATCTGATTATGATAAGTTTATCAGAAATACTCCAAAGTTTTCCATGACTAAGATATTATATTGTTATGGTGGTTTGCTACGGGGTAATTTTGAGACAACAAACAGAATATTTCAAAGCCCAGATGCCCTGTTTAGACAAGGGGGTTTATATTGATTAGAATCTGCTTTCACCTAACATCGTGTAGTAAATATCACAAAGACGTAATTAGAAAATTTGGTACAATATTTAGTCCTAGTCCCTGTGTGCCAGAATTGTTTGACTACTGAGAAACTGGAGCTTGTTTGCATCCCAGTGTGTTGTGAAATGCAAACTTCAAAGAAAATATTATATCTCCCAACTCCAGCTCGTGAGAGTCTTGGAAGTATAATACAGAAAGGCTTAACAATCCCTGCTGAGGAAAGGGCAATTTGACACTGAAACTACTGTTAAAGCACCGTTGACACACTGGTGGGCAAAAAGTGCTTATTAGAGGAGTCTAGTTACAGTCTCAGGAGCCAAGGAGAGAAAACGCACCCAAGTCATTGTGAGAATTGGCAAGTTGCACCAAATAGATGCTTTTTGTGTATATGTCTGTGCCTTTTTTTTTTTTTTTTTTCCCTCCTTAACTACATGTATCTACATGTTTGTTCCATAGGCTTTCCATAAGATTGGGGCCCTCGTGGTATTCAAATAAAATATTTAGATTTGCAAAACTTCTGGAAGCCAGACTTTAAGGCAAAAAAGAAGTTTTTTGTCAGATTGTCAATGTCTGAATTTCATCACAATCTGTTCAGCTGTTTGTTGCAGGCAGGCGTAAAACACAGTGGGTAAGTGTGTGTTTGTACTTCTTATACATATTGAAAGAGGGCTGCCTAATCCCCTTGATGAGGAAAGCTCTGTAAATTATGTACATCTGCAGGCTCTGTGCACGGGTAGTACAGAAGCAAATAGGCAAATCAGCAATTTGAGGGAGCAAAGAAGAGTTTTCTCATAACTCAGTGATCGGGACCCTTTTAGCAGCCCAGCCTCCTGGTGATGTCATTTAGTTGTTGGGGTTTTTTTAATGACCCGAGTGTTTTGCCTTAAAAACTTTGCTTAGGAGGCCCTTCTACACACTTAGGATTCCTGGCAAGAGAAAAAATTATTTGCTGATGACAGCTCTGAATATATTGTCTTTAATTGTCACTTCTGTCTCTGTCCCATCCTCTGCACTGTGCTAAAAATAGTCACTTGGGTTGATGGTTTCAACACCATCTAATGTATGTATATTATTGCATACAAACCCTACATAAAAATGTCAAGAATGAGACCTAAGCAAGGAACAAAACTGAAAATCATGAACATGAGACAGGACCCAAATAATGAGGGTGTTGCAGGGAGATATGATATTGATGTCTTTCTGTACATACATGCAAGCAGAGCTGTTCAAATCCTACCACCTCCCATGTATAGAGGACACCTAGAATAATATTTGCCATTTTTTTTCTTTTAAAATAATCCGTAGGTAACATTTATATTTATCCTTAACCTTCCTCTGTTTCCTTTAATAGCATGATTTGCTAATCATGCTGCAACACTTGTAAGGTAAGTGCAGAACATATTTTCCTGTCCATTTTGCAGAGGATAAATTTGTCCAAATTACACAGCAAGTGTCTGGCAGAAGTGAGACTAGACACCAGGGATAAAAATCCCTTTGATTTCGCTGAGGCAAGGATTTTATTCCAGGAGTCTTGTCTCCAGTTCTCTGCTCTGTCTACTGTGCTTTGTGTGTTCTGGGCTTTTGTTGATACTCGATACAAGTCTTGGCTCATAGGGTTAAAGGAAATTCTGACAGAGAGGCAGCAAAAGTAGTGTTAACATGACACTGTCGTTATGGTTTTGTCAGCATTTCCATTATAAACTTCTCTTTGCAGCAATTATAAATCAACCATAACAAAAAAAAAAAAACAAACCTAAAAAAAAACGGGGGTGGGGAAAAAATCACTGTGAACTAAAACTTGGCATACCAGAGTCCAGGAGGGAATTTTGAGCTTTTGGAAATAATGGCTTCTGATTACCACGGACAGGCATGACATGATGTGCAAATATACACTCCATATTGTACTAGAAAAAACCACAGTGAGTGTCACCACTTTGTCATGGCCAAGACTGTGAGGAGAGAGGGTCTTTCTGACTTTTGGGAACGAGAGGAATATTTTATTATTCCCAGGAACATCTGATTAACTGGTTCTTAATTCTTCCTGTTTACTTTGTGTCATCCCATCTCAGGGAAACACGATGGCTGCCTTTTGGGTTTCCAGTAGATCAGACAGTCAGCTGGTGTTGATCAACACCGCTCCACCAAAGCCCAGTGAAGTGAGGTTGACTTACACCAGTGGACAGTCTGGCTCCGGATCATCTTTCCCCAGAAGGCTGTGGCATTTGCTCCCCATTTGGAGCACTAGCTAATGTTTGTGTAACTTTGAAAGTCCATTTTGCCATGCTGATTGAATTCCAGTTGCAGGGTAGGCATAAATTGATTTAAAAGTGTTTTCACTGAGGACATGGTTACTTTTAAGTTGTATTGTGTGCCTATTTATTGCATTGTATTCTGGGCTTTCTCCTGGTCGACAGCAAAACCATGGAGCAGGTGGTGCTCAGCCAGTTCAGTGCCGTAAGGACAGTCCAAGAGGATATAACTATGCCCTACCCTGTCCCCAAATCGTGATTTTTGCCTGACAAAGCTGAGTCACTGACCATTCTGGGTCAGAGCTCCGGGCTGTCTGTCCCTCCTGCATCACCATTCATGAGTCACGCTGAAAGACGAGCTGTTGGCTCCTAGGAACACTGCCCAGCACAGCATTCCCCAACAGCCCAGCTGGAACTCGACTCCTGATTTCTGAATTCAGCTTGGAAATAATTACAATGCCGTAGTAGCTTTGGCTGTCCGTAGTGTTACTAAGAACCAAGAGCTAAATGTGAAGCAGCTTTTACAGAAGTGCTCCAGTGTCAGGTTACAGGGAGCAGACATCAAAATAAAGGTGCAGGAAACTCGAGGTAACTCTTTTAATTACACTTCAGGGTTGGATGCTGGAAGAAGAGGAAAAACTACTTGCTGAGGGTTTTTTTATTTTTTTGCAATGTGACATTTCAGTGATGTACCAACAGAGGAAATTTTGCTAGCAGAATCCTGTGAGCAAAACACTTCTGAGAATGTATGTATACAATTGTTTAAAAAAACACAGGGTTACTGACACAGATGCCAATTTGGTAGGGCATATGGAACATTTACACTTGCCTTTTTCATTCTTTCTTGCTACAGCTGGTACTGATTTAGTATGTGAAATTTTACTAGCAGGAGTGCTAATCAAGACAGAGATTTCTGTGAGGATTTAGTCATTTATGTGGAGGAAAACTATGGGTGTCATTAAAAAGTACAAGATCATCTATGAGAGGAACATTATCATTAGCAACCTAATTTTTAAGGCAAACAGAGGGGAAAAAAATACTGTATCTCTTGAACAGCAGCAGAAGAAAATTATGTTCTTGTAATGTTCAGAGTCATGCCACCTCTCTCTAAGTTTGGGAGAATAAAATTTTGAATTCACTTTAAAAAAAAAAAAAAGCAGTAGTTGCTCCAAGTGGTTTGTTTTGTTGTTTGTTTGTGTTTTTTTTTTTTTTTTTTACCCAGTGTGATAGCCTGCTCTGCTGCATCAAATGGATATGGCTAGGAATGGGATTCAATCCAAAAAGCACATCCAAATCCTCGATCTGTGTTTGAATCTGAGGCCTCCATTCAAACCTAACTCAGTGATGGGGCTGCATTTCCCCATCCCAGCATTTGAGAAGGATCCAGCAGAAGGATCCCATGCCTAAAATCCAGAGTTTGTTTCAGGAATTGCAATCTGGACCTGGAATGGAGACATTAATACCTTAAATACTAATTCTGGCCAATTTCTGATGGTGACAAGGAATACCGTATTCCATTAAGAAGGCAATGAGAGTACTATTACTTCTCCAAAGAGGTGATTTTACATTACACACAGTGTAAAAAATTATGCTCAGGTTTAACTACTGTTTTCTGCCAAGATTATTTCAGTGCAAACAGCAACAGCAGAACTGCTGTATGTTAAATATGTTGTACAGGTGGCCCAGTGATATGGGAGACCTGAGCAATAAAAGCCGACATCTGCGGCCGGAGGTGCCCGAGAGCGGTGGAAGCGGCTCGTGGTCCCCATGGAAGGTGGCCAGCTGCCCATGCTTGCAGCATCACTGTTGTGGAGAGATGTGTGAGGAGCTCTAGAGTGAGCTCCCTGCCTCTTTCCTGCTGCTTTCTCCCCTAGTTTGGGCAAATGGGGGGAAGGCAATGGTTTCAAGCTGAAAGAGGGGAGATTTACGTTAGATATTAGGAAGAAATTCTTTGCTTGGTGGTGAGATGCGGGCCCAGGTTGCACAGAGAAGCTGTGGCTGCCCCAGCACTGTAAGTGTTCAAGGGCAGGTTGGATGGGGCTTGGAGCAACCTGGCCTAGTGGAGGTGTCCCTGACATGGCAGGGGGTTGGAACTGGATGATCCTTAAGATCCCTTCCAACCCAAACCATTCTATGATACTATGGATACGAGGAGGATGCTGGGGTGATACCCTGGGTGATAGATGGGACTCTGTAACACCTAGAGATTTTCCGGTCAATATGCCCAGTAAAAAAATAAATACCTGCCTGCAACTATACTGGACTTAATCCCAGCTTCTCAGGTGTTGAATTAATATCAGGACTCCTGAATACCTTTTCAAGTTACTCTGCTTTGACAGGCACTAATTCCTGAGGCAAGAAAATGTTGAGCAAGGTTTGAAGAAAAAAGTCCAGGCGTCTTCATTTGTTTCAGGAGTGTTAGCTTCCTCCCAGGTGCCTCCCTTGCTAGAGAGAGGGGAGCAGTAAATTTTAGGCAGATTCCCAGGTATCACTGGTTTCAGCAGCTTTGCTGTAGTGCAGATGTGAGGGCTCTACTTTGACACCTACAGGTAACAGCTCTCTTCATAAATGCTGCAACGTTATCCCATGTACTTTGGGATTGACCAGGGCTTAAACTTTTAAGGAAGTCCCACTGAGTTGGACATTAAATCCTTTTTTTCACTTCTACAACCCCAGATTTCAGCAGTTGTGACTTAATGTTTCCTAATATCGTTATTTTCCAATATCACATCTAACTTTAATCACTAGTAACAAAGATAAAGACTTATTATAGAGCTGGAAAGAGCTAAATGGCTTCTGGATATGACGATGACAATTGTCACTTAAAAGGCTTTTTCCCAAAATACATATACCACTAAACACAATCATCTCCAGGGGACAGGAAAATGGCCATCAGGCTAATTAGCTCAAAGCAAGTGAAACGATAAGGGAAAAGGAGAGCTGACATTTGTGTTGGCTTGAACATTTCTGCTTGCACTAAAATTGCTTGTACATCTGTGAAAGCTGTGCAGAGATGTTACTTTGTGGACCCAAGGAGTGGGTCAGCTTCTTGCCTAATGGTGTTGGGGCATCTCAGATCTGATGCTTGCAGGAGTGAAGTTCCCTTCTCCAAAAAAACCTCAAGCATTTGACTCATGTTACAACTGTCCAAACGTCTTCCTAAAGTGGCAAGGCAAAAGATTCTGATATTGGGTCAGAATAGGAATATTTTAAGACTTGTCCCTGCCTCCCAGAAAGAAAACAAAATTGAACCATGATGGAGAATTTACTGTTATCATCGATAAGGATGGTTACATCACCCAAAATGCACAGTACAGCAATCTCAAGCCTCAGACAGTTTGTGATGTTTAAACATCTTAAGCACTGTTGAGCATTTTCTCTACATTTCTTGATATGGCGCTGCGGTTTTATTTAAGCAATCCCGAAAATCGTGGCCAGCTGCACCATCTGCCAGAGATGATGCAGGATGGGTGCCTCCAGCATGTCAGCTCTCAGATGTCATTTAAAAGGGAAATGCTTTCTGTACTGGGAAGAGGGCAGAGACAAAGAGCCTGGGCAGGCAGCAGGCTGTGCTAAGTGGAAAGAAGAATTGATACCTTTTCTAAGGCCTGACCAGAACATCTGAGTTCCTTCCCTTGGGGTTTCTCACCCCCAAATGTGCTTTTTTTTTTTTCCTTTTTTTGTGTGTGTGTGTCTTTTTTTTTTTTTCCCCTCAGCACTCACAGATCCAAAAAGCCTACAAGAGATAAAGAGTCATCTGATGTGGAACAGGTGGCTGGTCCAGGTCATTGAGTGCGATGGTGGCTGTGAAAGCAAAGTGTGCGGCGAGTCCCACCTCGGAGCGAGGCTGCACAGTGGGGATGCAGTTGGCATTTAAAGGTCAGTCCCTCACAGGTCCCTCTGCACGATCCTGGCAGCAGGTGACCTCCGTGACTGCTCTCCCATCTCACACATCCGCCTCATAAAGAAGCCAGGCTGCACCTTTATGAAACTGTTTGCAGAAGAACGAGGTGTGATCACAACTAAGCTGAAGGGTGTCATATTCACTTTCCCGCCGACATGGGGACCAGTGGTTGAATATTCGATTACATGTCAGTCACAGCACATTAGGCAATCTTCCAGTCTGCCAGCTTTGCCCTTCCCAGCTCCCAGCAAAGTGTCATCAGGAAAGAAGTAGCACGGGGAAGGATGGAGGCGATACTGGAGTAATCTTGCTAAGGGAGCTTCAGTCCCCATCAAAAATGTCCCTTCTTATAATTACAGTGGGTCTAGCGGATCCCTCTAGGGACCCACTAGAGGGTAAGGTTGTCCATGTCTCCTGACTGTGGATACAAACCACTCCTTTCACTGTTCACTTAGTGCTGTTCGCTTTTATCTTTGGGTCTAAAGGTATAAATGTGTGCAGAGGTGGTACACGGCGTAGTGAAGAATTAGGAAACTGCCATTCCAGCAGTGTTCCCAAAAATACTCTGCTCTTTCAAATAAAGTGGCTATAAAAACATGTTGCTCTGACCAAGCATTTTCTGGACTGTTTTGCTTGCAAATTACTTAGTGAAAATATGCTAGGAGTGGAAGTTAAGGGCTGTGGACAATTTCCCACTTTGCTAAAGCCAGAAAAATCATATCTCCGCTCCAAGAAGGAAACTACTTTCCAAAATGTCAGCTCATGCAGAAAGTCCCAGTTCAGCTGGAATGAGCTGCTCCGTTTGGGCTCAGTGGTTTCTGGGATAACAAAAAACCCCGGACATCCATGCTGGGAAGCACAAGCATGAAAGGATAATGCAGGCAGATAATTCCTGTTGGCACTGGGACCTCATTATGGTTTTTGTTAAGTGTCCTCCACCTGTTAGCACCAGCCACGTGAGAAGCGAACGAGCGGCGTTCCCATTTTGCATCTTCTGCTTCCACAGTGGAGCTGCACCTCCTGTTTGGAGAGTTTCAAAGTGAATTTAAAATCAAAGGAGACAACACTGCTGTTACTGGGTGGGACGTTCATAAGCAGAACTTTAGCTTTGTCTACTTTGATTTCAGATTCACTTTGAATGTTTTTCTGACAGGAGGTGCAGCCATCACAAGACTTGCTGTAGCAGCATCACCATTAACTTTTCAAGTGACCACTACTATTTAACTAGAGAGACAATAAGATTGCAGTGGGTGTCAATGGGAATAACCTTTAAGATACTTCCAAAGCTTCAAATCTGTCCTCGGGCTGCAAAACTCCAAGAAATACTTAGAGGGAGAGACTGCCTGCGGATTGAAGAGTACAGAGTGATGGATGAAACAATAAAAATGACACCACTGGTAAAACTGAAAGTGGGATGTTGCTGTTTGTGATGGGTCGTGTGTATGATTAATGTCAGGGTGATGGCTCCCAGACCCTGGGTCATATTATGGATGCAGCATGAGACCCTTTCTGTGGTAGGATGGCTGGACCCATGCCTGGTAAGTCCAGTGAGGTGAATTTGGCCTGTCTGATGGCTGGTGAAAGAATACCTCCACAAGGAGTTGTCTGCAAGGACTAACGGCAGCCCTTCATAGTAGAGTGGGGTGGGAAGGGCAGGAATCCATTTTGGGTAGCACCTGGAAAAAAGGACTGTTCTCCCCCTGTATCACCCACTTCTCCTTGACCATGTTTGAAAAGGGCATCTTCAGTGCCCACGGCAGTGTTGTTGCAGACAGAAGGACCCGGCTGAGAGCAGCCGGTGAAGTGTGCCTTACTTTTAAAAAGAAAGATGTGTCTTGACAGCTTGCCAAATACCACATCTGCCTCTCTTTGCACCTCTGTGGGTGAAGCTGAACAGCAAGGTGGTGAAGATGAGTGAACCTATCAATTAACTGTGTGAGGGCTGCTCTCTCATTTTCTATCCAACAGCTGTAGGTGATTTCTGGCCTGGAAGGACCTCCCTGAAAGCCCATCTGCAACACCTGTGGGAGAGGCACAGCTGTGAGCAACTTAGGGTGGGGTGAGGAGGCATCACACAACCACCTCAGATGGGCTGGCAGGAGGGTGAGGAAGCACACTTGATATATGTGTTGTTCCTCTTGTTTTTCTTTTCTTTATGACAGACCTCTGTTGGGCATGCTGATGCCCATGCAAGCCCAGATGGTCTTTGAGTTGGATGTTTCTTCTAGTGCTGAAACTGTTCCCCAGTTAACCAAGTAAGTCTACCTTTGTTTATTTTATTTGGTCTATGGATTTTGGGGTTATAGCTCTAGTACTCTATTTTTAATTGCTAGTCACAATAATATGAAATCATAACTTGGTGGTCTGCAAGTTTCTTGTTGGGAATGTTTTGCCTGTGAAACCGTATTTTCTACACACGGCATTGGCATTGTGTAAATTTTCTGAACAACTTCTATTATCTTTGAAACCACAGAAACAACAAACAGTTATAATTATAGTCTGAAGATGCTTTAGTGTTTCAAATATGCCTGCAGTAGTGGTATTACAATGAAAGCTCCCTGCTTGCCTGCAGCTTTTGCTGTGTTCAATGACATCACAATCATGCCATATTTGAGCTAAAACTTCTGTCCTTAAACTGAAACAGCTTGTGTGAAAGCTCTTAGGTTTTTCTTCTCATTTCTTGTGATTGTCCCTGGACTAAAATTTGTTGAAACAGTGAATAAAGTAGCATAGTTTTCACTGGCTTTGTGTCTGGGTTTGCTACTGAGAAGTTGTAGGTATTTCATATTGTTGGATTTTGAAAGTGAATGAATGTTATTTAAAGCCTCTGAATAGGTATCTGCTACTTGTTGAGCTGTGATCTTCTGGTCCTGGGATATTTGACAGTCATGTGACTTGTGATAAAGGAATTACTGAAAGTTATCGACAAAGACATGATAGTGTAATTGTGCAAAAAGTCTTAATTTCTGGGGTAAGTGCACTTTTAAGGGTGAAATACTTAAGCATGTGTCTTTGAGCACAGCATTAGATGTTAATATGCCTGAGCCCGCTCTTGGATGGTATGAACCACATCCCACTGGCAGAGCTGTGACATTTACAAGCTGAAAAACTGTCCAGGAACATGTGACTCCATTTTCTTTAAGGCTGAATTTGTGCCTATTCATGCTTGGTCATAAAGTTCCAAAAAAGATTCAATCTTGTTTCATGGTTTTTGTTTAAATTGTCTCGAAACTCAGGGAGCTTTGTTTGAATAGCAGTCCCTAGATGCCTAGTAGTTTCCATTTCCAATGAAGACCTTTGCAGCCCTAGACCTGAATTACTTGTAGCTCCTTGGGGATGCAGCAGTGTGGCCAGAACCACATAACATAGCCTCCCACTTGTGAGCAGTAGGATTGCTGATGGTTCTGCAGCACTGAAGCAGTCTGAGCACATCTTCCAACCCATAGCCAGAAACGTTTCTTATGAACATTAAGAACCACAGTAATGTCCAAAAATAACCACAGTGGCCTGCAAAACTGGCTGAAGAATGAGGCAAGAATTTCCAAACAAATATCTAATTACTATATTAAAAATATTTCTTTCATGTAAGACTTAGCTTAACTAACTCTGTAAATTGAATGTGGCATCTTTCTAATGCTTCTCTGAGTCTCTGTGATTGTTTTCATTATTGTTATGATTGTAACTGTTACTAGAATGAAATTATTTACACATGAAGCTAAATTATTCTTTTCATTGCTATTCAGCTCCTGACTGCATTAGACTGGTACACTGCGTCTGCAAAATGCCCATCTTCTTCAAAGCTGCAGGTTTCCTCATCATTGGGAGTGGCTATGGCATCATGTTCCCATTGTTTTCTGCATTTAGGATGTATCAGGGCACATGAAGGAAAGTGAAAAATAACAGTTAAGGGTCCTCTGCCTATTGCTTAACTGCTGCAGAGCCTTGCAGTGTGGCCTGCTTTGGGCTTTTCTACTTCGTGGTGGGTACTCAACTGCTGTCTGCCCACCATATGTGCCTTCAGGCTGTCCTCACTTCAGCAGGCTGTTTTCCATGTGGAGACACCTGATCACTGTAAAAGAATCATCCATTCAAACTGTGAAACACGCCCAGCCCCGTATGGGCTCTATGGCTGTTGGTGCCCTAGAAGTCACCATTGGATTTTCAGATCTTTTTCCTTTTATATGCCTATATGGGTAGCATGGAAATAGCCCACAGACACCAGAGCGATGGTGTAACCATTGGGTGGTGGAGAGCTGACCAGTAAGGCCATAAAAGCCAATGAAGTGTGTAAGCACATAATGACCAGCCAGTTTGCAGCAGTTTGTCTGTAACACATGGACAGACACAGTCCGGTGGTTACAGAGTGTGTGTGAGAGCCAGGAGAACTAACTTGTGGTTCTGGATTGGCCCCTGACTTGTGTGTGACCTTGCTGCAGTCACTTTGCTACCGGTGGCTTTGCTGTTTTCCTGTTTGGGAAGAAGGGGGGATAGAAGTGTCAGGCATGGGGGGTTGTGGCATCCTGATTTATGAGTGGTTTTAAGGCTTGTGTCCGAGATCCTAATGGGAGACTCTAGAGAAGTGCAGAGAGTCAGGCAGGTGCTTGGTTAGAGTAAATCAGCATTGTTCAATTAAAATCAATAGATTTATCCCATCTGGAGTGATAAAGGCTTTCCCATCAGTTAAAGCACTGGTCCTTAGCATGTAAGAGGAGTTAGGGATGCTGCTCCTTCCCTCCCAGGAAAGAGTGTGCTCAAGAACATGCCCTCTCGAAAAAAAAAAAACCACCTTGGGCTATGGAATTTGGTTATCAACAAGAAGGATGTGTGGAAGTGATGTAGGGCAATTTTATTTAGGAAACATGGAAAATGAATTTGAAACTCTTGTGTTACCTTTGATGCTTTGGCAAGGACAAATGAAAATTGGCAGCCCTCTGTCTAGCAATATAAAAGCGTTAACATCTGCATAGCTTCTGTTGGTAAATTTATGGAACAGATTGAGTAAAACTGATGTAAAAATGGAACAGGCTTTGAATGTGAGCAACTTTCAAAACAGATACTCTTTCTGGAACCGGTCTGCAGTTCGTGCTAGTTTAGTTAACCTGATTCAAACCTAACCTGAATGTTCTTAGATCACTTTAAAAAAAACCCAACACATCTTATTACTTATTTCCAGAGGTATGACAGAGAGACATAAACCCAATTTAAAAGTGTTCACAAAAAATACTAAGTGTTTTAAAAGCATTTCAATTAAAAGCTTAATCCAAGGAACTTTTTCTTAGGCCTGGCCTTCGTTCCCAAAATCTGAACAGTAATATTACACAATAGACTGAGGTGCTGATTATGCCACAGATAATGTAGTTGTTAATGATCGAGTTAATGTTAAAAGCCATTACTGCTCATTGACATAATTCTCAGAACATTATACTGGAGAAGTGCACCTTTTGTGTAGCAACAAAATGACAAAATTGAAATGTTAAAAGTTGAGTGTCTGAATAATAGCCTGTGAAATCATTTAGACAAGATTATTGTTGCTGCCATTGTAAAAGAACCAGAGAGTGACAGAATGAGACAAAAAAAAAAAAAAGGAGGGGGAGGAAAAAAAAAACAGGCACCAGAGTGTCTCTTTCCTGAACGGAGATGAAAGGTAAAGGGGATTCCTGTTCTTCTCTCTCTCTCTCTCTCTCTCTCTGCCTGTCTAATTTGAAGGGTCTTCACCTAACAACAGAGCACCCTCCTCTGGCAGCTCGCCAAAAATGAACGCCCAGCCAGACGCCTTCGGGATGGAGAAGGGGCACATCTCCCCAATACTGGGTGGGAAGCTTTGCCTGGCACAGAGGAAGAATAGTTTCTGACTACTTGCCAGGAAAATCTAGGACAGTGACCCCAGCGTTACATAAAAAAAAAAAAGTCAATGGTGGATGTTTTTGCTGTTTTGCCTGGAGAGGAGGGTGGGTTGTCAGTGATTGCAGCTGCTTGCATGCTCGAGGTCATGGGCTGGGACCCTTTACTTTAAACCTGGAGGATTTGCAGGTCGCTTTAGAAAACTCTCTGAGCCCCATGCCACCCACGGGCATCCCTTTGACTCTCTGGGCTTTAATAACACAGAGAAAGAGTGCAGAATTGTGGTAATGGGCTCAGCAACAGACAGACTATTAAACGCCTGCAGTGGAGGGACGCTTTACTGAGCAATATACTGTACAACAAGCCTGTGTTAAAACATTGACCCACAACATTTGGTCCATAAAAATGGTTACATTCACAGGGACTCCTGGCAGTGATAGTTTTAATGCAGGGTCTGTGTCATGGTATAAAATAAATTACTTCCGACATTACAGTAAATACTTAAAAGCTCCACTGAAAACCTTTCTGTGCAAAGCAATGAGGGTAGTACAACTACCTGCAAGCCATGGTAGTTTTGTTCCTGAGCCACTCACAATTATTTGCTTTTATGCAGAAAACCCCTTCAGCCCTGAAGCCAGGTCCTCCTCAGCTCTCCTACCTGTCCTCATAGACCTGGGCAAATTGTTGTGGAAAAGGTATTGAAGGGCAATGATTGGACTGGATTGTGTGGTGGATGGTGTCCCTGCCCATGGAGGGGGGTTGGAATTAGATGACCTTTAAGGTCCCTTCCAACCCAAACCATTCTGTCATTCTATGATTCTGCTTACATTCTGTATTTTCTAGGAATGTGGTTTGCTTGTATTATAAAGTTCCTTGCGTCACAAAGGGGACTTTGAGTTTGACTTGGCTCGTTTAGCATCCCTCAGCACTGACATATAGAAGTATTACCTGGCCTTTTATTACGTTTCCAGGTGTTGTACTGAGAGCTGTTGCCTAATAAATTTGGAGGCAACAGGATTCAGAGTCACCTCATGCAGTTTACCAAATTTACCACTTTTTCTTCAGTTCTGACCATTTGTTGTTTTCAGGTGGGGAGCTTGAAATACAAGAACCCCAATGTCAAATCAAAGCACTTCTTCATCCAGGCTACCAGCCCATCCTTCAGTCTTCACTATTTTCCTCTCTCTACTGCATTAACTTCCCTGGAGGGCTTTAATTCTTGTCCTCTTACAATTCCTGTAAGCTCCCACAAAACCAGCCAGTATATTCTCCAGGAACTGTCTTTCTCAGGGTATCTTACTACAGGGTCTGCTACTCTTGGCATCCTCCTCCTGTGACCCCAGCCACTATTGAATTAAATCTCTTCCATGGTTTGGCTCTGAATTGCAGCCTAAAGTCCATAACTAAACTGTGCATGATATTGGAATTCAGCAGGAGCTGGGGCCAGCGATTAGGGATGGTAGACCCTGCCATTTTATCTGTCATGACAGGATGGAAATTTTAGGGAAGGAAAATTCCTGGCGGGTCACAGTTTGGAAGGAAGGTAGCACTAGTATAGAGCTTCTGTTTCTGCTGTGCTCATTGCTATAGTGTGAAGGATTGGGCAATTGATTAAGAAAAGTTAGGGCCTAACAAAAGGGATTAAACCATCCACTCCCTCTTGCTATGCAGATATGGATTTTATCTATTCTTTTTTTAAATGTGTGGTCTTCCAGCTAAAAAAAAGAAAAAAATCAAGTTTTTTTTTCTTCTGTCTTCAGAAAAGATAAATCTGAACATGGAAATGTTTCTTAAAATCAGCAAAACTTGTTAGAGAGACAGATATCTATGGCTGGAGGTTTTTTCACAAAGATGGCCTCACCTTTGGGGAACAGACTCTGTGCAGGTGGCCTCCCCATTCTGCCTGGATGCAGCTGTGGCCAGGGAGCATACAGAGAGTGGATGGTACCCATGGGGTTGGATCTGGTGCAGGGCTGGAGCTGGTGTGGGTGTGCAGAGCATGGGGCAGGCTGTCCTTAATGTGCTTGTGATGGCTCAGCAGTGGAGGAGGGCTGCCATGGAGCCTCCTCATAGCCCTTGGATGTATTGTTGTTGTGGTATCCCTTTGATGGCGGAATTTTGACATGTCCTCTGAGTGCTGAAATAAGAGGTTCAGTCTGCCCTGAGAACTGAAAACTGCACTGTATCTGGCTGATTTGCCTAGCTCTAGGAGCAGTTCACAAAGCAGCTTGTATCCAAGAGCACGTACCATCCTCTGCACTCTCAAATAAGCAGCATTCAGTAAAAGTGAAATTATTGCTCCTGCCAGTTTTTCTGTTCTTGCCATTTCTTTCTTATCTAACTCTGAGCTAAGGCCAGCTGCTCTTCACCTAGATATTTATTTCTCTTAGATACTAATCAGTTGAGTAATACCTGCAACTCATCAAGTGGGGCTGGGAGTCATAAGAGCCCTACAGTCACAGAAGGGCCTGGTTTCCCAGTGTGCATCCCTCTTGGTCTCATCTAGCAGCTGGATTAAAGAGGAGATGCAGCTGATCCTGAGCAGATCCAGCAGACTATAATTCGGAGGAGATAAGGAGCATTGTAAGATTCAGGGGCCTATTCTAGAAAAATGCATGAATCCTGCTGATTTTTTTTTCCTCTGTCTCTTTTGAAATGGCTCTGGGCAATTTAATTGTAGCTACTTATCCCTCAAATAGGGAAGTGCCATAGTTTGGGCTAAAAAGTTGGTGAAATCCAGGGGTGTAGGCAGAGGTTAGGAGGCTATGAGCCTGAGGAGTGCTGTGTCTGCTAGTAACCTGCTTTTGAACAGGGAGAACTTGTGATAACGTGGTTAAAGCATTGTGTGAAGAGCAAAGGGTTTCTGAACCACTTCCTGACCTGTGGCAGTTGGAGTTGAGGGAGCAGAAGATGTTTTGAAGGGGGGGAAGAGGGGAAGGAAATTAAAGAGGCTGTGAACTGTTGCTGAGCTGTGCAGATGGGGAAAGGCAAGGTGCAGGTGAGTTGATGCTGAAAAGCAAGCAGAGGCAAATATTAAATAATTTGAATATGCCCCCAGTGTTTTTTTTCAGTGCATGTGTGTGCTTGGCTTGTCCATATCAGAGCCCTCAAGGTCTGGGTAAAACGTTAAAGAAAACCACTAACTGGTCACTTTCGCATGTCAGTTAGCAGTGTCTTAAAATGTGGTTAGGTTAAAAATACCAGAAATCATCCTACCTGTGCACACTCACATCGAATTAATGCCCTGTCCTTCATTCAAGGAAACATTTTTGCCTTTTAGCAGCAAAGAGATTAGTTAAAAAGAACAGGGAGCAGCACAGATATTTCAAGAAAATGAAATCCAGCCAGGAAAAAGGAACCCTTCATCCTCCACAAAACCAAAACAAAACCAACAACCCAAAAAAACTTGATTAGTGTCAGCTTTAACCAAAGAAATGTCCCTTCTGAGTGGAAGACCTGAGTCCTGTGTGTCACCTCAAGAAAAACTTAGTATTTTATGGAGAAAGTGCTGATACAGCTGTGGCACAGCACAGCTTTATGAATGGGGTGTTGATAAGCCTTGTGAGCAGCCATCATATCAGAATTACAGTGCAAACCAGGCCTGTGCACAGGTCACTGCTTTTTATGAACACGTGTTCCCAGATCTTATGACAAATAGGAAAGTAGCCCATTTTGACCTTTGAAGCCTGTTGCAAAGTCATTGCTGAGCTATTATTTGAGTAGCTTGAGGTAGAATAATGTTCAACTCAGCTTCCTGGAGCTGCATTTGAAATGCAATTAATTGACTGCTGTTAGTTGTCAATTAACATTTATTATCAATTAGTTCATCAAATTGATTAGTTGGCAGGACCTTAAAGCCTAAATGCACTCCTTTCCATTATAAATATGTCTATAAGAGTAAAAGCTACTCACTAATTGATGTCAAACTGAAATTGCTTATGTTGGTCAAGAGACAGAGCACATTGTTTTTAAAATCCATATTAAATTAATTTTGCAGCAAATACATCAGTAGTACATGATTTTAAATCACCATCTTTGGTGGATGGGACTTTGTGCACACATCTCTCAATGCCATTAGAGAGGACAGGTATAATACAGGAATTGTTGGTAGCCTTTTTCCTTATTTGAAAAGTGATGCAGTTTCAGACAACCAGACTGATTCTTTATTAGTCTGCCCACCAAAATGGCTCATGGTGAAATACATGGCCTGGAAGCCTTTTGGTTTCAGCAGATATACTGCAAAACTATTTACATTTCTCCCTTCTCCACTTTCTCCCCTCTAGGCCTGTGCAGAATTTGGGGGTCCTTTCTCATGCAGCAGATGCTAATCAGGTTTATTCAGAAACAATTCTTCAGGGTCAAAACAGAACACAAAAAGGAATCACAATGTATTTTTCTTTTAAATAGTGATGGGAGTGTTATTTTCCTTACCTTATTCTTGCAGGTCAGTAATCAGTTCTTATGTTTGTGAGCACCTTATTAGAGAGATGAGAAAAGAGATCTGGGCTAGTTTTGCAGTTTTAAATGCAATTGCTGTCTTGACTTATTTGCTCTTAATCACAGAGCTAAGGAACAGATACAGTCCTGAAAAGTATTCCTTTAACTTTTTGTATGTGCAAAATACCTGTGAGGGGTTATTCATTTTTATTGCCTTTGTGCAACGAGATTATTCCTGCATCCCCCAAAACTGTGACCTAAATATGGCTGAAAGACACAACATGTGACCTGCTTAGTGCTGCCTGTCATGGCCTGGAGCCACAGCAGGAACTCTATTAGTGGGAACAGCACAGATGCTACCAGATGGCCAACATATTGTCCAGAGATGACCCATGTATAATTGCAGAAAGTTCAATACATTCAGGTTTTGAATTTAATTGCATTGACCACCTTAGCTACTGCTGCAACACAATTTAATTTATTTAAGGTGGACGCTTACTTTTAGAAGGAAGGAAATATTTATGCTTTTAATATCACGTTTGCATTTTGCAAACTGTAGGGACACAAGCTCTGTGCATGTTAACAGATGTTTACAGAGGTCAGACTACCTGAATGCAGTTCAGGCAATTCAAACAATAAGGGAGCAATACAAGATTTTACCACCCCCCCTTTCACTTCCTGCAGTTTATGTAGATCAAGTTCCATGGGACCAAACCTGGCAGTCTTGACTCAAGCAAATAGTACACTGGAGAGGGTGAAAATAAACAAAAGGACTCCTTTGAATATCTGAGTATGAGGAGTTTGCTTGAATAGTGACTGCATGAAACGTTCCTTCATTTTTATCTTTAAAAGATACATTTTGGAGAGACAGTGTGATTTACCTATTGAGACTTCAGATTGGAAAAGTAAAACCTTGTATTCAGTTTCCCTCCTGCACACCATGGTTATCCTATCTTAGCACAGCCCTGGGGATCATCCCAGGAGCCTTCTGACTCAGACTCAGGGTCAGGACCTTCTGGAGCCAACCAGCCCTTTCCATGCAGCATAGCACTTGGCTCTTTTCTCAGCCTCATGTAGTGCTGCTGTTACCTTGAGCCCTATTATATTAATTTTGAGTGGGTTTTATTTGTTTTTCTATTTTTGAGCCTGATGTCAACTCCACATACTGCATGTCCATGAGAACTGACAGAAGGTAGGAACTTGGCTTGTTCTTCAGGATCAAGAAGCCCAGCTGTGTGTGGAAGTGAGCACATAGGCCCCCAAAAGAGCAAGTTAAAGGGTGAATCATGCTGCAAGACATCAGGAAGGCTGGAAACTATGCTGAGGAGGGGATCACTCGTGGGGCTGTGTTGGTTTGGAGTAGGTTCTGGCACCAGTGGCCTCACGAGCAGATTTCACTGCAGATCCATTCATTTTCTTTCTCCCCATTCTCTTGCTTTACTCTGTTGGCTTTCTGGGCTGTAAGTTTTCATGGCACTGAAATGGAAGACCTTAGACTAGCTTGGCCTGGCTAGCCTTACACTCTGGTAATTTATTATAATTTTTCCTTGAAGTAAGTCATAGTCTGAGTTGTTGCATTAAGCCATTTGTCAACTTTCAGCAAGAATATTCACCAAAGAGGTTGTTCATCAAAAGATGACTTAAATGGTAAGTGTTTTTGGTGTGTGTATCTAATATAAAAAGATAAGTTGGTGATGAGGGATGGGTCCAAACCATAACATGTGGTTCTGCATCCAAATTGTCAAGGTTTGTGGGCTTTTTGCCCATTGATGAAGAAGGCCTCATTTCATCTAGCTACAGCTCCACTCTTTCCCTAAATTTAGTGCTCAAGGTCTCGATTTGTATTCATTGCTACTAATACAGCAGGCTGAGTTCCTTCACGTGAAAGGAGGAAACCTTCCTGTATACCAGAACCATCACAATGAAGAATAGTTGTTTTAGGAATGGGGGTGTGGGTGAATATTGCTCTTTAATTTTTTCCATGCTGTCTCTAATAAAATGTAATCACCGCAGCGTGTGTTATTGATTTTTGTAATTGCTTCTTGAATGGTTTGGGCCCCAAGACTGCTACACTGGTGAGGATGTCACTTGGGTTATATATATAAATTAATGGGTGATGTACCTTTTTATTAGGAAAGCCCTCTAATATCTCAGTTAAAGATGAAACACTTGTCCCAGAAGGCCTAGTTGGTAACGCTTTCCAGTGTGACTTGACAGCAGTCTTCCACCATTATTTCCCTTGTAGAGCTTATTTCAAATGTTTTTGGTGCTCACTGTAAAGTGATGAGGCCACAGGTATGGAGATTGTTCATGGAGATCCTGTGGTTACTGTGTCTGAGCTGGAGCATGTGGCTTGCTTTTGGCTTCCAAATGTGGCTGGGACTGTCATGTTTGTTCCCAGAACAGAGCAGTTGTCCCTGGGTACTAGCTGTGTATCACTTTAATGTATGTCTCAAGACAGGCTGAAAAGCTCCCATATATATGGAGTCAGATGGGGAAGTGGATAAAGGAAGGAGAAGCTGCAGAGGTGTGTGATGTACACAGAGAATTGACCCATGTACATGGGAACCAGTTTCTTCTTGAATAGGGTAGAGTTTAGGTTATCTTTTCGTGACTTCTAGCACAACATTGCTTTCACCAACCAGAAAATCCAGCTTGAGGTGTCAGTGAAGCCTGAAATGCAGCTAGGAGTCAAATTTATATGTCTGAAGTCTTGGTGTGGGGTTTGCATGACAAAGCAGGGCTGGCATTGGAATATTGGGAATCCTGAAGAGAGAGAGGTACTGCCTAGCCTGGGTGGTCTCTCCCTCCAGCATGATGATTACACTGCATCATCATAGTTCTGTGAGATGGTTGATCTGATGGCTCAATACTGCCAGGAGAAGTTGGTCTTGCTGCCCTGCCTGCTTTTGCTGTGCATTCCCATGTGCTCTCCTGCATGAGGTTTGGTACTTGTCCAACCCCTTGGTGGTCTGGTTCAGCATGCACAGCTATGAGAAAAGCAACCCAGCGAGGAGGGTTAGAAGCATGCAGCTGTGACTAGGAGCTAACAGACTAAGACCTCTAGCAGAAGCAGTCTATGAAGGCTCACACTATTGAAATCCCTGTGGTTTGAGCTCCCTCTTCTAGAATATTTTGTGGGAAGACTCAAGGTACCCTTCTGGAGGTATGAATTAACACAGAGCTGTGATCCTAAGAGGACCTGCACTGGTTCTCCTGCTCCCAACACCTGGAACACCCTAGTTTTCTTTTCTGTAACAGCTTTCCTTCAGCTCAGTCAGAGGGAATGAGAATGAGTTCACCTGTTTTTAGGTGTCCAGATCTAGTCACTTTGGGCTTCCTTTAAACCAACAGGGAGAAATAGATCCTTTAAAATGCATTTCATCTGGCCTGGTTTTATATCTTCTTTAGGATGAGGTTAATCCCACATTAATGGCTTCTCTTTTTTCTAGCCTGAACGTGAGAAGAGCATAGCTCAGATGTCTGCAAGATAGACATCTGCATTTGGTCACATAAATCCCACCCGAAGAGCTGCAGCACTAATGTGAGGAACCAAGATGAATGGCTTCAATTAATAACAACAATAATAATACAGACTCTATAGTTTAAATATAAAAAATAATGTCAGATTATATTTTTTTCTCTGATGTGGGCCAGATCTTCCCTTCATATTGGTCAGATTATTTTTGATTCAGTGGGGCTCATGGGGAGTAGTTGGTTGCAATGGTCAGTAACAGTGGTGGTAGCTCCTTTAGGGAAGCTAAACTAATACACTCTTCCTGCAAATTCGGGCTGCTAGGAATAGGAGAAATTTCCAAGGTGAGGGTTTGGTTGTGTACTTTGGAATGAGACTGGAAACAACACCTCTGTTGGAGATGTCCTTTGTCAAAGCACAATGGCTGCAACTTTCTGGAGCTACTTTCGCCCCCCAGACTTACTTTTAATTAGTGTTTCTCATTTGGCTAAAGCTGAAGCAAACAAATGAAACTAATTACTCTTGAAGTTGGGTATTGCCTTCTCGAGCTTTATGAGCCTATTTTTCTGAAATTAGAAATTGCCTAACTATGTGGAATGTGTGCTTCCTACAACCACAATTTTTACAGTCACATAAGTGCTTTGTAGGCTACCTTTGGGTAGGCAGCAGTGACATCCAGTGGCCAGCGACCCGATCACAGGTCTTCTCCCAGAGCTGTCTAACCTGGGACATCTCTCCCTTGGATATTGTTGCCTGAGCCTTCTGTGGTATAATACACTTATTCCACTCAGTTTTGTTTTGCTGGTTTTTAAAATTATTATTTTCCTCCAGGGATTCTAAAATCCTCGGGTAGATCTTTCCTGAAACTCCAGCAGGGACTACAGAAATATACTGATAAAAATTAAATAAATACATTTTAGATTGTTGGCTTCGATGTAAAATATTTTTATATGGCTGCCCATAGACATGGATGTCTAAATAGGGATTGAAAACAAGGTGTAATATTGATGTTGGGAAAGTTTTGTCGTCTTTGGTTTCTCTACAGACCACGGAGTACAAAAAGCCTATGAGAAATGGGACATGGAGATAGAGTCCTTACATATTTTGTTTTAATATAAACTTATTTACTTTCAAGGCAGTGGGTCTGATCCCAAGTGAGTCAGTTCATTACAGATTAAGTCTGAAGACTGTGTTTGGTTTTTTTTTTTTGTACTCCCAGGAATAAGTATTTTCAGGATTAGATCCATAGTTATCCATCTCTAATTTGCAGGAAAACTGCTGAACTGGTGGTGTATGTTCAGATGACTTGTACCTGCTCCCTGCTTGTACAATCCATGAGCCTTTCTACTACAGGGATGCATGGTCCACCTTAATTTTAACAAGGTACTCCTTTCAGTTATGTCAGCTACTTAAATTTATTTGCAGACAGTCAATTCATATTGATCATAACTCGACCTTACAGTGACCTTGAGCAAAGGTACTCTGTGACTGCTATAGATATTGTGATCAATACTGGAGAGCAATTGACTACACCTAGTTACCGATAAATGAAGTTTTTTTTAAAAAAAGTACACTATTTTCAGAAACAAAGATAACTGCTCATTTAGTCGACTGTTTGCAAAGGTTTAATATTGATACATGAAGTTATAATGACATCCTTGGGCATTCTCAAATGGTAGAAAACAATAGGGTGCAGAGTCACTCTACCCCATTAAGGAGAAAGAATCATTAGTTCCCAACTTCAAATAAGAAATTTCATGATATTTATGACAGCAACACTGAGAACAAATACTCCTGCTTAGCAGCCCTCGTTGGAGAAAGCATGTATCAAACTGTGCCTCTTTTCTTTATGTGTGAGCCAGGTCTAGTGAAATAAAACACTACATTACTGTGCACGGAACAAAGCCTTTAGTACCACTTATTCTGCTTTAGTACCACTCTCCTTTGCACATTTGTGCCTGAATTAAATTGTGCATCCCCAGGTATAACCAGCTGTAATCATAAGGAAGAGATCACTCTGGTCTCAGCACATCTGCTACATATTGACGTGCTTCCCCAGGCTGCCTGAAGTTGCAAGGGAAGATGTGAGGGACCTTTTCCCCTGCTCTTCCTCTCACTTTGCTCTGAGCCCTGCTGAGTGACAAGAGCCAAATACCAGCAGCTGAGACACAAGTAAATGAAAGCCCAGTGACAAAAATGGTAGTGGGCTGAATGGGAGGGTGGCTTCAACCCCAAATCCACTGGTTTCTGTGCAGGGGAGGATGCTCTGGGGACATGGGAATGGCAGATCTCACAGCAGTCCAAGTGGAGCTCAATGCAACCTGGGTCTGACATTTTACATGTATGTGCCAGTCTTGTTTCAGTTTTTTTTTTCTTACAAGTAGATTTTTACATCTGTGACATTCTTTCCTGAAGAAGTTAATTAAATGGCAGGATGGTGAAAGCAACACAAATCAGAAACAGGAGGGAAAACGTTTTGCAGGCGCAGACCTCCCATAGATCTCCCTGCACTCTTCAGTGCTTTCCCCAGGCACTTGAATTTCTCTTCCCATCCCCAAAGTCAATCTCCTGATCATATTTCTTCAGTCCCATACAGCAAGCATAGTGGGTCTTTTTAAAATTGTTTTTTCCACACTTCCCTGCTTTTCCCTGTTTTGTCCTTCTCCAGACTCCCTCTACATCTTACACTTCAAGCTATTTGTTAATAAACCTGTTTTCAGTGTGTTGGTACATCAATAAAGTACAGAGTGGTTCAGTTAGTCAGCATTCTGGGAAATCCTTTGCTGTATTGAAGAACTGTAAATCTCCATTATTGCTTCCCATAGCACAAATAAGGAATAGCCTCTTACCTTCCCAGCATTGTTTTTGTTAATTTTTAAGGGTGAATGCATAGATACTCCCTAGCAAAGAAGACTGGTTTGTGCCTAGCCAAGATACCAGGCATTTATTGGTTTGGGGGTGGGTTTTTGTATAGCTTCAGCTGCCACCTGGAAATTCAGTGACAGTGAAAGGAAACCAGGGTGAGTGCAACAGGAAGGAATATAGGAACATTGGGATGAAACTATTAATCAAGGGTTTAGGATTTTTTTCCAAACTGAATCTAAACCGGAGGCTTTCGCCGTTAGTCCATGACTGATTGAAGAGGTATGTCACCTGTTACTACATGGTAGCACATCCCATCAGGTTGCAATTGCCTGCCTGGAGTCATTCTGGTGTATTACAGCCTTTTGTTATCAAACTGTGTCACGTTGCATCACAGTCAGAAGCGGCTGGGTGGAGACGTGGCTGCCACGTTGCCTGTGACAGATGCAAGGAGACACAATGTCCAAAAGCATGTACCTGCTTTTAGTCAAGGCTCAGTTTGCTCAGAGGGTAGTTTGACATGTGTACAGAGGGCCTGAAGTTACAGGTAATCCCTTCTGTGTTTGCCAGCTCTCACTCAAGACACAAGTTTTTCTGTTGGTCTAGGAAGAAGTGCAAACTTTAAATTACCTTTGCTAGTCTGTGTCATCAAATAGGTAGGAAAACCTGTTGAGTCTAGTTAGTGCAACAAATACATGAAGTTTGGGACTGTTAGGCACTCTGGGAGTTGTGGATGTTTTTTTAATTATTATTTTTATTTTCTTAAACCCTAATCCCAAAGTTTGTAGAAATAAAGAAGCTTTCTAGTTTCTTTTTAAAAAAAAATCTTACATGAAAATGAAGAAACTCCAGTAAAAGTGCTAAGAGTGGGTGTCCTGGCTTCCAAACTACTGGAAAATATGAGATGTATTAAGATGGTGACAGTACAGATGCAATGATGCTTTCCTTTATTAATCTTGAAATAAGGCAAATTTTTAAAAATATGAATGCCTATGACACTCATGGTATGCCAAATAAATTCTTTATGATCAGAGTCACTGCAATCAATGCTAAATTAATTCATAACGATAAGATGCTTAAAATGTTACCACAAAAAAACCAAACCAACAACTCACAATAAAAGACATCAGAATTCCAGTCTACTAATAAAGCATTTCCCAGCAAGATGGTGCTAGCCTTGATGGGCAGTGGTAATCCTTTCTTTAGTCTTTTGTTTGACCTCATCCCCTCTCAATTCTTTTTGTTGGAATATTTTGCATCTTGGACAATGAACTTTATGGATTACTAATTTGGTGGGCAGTATTGCCCCAGGGCTGAGAATAGGAAGTCTATCCTGCATGGCAGCAAAGGCCTTCCCATCCCAAACTTTGGCAATGAGAAAAGGTGAAAAGAGAGAGGTGAAACACCAGATGGGAGAATGGTGGAGAGGATTGAAGGGTGGGATGATGGCATGAGAGGTAATGGGTCAAGTGAATGGTGGGGGTCAGTAGTGAATCCAGAGCTGGGGTGCAGCACAAATGGGTGGCTGATGGCTGGGGTTGGGGACAAAGAGGCACCAGTGTGATACTATCAAGGAGAATGGTAGAAAGTAGGAAGGGAAGATGGACAAAAGCAGGAGAGGCAGATGGTGAGACCTAAGGAGGGTAATAGCAGAGGTTAGTGGGTGGTGGAAGAACTAATGCTTTATAGGACATACTAACTCCAGCTTTTTTTTTTTTCTGTTTTCTTCTTCCTATGGACTAATACTTTGACTAGTTCCTTAAAAACCTTATGGAGGAATAAAGTTGGAAGCTAAACATGCAAGCTAACCTATAGAGGCAGAGACCCAGGAGCACAGGTTCCCCTGTACTTTGACAGTGTCTTCTCCTATATTTGTTTTGCTATGGGTGTACTTACCAGGTGAGGAAAAAATATTTTCAAAGTGCCTGTACTGGGAAAGCCTCTCCAGAAGATACATCACCTACCTGGTGTGTTGGGCTGTGGCTCCGGGGCTGTCATGCAGCCCCTGAAATAGCAGGAATTACCTGTGCCATACTGGAATATTTGACAGATAAATCTGCCCTAATCTGCCTTAATGATACTCTTCAGTGCAGGGTCTTTCTGGTGACTTGAGGGTGGGAGGGTCAGCAGGGAATAAAAGTCAACTGCTTTCCCTTCTAGTTGGCATAGGGGAGAATTAGCTGGATGACATTAGGAGAGTTACTAAATATCTTTCCTGCCAATATTTGATTAGGGACTTTAATTTCATTAGACAAACTGATTTTTTCATTAGACAAACTGATTTTTTTCATGCATTGCTCTCTCCTTTTAATGTGTAAATTACATGGGATTTGACTCTCATTAGAACATTGATATGGGTGTTGCCTTCAGACGCCAACATCAGTGCTGTGCTTGTGGCCAGCTCTGCTGAGAAGAACTGCTTTGTTTTTTGCTCCAGGCAGTGATTTCTATAAACACCCAGTTACATTGCATGGGGTTGGTGACACAAGTGTGCCTGTGCACACTGTCCAGCATTCTCTTGCATGCTCTTGGGACAGCAAATTCCAGTAACTGACCTGGGTCGGAAAGACTTCTTCACCGAAAGGGCTGTAAGGCCCAGGAACAGGCTGTCCAGGGCACTGGTGGAGTCTCCCCATCCCTGGAGGGATTTAAAAGCTGTGTAGTTGTGGTGCTGAGGGGCATGGTTTAGTGGTGGCCTTGGCAGTGCTGGGTTAATGGTTGGATGTGATGATCTCAAAGGTCTTTCCCAACAAAAATGATTCTATGGACTGAAGTAGGACTGTTAGCATCTTTCCCAACCAAAATGATTCTATGGACCAAAGTAGGACTGTTAGCATAGTTTGGGTAAAATTATGGGATGGAGCTGATAGAGGACATAGTTCAACGATGTGTGTGTCTGCCTTGAACCCAAACAGTTTAGTTGCAATGATTACAGGGTAGCTTGCATCTCCAAATCAAGATTGCCATAATTCATTATCTTTTGATGGCATTCCTTTTGGATCATTTACATCTCAAGCAGTGTGCACTCATCCCAATGAGGACGAAGGACACCATTGTATATTGCTCTTACTGAACAAATGAAGTGTATAAACAATAATATGGAAAGATATTTAAAAATTGGTTTTTGCCAGGGTCATTTGGGGTAAAACAAAGCTGAAAAAGAGAGCAAGATGAAGTTCCCAAGTACTTCTGTAATTATGTATGGGCTATTTCAGCTACAGGCTTTTACAGTATGTTGCAATGCATACATATACAATGATAGCACATATAGTTACCAGGTGCCTGGTGTTGTATATGCCCCATAAAGCACTGGAGGATGTAGCTGTGCTGGTATTAAGCATACGAGATAAAAATAAAATAAAAATCAAAATACTTTGGTCCCAAAGTCACATCAGTTGAGGCTGATATTGCATTAAAACTCATACATGGAGCTAACTCAGTACTTGCTTTACTGGCTTTTCAGAAAATACAGGTGCTGAAGGAAGTGAGCCCAGTTGTTATTGCCAGATAAAACTCTCTGCTTGGAGTGGAAAAAAAATAAAATTGTAAAAAGTGTTTGTTGTTGTTGTTGCTTAGCTTTTTGAAAAGGAAAACATGAGCTTTTATTATTGAGGCGGTTATGGGAACACCCATCATTTTTATAGGCTTGTGTTTTGGTAAATAAACATGTTGACAGAATGTCTCTAACTGTTTTGAAAGTATTTTATTAAAAAGCGCTTATTTTGTATAATATTGAGTAGATCTGCTCTATATTGAAGTAGCATCAACTTTGATATTTCAAACGTTTTATTTAAAAAATTTCAAACCAGTTCTACATCAGGCAAGACTGAGCTGAGCATCTCAGCAGAGGTCTGGGTGATGCTGCCCATTGGAAGAGCCAAGGAAAAGCAGTGTCTTTTGCTTATTGAAGTGCTCAGCAGCTTAGCAGTAATAGGGTTGCAATCTTGCCTGGTTTAGCCAGACTGTAACGTTTTGTTTGTCAGAATTGTTGAAAGTTGGATTCTGGATTCAATTCTTTGATGCACGGAAAAAAAAATTACCCATGTATGGAAATACTTCAGTTTAAAGTTTCCAAATGTTTGTGAGTTCTGAGGAGAGGAAAGTAAATTATGTACTGTAAGAAATGAGCAAAATTTCTTTATCAAAAGCTGTTTTTCTGCACACTGTCCTTCATATTATAGTAGAGTTGCTACGTCAGACAAATAAAGTATTTCCCCCCATATTATATAGTAGGGATGGGTTTATTTATACTAAATATAACATCATTATGTAATAAGTTTTCTTGGAGTGCTTGGTACTGTAGAAACCACAAAAATTTTTGCTCCAGTGACCTTGTAATATAAAACTGAGGGAGCAATCACATAACATTATGTGCCAGTGTGGTGAAATTAGTTTTGCACTGCCTAGGCAAAAGGATCTCCCTTGTCATCCAAATTACAGGACTGGGGCCAATATGTATGCACTCTGCCTGTTTGTTTATGCCATCCAAATGGTAATACTAGGAAATATTTTTAAGAGTTGATGTCCCTTTCCCCTCAGCGTTTGTGGGTTTTGTTGTGGTTGTTGTTTTTTTTTTTAAATATTTCTCTCCTGAGTAAAATGTGTCTGTTCAACAGAGTTGAAATGAGTTATGTTAATCTTCCAACATAAATATGAAACACTTTTCAGTTGTTTTGCCATCATTAGTTGTCCAGCTAAAAAGCAGAGACCAGTTTACAGGCAGGTCTCTCATAATATAGAAAGTGTTTGTTGGGGTTGAGGTACACAGGAAGAAACAGGGATGTTTGGCCAAGGATTAAGGATGAGCTTTAAACTTGTGGAATTTCTTCTTCATCATCTTTTTCTTTAAATCAAGGCTTATTTCTGATTCACGTATTTCAAAGCTCACACAGCCAAAGGAGGGAGATTTTCTAGCAGTGGGGGGTGAGCCTATTAAAATTCATCGTGATTCTCTTTATTGAAAGAAGTAAACAAGAATCAATTTTCTTTACTAAAGAAGTCAGCCAAGTTGCAGGTTCATCTTGGGCTGGGTGAATTCTTACAGAGAGTTAACCCAAGAAAGACAAGATACACAGAATTACTGGGCCTTACTTCAGCCTGAGCCTGGAAGGGGTGTGCGGGACAACCCAGAGGATTTAGTAGGTTTTGCCTTCAACAAATGAGCAGAAGGACCTCAAAAGATGCATGGTTGTGTATTTTCTAAGCAAATAGTTGGTCATTTCTTTAATAAAATACCCATTAAGTAGAGCAGGAAGCTACTGCAAAGTCTAGACTGGCCATGAGGACACCATGAGTGACCAATGTAACCCCCTCCAAACACCGTTTTCCTGCTTGCCTGCTGATGAGAGATGGATTTTGTGTGCAGTGAAGGAGTGGACAGGGCCAGCTGTCTGTCCCTGGAGGAGGTGGTGGGTTTCCCTGAGCCCAGGGGATGAAGCCCTGCAGGCCCCCTTCTCCTGTTTGAAGCAGATGATATTGATGGTTTTGGTGAAGCAAGGGCTCTCATACGCACACATCACACCAGGCTCCGTGGAGTCTACGCTCCGTGGAGATGTATAGGCAGAGATGGAGGGCAGCCAAGAAAGCTTCTGCTCTTGAGGGTGAGTGCTGTGTAATGGCTAAGATTGGTTTCAGGGCCTTCCTGTAGCTAATATTTGTTACATTTCCACAGAATATAAAAGCAGGCTTGCATTGCAGGCTAGCTTGGGCTTCTTTTAACCTCAGATCATATGGGTTTCATAGGTACTGGTCATACCTAAAGCTTATATATTATTTTTCTCACATGTTCGCTTTCAAATAGGGTCAAGGTAGATTTTTATTTTTGAACATTTGGAGTTTGTTTTCATAAAGTTTCTCCAATCAAGGCAGCATCCAAGCCATCATGGGTTGTAGCTGCACATCCAGTATTGCTACATTAGATCTTAATAAAGAACTCATGCGAAAACCAGGTTCCCTTCACACTAACTCCAGAAACATGTTACAGGGATGTGACCATATAGCTGTGTGGAAAATGATATTACTTGCAGAAGATTTGTTGTCACATAACAGCCTGCTCATCTGCTGATTACTGTCTTACATTTATTGTGCATCTTCCTTTGTGTAGTGACTGTGATACTTTCAAAATTGCTTAAAATCTCTGCAGTAGAACAAAATAATAATAATAATAAAATCTGAAATGCCTCTGCTAGGATCAAGCTAAATCCAAACTAAAAGCATATTTTTACATATGCTGTATATTAAGCTTAACCAGGGTAACACCCCTTTCCTTTGGTTTTTGGAAAAGAGTCCCACATTGTCACATGTAAAGGGACATTTCAGCACTGATTTTCATTTTCATGAGATTAAAAGTGAAACATGTAACCACAAAGCTGGTTTATGTCATCCCCTGTTGGAGCCAGTAGTAATGCCAAAAATTAGATATTTGATAGGTTTGTGAGAGAAACAGATGCAGGAGGGATGCCATTCCCACAATTTTAAACTCCTTCTTATCTTTAAGCTAGAAAGAACATTCCAGATGAAGAAAATCTATCTTATTGGCTTTAGAAAACAGAGGAAGAAAGTTGCCAAAAAAAAAAAAAAAAAAAGAAAAAAGAAAAGAATAAGAAGAGAAGTTAATTTAAAACCAATGTCAGTCTTGGGAAATTGTAAACCATAATTGAGGGAGAGCGTGTGTGTGTGTGTGTGGATATACATTTGTATATGTGTGCACATATACAAAATAAATAGGCTGAGATGGGGCTTTTCCTTTCCTTTTTGATCAGCATAATGCAGCCTGCAGTCTTGCTTCAGCTTTTTAAAATACTTTTGGGGTACAGAGAGATGGGGGATGATAAAAATTGAACATACACCCAATAAACTCAGCAAAAGCTAATGCATCCAAAAAAGTATTCTTTCAGCTTTTTGTTTTGGAAGCAGTTTGTGTGTCCCTGTTCTTTTTATTTCATTCTGCCAGCTGTCTGCTAGACAAATCTAGCCAGGTGGGGCTTACAACCCATGACTAAAAAACCTACTAGTGCAGCTGTCCAGCTTGCCTGGAGGAAGAATTCTAACAAATGGCAGGAATGAAAAGATTGGTTTTGTTTTCAAGAAAGTAGCTATGGTACCTTCCTTGCTTCTTTTTTTTTTTTTGTTGTTGTTTGTTTTGTTCTTGCTTCAGTTAACTCATGGCCTCCTAAGGTTTTATGAAGTAATGGAAAATCCACTTCCATGGTTTATCATTTAACACACTTTTTGGTATTGCTTGGGTTTGTTTTTTTTTCAATTTCTTCCTCTATAATCATTTTGTTCTGTGTTAGACACATAGGGCAGCTTGGCTGCTTCGGGTGTTACTAAATGTAAAATAATCTGACACTTTCCCTACAAATTGCTGGTAAGCCATAGAGTAGCTTAGCTGGATTTTTAAATATTCAAGAGTTGAATATATAACTAGTGAAGGGTGATGGGTGGTATTGTTTATCCACAAGCTGGGGACAGAACAGGCTTCTTTGCACTGCTTCATCAATCGACCTCAACTGTGATTTTCTAGTCAGCAAATGAGTGCTTCATTTTCTGTGTTTGTGTTGAGCTAAACAAGAGCTGTGCTAAAAATTACCAAACTGCCATCTGATCTATAGTTCCAGCAGCAGAAGATTAGCAGGTGATGAGCCACCTTCTCTTGCTTCTCCCAGAAAAAGGAATGTGTGAAAGGTGTTTGTCACCAACTTCCACTTAAGAAATTGAGTTTAAAATCTCCCTCTGCTTTTTGATAGATAACAGTCCTGCCCCCCCGCCCCCCCCCCCCCCCCCCCCCCCCTTTATTTTTGGCCTGATCCTCACTTCTTTGAAGCCAGTAACCTCTTATTCTGTTGACATCTTTGGTGCAGGTCCACATTGATTGAGATTAACCTGGTGGAGTGATTTGGTCAGTAAGGAGTTGAGGGCTTTTAGCACTTGGCAGGTATCACTCCACATCTGGTTCCAGCTTTAGAGGTCCACATGGCATTGACACCTCTCAGGGTCAGGGTGGTGGTGCCTTGCAGTGAAGCAGTGATACAGGCTTTGGATTTGATCCAGAGTTAATAAAGTATTTACACTTACTCCTATGCAGACGTGTCAAAAGTGTCACTGAAGTCAACGGAACTACGGTTTTGATCAGTTATTGCTCGTCTAATGGTAGGAAACCTTGCATGAGGTTAGGACATCTTTTTGATGGACACTCCATAGGCAAGTGACTGGGCTTTAAATAAAGCATGTCTTTAATTGCTGATCTACAAACATGTTAAATTCTTGTAGACCTGATTTCTGTGACTTACCTATTTCTTTATTGGCATACCAACAAATCTGTACCCCGGAACTGATGAGCAAGATATGCAGGCACAGGGTCCTACTGAGGGTCTCAAGACATGTAGGTGCCCTCTCCTCAAACGTACTTAGAGCTTTGTCTTGGGAAGCAGCAAGACACACATAACACACATTCAGTGCTCGTTATTTATCCCTCTCTCTTCTCAGTATCTTCACAAGAAAAAGTGGACACAAAAAGGATGCAATTATTATTTCCACGCCTCTTTATAGAACATACATTCTCAGCACCTACCTAGCCAGTGTGGTTGGATAAAATCCCCTTTCCAGCTGATAAGGGAGACTGAGATCTCATCATGTCACTGCAAAGGTAATGGGTCAGCAGCACTTGCTGCCTGGGCTGCACAAGTCAAAATGGGATGCAGGGGGGCAGGTGCAGCCAGATCCCTGTTGCAGGCGCCGTGATTTCCTTTTGTTGTATAACAAGGCATGAGTGATATTGGTCGCGGTGCTCACAAGCCAAGAAAAGAGAAGGCAAATTTTTCATGAGGAAATTGAAGTGCTGATGCAGAACTAACCCTCACGGTTTGTTGTTATTTAATGAAGAAGCAGTGAGTGGGGGATTTTTGGCAAAACTTGGTGTGTAAGCATAACAATTGCAATGACATTATTTAACACACAATGGAGTAACAAAGGCACTTAAACGCTGCGATTAGGAGCTGTGCTAAAATTCTTGAACAGCAACTGAAAGCAAAAAAAAAAAAATAAAGTGGCTATGTTATTCTCAAATCCTCTGTGGAAATATATTAATTTTACTCCTTCATTCCATTTTTCTGAACCTACAGTAGACTCCTAGAATGGCTCCTGCAAAATCACTGGAATTAGCTCCTTTGATGATATTATGCATGACAGTCTCTGGACATTGTTATCAACTTCAGCTTTTTACCTATTTTTCTTTCTTGTTAGGCAATGGCAAATGTATATATTACATTAAAAATGCTTATGTTCATTTCCCATCCCATTTATTTTTCTGAGAACAGTGTCAGATTTTGAAGGCCTGTACAATGTACAAGGAGATATATATGTCTCTGAAATAGCAGGATAATATTAGGAAAACTGAGACTTGAGAGTGATTTGCCATAAATTATTTTACCTGTTGTTATAGCAACTTCTTAATGTAAAGGATTTTCTGGACTTGCAGTATTTTTGCAAGAAGTTCTGTTTTAGGAAAAAGAAAAGGGTTGGGGAGATCAGAAATACAATATTGTATCTTTCCTTTAATTTTCCATACTTTTTCAAATATGATTCTAAATGCTCTGCAAATCATACAATTAATGTTATGCTGGATGAGCCCAAGCCAGCTTGACTTTGGGAGAGGAGAAGTGGACCATCTTTATGCTAAACTTATCACCAGGTCATTTCCTGACTGCCAGGAGAGCAGTGCTTTGGTTCTGCAGACCATGATTAGAGAATGGGAGACCCAAGAACCCTCCAAAATGCTGTGTGGGATTTTACCAGTCTAGTCAGTAAACCATGGTGCCAAGGGTGTGATATGATATTACAACCATCTGCTGTCAAAGGCCATTATCCCAGTGGCACCTGGGCACCACTCACCCTCCTTGTCATGGCAGCAGTATGTCACCATGGTGTCTGGATGACCAGCAGGAGATGGAGGACAAGGAGGTGGTGGCAAGTAGCACAAAAAGGCTCTTAAATTGTGGAGAACTTCTCCACTTCTATGCTGTGTGCTGCTCGGTACAAACCATTGTAGCCTCCGTGTAACTGAGTTCCAAGGCTGTAAGCTCCCTGGACTGGTAACAACTGGCCAAGTCTCTCAGTTTTAATGTGAAATTCACCCTGTTTGGTGACTGAAGGTTTCTCATGGTCACTGCTAACAATTATTATTTTTTTAAATTTCAATAGGCCTAAAGTTGGTAGATCTACAATTTTTCTTTAACCCCTACATGTAGAAATATGAGGCTAATCCTGTGGAGATGTCCTCCATCAATCCCTTTTCCATTTTTTCCAGTGTGAGAGAAGTGACAATACTTCCAGGAAAGGAAGCTATTGCAATTGTTAAAGAATAAGACAGAAATGAGGTAAAGGAATATGCGATGTAAAATTGAAGTCAAGTTTGGCAAGGAAATCTGAAGATTAAAAAATGTGGTGGAACTGAGACAATAATATCTTGTGGACTGCGAGGAATAGGAGAAGAAAAAGTGATGCAAGACACTGAACAAGAGTGGGAGGACAGGAATTGAACATGAGTGATAGGGGACTGTCATGACAAGGTGGATCATGGCTGTGAGACAGAGAGGGGGTCTGCAACAGAAGGCCAGTGGAAATGGTAGCTCCCAGCATCCCATGGGACAGAAGTAAATAAAGACTTGCAACACTAGCCAATAGGGATGAATTGAGGCTAGAAGTGAAAATGCACAGATCAGATGTATTAAAAGCTAGCAACTAATGATTTTTCAAGTCATATATGAACTAATTTCCTGGAGGAGGGAACAAGTTTAAAGGGTAAAATACTTTCAAACACTGAATAGATCAATAAATATGGATACTTCAAATACTGGTAATATCTTAATATCTGGGCATTTCTCCATCTGAAGAGCTTTTGACTTTAAGCTGGTAAATAACATGGATTCCAGCCTCTCTGACCACTTCCTGTGGGGATAATCTGCAGGTCAATAAAGGAATTAAGTTAGGGTCTGCTTGTTTCCTTACTATGCAGAATTAAAGCTTAAGCTTGACTCAATATTTGAGGGGGCTGGGTGTAAGCAGGGCCACAAACAAGCAATGTCACTTCTGTATTACAGGAGCACAACACTTCCCAGGAGAGGAAATTGAGGGGGATTGGGAAATACCTTTTTTTCCCCCTCCATCCACCTTCTCTCTGTTGCTACCAATGTCAACTTCATTGTAGCCTACATGACCACCTTACCTGCCTTCTCTGTTTGCCTTGTTTGTGACTGGAAGAAATACTAGGAGAGCTGAAATGAGGAAAGAACTGCCAAGCCTTGTAATACCACCAGTCCTACCATATCATAAGAATATAAAGACTGAGATGCCTGGCTTTGGTGTTAATTTTTATGATATTCATATTAAAAGCCAAAACCAAAACGATTTACCATGGACCAGCAGCAGACAGGAAGCACAGTTGTGGTGGCTAATCCCATTCAGGACCAAGATGACCACTAGGGCAGTAGCCATAGCAATGGAATAACCCAGTTTGCTGAGTAAGTCCCTGCCAGCATTGAATTTATGCAGGGTTAGGGGAAGACAATGAGGCCAAAAAACTTGGGTATGCCAAAACCATCCAGAAGGAGAGTGACCTTACAAGGTGGGACAGGAAGTGCACTTGGGAAGTGAGATATTGTTGGGTGGGCTACTGGGGTTGAAGAAGTAGAGGAGATCATACAGATAGCAGATATATTGAGCCATCAAAGGGCAGTTGATCTGAGGAAGTAAAAATTTCCAGAGCTATCATAGTGACAAAGTGTATAAACCTCAGAGAAGACAGAGGGAGGGGAGAAGTCTGCTGAAAGGACTTGGAAGAGATGGAGAGTAGAAAGAAGGGGGTGGGGGTGGGGTGATGAAAAGCCAGAGAGAAGAAAGAACAATAGAGAGTCTCAGAAAGGGGTTAGATATGGGGAAAGATCCAAGAGACGAGTCATGAGAAAATCAGTAGATAAAGATGTAGGAAATTGGCAGTATCTGATGAAAAGATCTTGTGACAAAAACATTAGACTTAGATTCATTTAACCCTGTTAAATGAGATATTAAATGGTTGTCACGTAGCATACATTTGAAGTGGTTGCATTTGTCATGTCTGCTCAGAAAATCTCTCTTGCCAAAACAGATTTCAGCCTTCTTTTTTTTCCCCTCTTCCCGCCCCCCCCCCAGTGCTACTGGATTCCCTGGAAAACTGGTATCTTTTTATCTATGATTAGGAAACTGGTTATGCCTGTAGTCCTTGCAACACTTTCTGCCTTGACACCCCCATGATGAATAAGCTGTCCCTCTGACAGTTCTTATCAGCTGGGGCTACTTTTGAAGGCCACTTTGAAATTCCAGCTATGGAGCATCAAGCTGTTGCCCAGGGCAAGGTTCCATGAGTACATAAAATCTGAGATGTTGCATTCAAGTCTTCACTTTCTTAAAGGTGTCACTTCAAGGTGATGATTGTGGTTTTTAAAAGGGGAATATTTCTGGAAACTAGTTATTTTATTCTGTCATGTCAGCTAACCTTAGCAAAGAGCAGTCTGCTGTCTCCAGGACAGCTTGAAAAGCTCTCTCATGAGTAGTCAGAATTTGTGTTCCTTGTCAAACACCAGAGCTGACACCTCCAAGGCATGCAGGAAGATATATTTAATCATCTTCCTTTTCATTTGATCTTTGGTTCTTTTTTGGTATTTATAATCCTGTAACACTCACTTGAGAAGCTCTGACAGGTCTGGAATGAAACTAAGAAATTCTCCTTCTCCAATTCTCAACCTAACAAACACCTGTTAGAGGAAAATAAATCTAGCTATAAGCCAATGTTCTCTGTTTCTCATGTTCACTTTCAGGTAATCCAAGTAGATCTTTTCTTCCACCTGCTTCCAGACCTCATCTTTCTGCATTTTAGCATTTCCCACTTCTCCTATTCTAGAATAATCTCCTCCCCCTGCCCCATAAAAAAATGAAAACAAGAAACTGTTCAGTGGAATTGAAATGTGAAGAAGAAAAAACAACTTGCTTTCATTCTGTTGTTGAAATACTTTACACTTCCTAAAGGCTCTCTAGATTTCCTTTGGCATACAGGTTTTCTGGTTTGCTTTTCCATTCAGTGTATTAACTTTGTTTTTTTGCACGTTATCATTATTTTTACCAGCATGTATAACACACGTTTCCCACTTTATGATGGCAGTAAATATAAATGTAGAAATTATACACTCAGACGAATTAAGAGAAATAAACCCTAGCAGGTCTTGAACCAGCCAGTAATCATTCCTACATATCGCCTATTATAGCCCCGTGTACCCACAGTACATTTCCACATCACACAGGTGGAAGTGTGAAGCTGAGGCTCATTTAACAGTATGAATTTTCCCAATGTATCACAATTACAGGAACACCTGTGCTTCATAACTTTCTGCTGATCCACTGTGAAAATTCAGTGTGTTTAGTAACCGAACCATCAATACGCTTTGGTCTCCTACAGCGTGTGGATTGGGATGGCTGTTTTAGTTCTTCTTTTAAGACAAACAAACAAAAAACCCACCCCAAAAATCCCTAAGCAAATGAAAAAAAAAAACAAAACAACAACAAAAAAAAACAGCACAAAGAGAACAGAAAATGTGGATGATGCTTGTGTTACGGGCTATGCTCACTCTTCCTCAGTGTGGTAGATCTTTGTTGTAGAAGATCTTCAGGCTGCCCTCACTGAAGCTTGCCAGAGTCCAATCTGGGAAATGCAATAGCTTTTTTTTTTTTCAACTTCCTTTTACTACCTGAGCAAGGCACCAAGACCAGTTTGTGTACATGACTCATTGCTTTTTTGAATGTGTGTCAAATTCCCATCATGTAAGTCAGTCACCTTTAACAGACACTCCCCATGGCTCTGCTAGACTGTCCTGCAGAGCTGCCCCAGCCCCGTGCCAAGGGGTTGTTTTGGCCCGTTCTTGCCATGGTAGTGCCCACTCAGCCAAGCCAAGCTAAGCAGACCAATTTCTACCAGCCTACCTCACTTTCCTCTATTGATGGGGAAAAATTAGTAAATGGCAATATGAGACGAGGTTATAGTTTGACTAAGCTACCATCAGGATATAACAGTATTTGAGGGATTGCTTGAGTAGAAAGAGTTTTGGTGAAAGGTTTTACATAGTTCTCTACCCAATATAATCCCAGCTGTTTTCCTAATTTCTATTTTATCTTATAAGACATTATTTTTTGCTCTGTGTGTTTTGCTGTAGCTCAAAAGGAATCCTGAGGCTTGAGAGGTAGGTTTCCACCAGGACTATGACCCAGCACTGAAGGAAGGTGTCTTTGGTGATGCAGAGATACTGCTGAATGGCTTGAATTGTTGTGGTGACATGAAGGGGAACAGTTGATAGCACACAGCAGTGGCAGGTATGATGAGTGTGGAAGCTGGCTATGATTAGTTAAAATCGTAAATGCAGGAGGTGGAGATGAAAAAGTTCTGCTCAATGCTTTGGGTTTAGGAGGAGAATGGACTGTGTGGTCCCATTTAACTGATTCCTGTATAATTTGGGCAATGTGGCTCAATGTCCTTGTCCTTTAGTTACTACACCAAGGGGTTAGCTGAAGGTGGCTGTGTCTCCTGTCTCACCTACATAGCCACATATCCCATTAATGGAAAACAGACTCTCCAGAGCAGGAAGAAGAGAAATGTCCTACAGTGGAATTAGGATGTGTCTGGGAGACTGGAGTCTTGGACATGCTCTTTAGCCACCCAGTTTAAAGATAACCTAGGTTACTCTCGTCACCTTTCAACAAGAATTGGGCTTTTGTGTCTTCTCTCATGTGCAACTCTTGAAAACAAGCCTTAGGTTTCTGCATCACTTCAAAGTCTGTGATCTTGGATTAAAAAAAAAGCACTTAAAGAGTTTTCACATTAATATTTCTTTGCTCTTTGTCAATTGTTACTAGTCTTTGTGTTATATCTCCACTTTTCTTGCTGTTTCTTCCAGCTAGGAGCCCATCTCTTAATTTAACCCATTTGCAAAATTCCTAAAATACATGTGTTCTGATGAGCCAAAATCTCTGCCTTTCCTTTCCTAATCTCACCAAGGTTTCTGGTCTCACCAAGGTTTCTATCATCATCCAGACTGTGGACTCCAGAGTTACTTTCCTGGATCCTAGCTAGATAGTCCATGTATAGTTCTGTCCTTGAATGAATTTGAGGAAGTAGGTACCCCTATTTTCCTTTATTTTTGAAGTAGAATAATACATAGGAAGTACCACAGGTGTGTAGAGAGGTCTGCAAATGTGCTTTTGAGGTCCTCAGATGAAAAGCTATAGAAGTGAAAAATAGTTGAAAGTCATTTTAGTCTCCCAGTGGGTCTGACATTCTTTTCTGCTCTCAGAAAGAGATTTGCTGCCTGCAAATCTCATGTTTCCAGGATTAGATTAGGAGTGTCAGATGTACATTGTTGGGGCCTTCTGACCCAGATTAACCCTGGAGCACAAAACTTTGGTTGTCTCATTGCAATACCAGAATATTTTTGATATACCCACCATGGTCTACCACTGAACATAGGAGGCCTTTACATAACATACTGAAAGGGATGTGTTTAATGTATCTGTAAGTTAAATGCAGAGAGCCTCTGTGCTAGAAGGAAAGACACTGTGGTTAGGGTCAGGAAAGAGAATTGGAATTCAGGGTAAATTCACCCATCTGGAGATCAGGGAGATTTGTGGGGAAAAATGAATCTGGTATTTTGTAGAAGAAAAAAAAAAACAAAAGGACCTTTCTGGTAATGGTGATACAAAATGATAACATGAAACTCTAGTAAGGAGAGGTACCAAATGTATAAAAGGTATTTTATGACATGACTGTCCATCTCCTAAATTGCTAGTGGGAGAAGATGCAGAAGCTTAAAAATGAGGATGAGGAGGTGGCCCGTGTCTTGATAAGGTCTCCAAGCCAAGAAGTAATGTTTGTCCTGCTTCTTGTCTGTGCTTAGACCAGTGGTTATAGAGAGGCCAAGGCAGTGGTTGAAGCAGATGGTAAAACCTGAAGGAAAGAATTTCCAATGAGATGTTCAAGAGCAAATATAGTAAAGAATGTGTCTCGTAGGTATACTTGCTGTGTTCTCACCATCTGGAAATAATAATAAGCATCTTCACAAGAGAGGTTTGGAGATGTGGCTTTTGTTGCTTGCTTTCTTAGCAAGGATGGAGCCATTTCTGAGAAGGGGGACTGTTTCACTGTGGTGAAATAGCCACCTCTGTAAATATGTTTACAGTGCTAACTAAGCAGAACTGGATTTCCAGCAATAAATCACTGTTCTAATCTAACATTTGCATTGAAATTCAGTTTATAAGGTCTGGCAGCTGAAGCTGCAGCTTCCCCACTCAGTCAGGATTTTGAGCATTTGATTTCAGCAGCGATTTAATTCATGTCAAAGGAAGAGGAACCAGAGCATGATGTGGAGACTGGCTGCTGTTTGGACTGGCTGCTTGTTCATGAATGCACTCATGTTACTACATGTACAAAAAAAAAAGGAAAGAAAGCAAAACAGGAGAACACTTAACATTCCTAAAGTAGTTTCCTCAAATTTCTCTGCAAACAATGTAAAATAACAACCTAATAATTTTGTATCTTAATCATGTTCAGTAAAGAAGTCCTTTAGATAATTGGCACTGCCTCTGTACTAGGCCAAACTTTCTTTTAAGTTACAAATACTCACAAAAGGTTTACATTATAAGGAGCTGCTTTGGAGATGTGCAGATTTAGTTTGTAAGTACAAAGTGAACATGCAAATTGCCTTATCTTGTGGGATTCACAAACAACCATCATTCAGATTGATTTAATACATAGCTTTTTATCTTTAAAAGTGTTAATTAGAAAATAGGGACAGTTCTCTGAACACTTAAGAGTAATAAATAGATCAAAACAGCATCCATGCTTCTGTGATGGAACTTCTGAAGACTTTATAAAGGGATTAATACAATTGTCGAAAAGACCACAGTATACATATTTAATAGTGCTACCAAGCTACAATTACATTTTTAGGACTCTATTTGCTAAGCTTTTAAACACTCATTATAAAAAAGAAAAAAAAAAAATAAAGAAAAAAAAGAGAAAAAAAAAAAAGAAAAAGAAAAAAAAAGAAGAAAAAGAGAGAGAGACTGGGGTTGGGGGAAGGGATTTTCAGAACTTTACCACATTACTCAGGATTGCTATGCCAGCAAGCTCTGCCCCAGGTCTGGAGTGACACAGCTGTGTTCAAGACACCCTGGTTTTCATTTAGCATCAGAAGGTGTTCAACCATGTCAGAAAAAAGACCTTGTGTACTTTGGTCCTCTGCTTTTCCTCTGCTGCAGCAGCTTGCATGAGGAGATGCCCACTGTGCCGGCACGGTGTGTGCCCACTGTGGGCAGTCTGCCTGATACTACTTATGGATATCCTTGACCTAAGGTATGATAAAAACTCCTTCTTTCTCAGATTTAGTGATCTGTGTGTGTTTAGTTGTACCAATAGTGCTCACGTAACCCATATTTTCTTTTTAATTCCAGTATTATCTTTGTTCTCTGTACTTATTTCCATATATTCCTGTCGTTGGCCAACAAGTTCACACTAGAAGATATCAAAACCATTACCTATAATCAGCTGCAAGCTGATTAGTTATGAACAAGTAAAATGAAGGAAGGGCAACTTGTCAAACACACAATGAATAAACCAGACCTTGTAAAAAGTGAAATAGGTAAGGTATTGAAATGTACTCAGGAGGTGAATAGTGTGAAGGACTAGAGGAAGAATTAATTCCAGCACCTAAGGTCACCTAATTCTGAGAATGTCACCTAAAATATGGGCCTCAAGGGACTTTCATGGATTCAGTGGGGCCAGACTTGCACCACACAAGAGAATAGCTGTAATACTCCTTTTCCTACTGCACTTTCCAAGTCATACCTATCAGCAGCACATAAAGTGCAGCACAGCAAGGAGATAAAACACTTTTTTGTCTCTCCAGCCTAAGAAATGGTTTTGAATGTCCAGGATTTCTTTTTGCTGCAAGTACCCATGAGCAGTACTTCCAGCAAGTTGCTATTATTTGCATAAACCACATGATATCTTTAAGATCTACATGTTTATATGGAGAAATCCAGAGAGGGGAAGGTCTTGGGAACAACTGGCTCCACAATGCAGATGGAAGTAGAGTTTCCATCCATTTGGTGTTGGAGCACAGGAAGGCACCAGCTGCAGGACCTGAGTCTGGCTGGGTGGATGAATGTAGCATTAGGGATTGAGATTAGGGCTGAGATTTGCCCACAGCTATGTTGAGAGGTGAAGCAAGATGAGAAAACAGCAGAAGTCTACAGATTTTTACCCACATTTTCTTAGCCCGCTTCACATAGATATGACCCTTTTATATTTTAATGCAAATATCTAGATGTCTACAATTTGGAGAGAAGTTGCAAATATATGCTGAGAGCAATTAGGAGAACAGTTTATTTCCTGGATTTTACAGGGTATCTGGCATTTTTCATGGAAAGCTGCACATGTTTGAAGAATTGTTGCATTTAAAACATTTAATATTTTATCAGGATTAAATATACCTCTAACACTTCTATTGCTTGGGAAGTGGTAGAAACAGAAATGTTGGCTAGCAGAGCTTAGCTGAGCTTTGAAATAGAATCATAGAATCACTAAGTTTGGAAGGGACCTTAAAGGTCATCAAGTTCCAACCCCCCTGCCATGAGCAGGGAACCCTACCACCAGACCAGGTTGCACAAAACCTCTCTCAGCTCTCTGGGAAGGAGATTTCATAGCCTTTCTGGGCTCCTGTTCCAGCACTGCATCAGGCTCCTCACGACAAAGTAAGTTTTTCCTAATGTCTGATCTGAACCTCCCAAATTACAATGTGTGGCCACTGTTCCTTGCTTTATTTACTATCTCTGCAGAAAAGAGTTTTCTCCATCATGTTTGGAAGCAGTGGTTTGAGCTATTCTTGGATTTCCCCCTAGTGTCCTCTTCAATATATGAAACAGGCCCAGCTTCTCCAAGATCTCCTTGTTGGTCATGTTCTCTGGGCATTTGATGACCTTAGTTACCTTTTCTGGACCTTCTCTTTTTTCTCTGTGTCCCGGGGGCCCAACCTGTGTGGCACATACCAGGGTGGCCTCACCATTGTGAGAGGAGAGGGATTATAACCTCCATTTGCTGCTATGATCCTTCTCATGTAGACCACTGTGTGGTTTGCCCATGGGCTCCTTCTACAAAGTGAGGAGAAATTTGAGCAAGTAAAATGGGATTTCTTCATTAACTTGATTTTCCATTTCATTATGGACCTGGGGGACTCTGTAGTGGTTAAGCACTAGTTGTGCTAGGTGCTGTACAAGCACAGAAGAAAAAGTCAGTTGCTACTGTGAAGAGCTCAGTCTGCACATGCCACAGGAGGCAACAGATGGTACAGGCTGACGAGATAGTATGAGAAAAAATGAGACAATATTTATAAACATGATAGACAGCAGTCTCAGTACATGAGTAGCCAAGACATTGTCAAGGTTTTTTTGCAGGCATCACAGGAGGGGTTTTGGAGCTGAGTAGAGAAGTGGTTTTACAGCTGCTTGCAGGAAGATGGTCCCAGATATGAGTGAGAGCATGGAGGTGCTCAAGATAAAGCAGAGTTTTCATTCAAATTGGAGTTATAAAGGAGCTTGATAAAGTTCTGACTAGGATTAGAAGATTGCTGAGGCTGGTGGGAGGTTGGATTCAGTGACTCAACAGGTCCCTCCCTGTCCCATTTCAGAATGTTTGAAGGGGCTTTTAGTGGGTGTGGTTTAGAATGTGGAAAAGAAGGGAGCAAAAGTGAGAAAGCATCATGGGGCAGTAGCTCCTTATATCAGCATCAGCCACAGGCCCTGGCAGAGTTGTTACCACAATCTCTGTCTTGTCAACTGAATAGCCATGTAAAAATGCAATGTCTGTTGTAGAACGTTGTATGTGGTTGTGTTAAATAGGGTGGATTAGCTTGTGAAAACCTGCACCCTAATTCTGATGTAACTGTGAATTGGGTATTATGTTGCTCTGGCCTTGGAGCTCCGTAATGTTTATTTCAAAGTAATAATGGCCTCAGTAATGTTCAAAGAGCTGTTTGGTTTGGATGTAAAATATATATTACATAAACTACTTTTGTAGTCATCAGTATACATAACTTCTTTCAACTGTTATGTCTGGAGTTCATTTTCTTGAGCTTTCTTTATCTCAGCTCCTGATCGTTAGTTTCTTTGCCAACCTGGAGCTTTGTTTTCTTTCAGATTTGTTGCCTCCATTCATTCTACTGAAATGGGAGTGAGGTTTCTACCCTAACCATTCATTATTATTTTTTTTTTTTCTTGGAGAAAGAAATATGGGAAAGTGCAGTTAATAGTAGATAGAGGGGAGAGAAGAGTCTTTTTCAGATATGAGGTAGTTTTCTTGACTTAGCACGTTAAGTTTCTATCATATACATATGAAATAACGTGACCTGACATGATGATCAGAAGCTGAAAATGACTCATGAAAATAGAAATGCTAGCCTATAGTAGAGAACTTGCTATCTGCACATTCATTACATTAACCTTTGCAGCACAAATTCCAGCTTATGTGAGGTCTGGTTTTAATAAGATGAATCAATTCCATCCCGCTTCTAAGGGCAGAAGTTGCTTGTTCGTGTTACTAGTCAACAACTCAACACCATTTTTACTCACACTGCAGAAAGAGAGGAATCTGGCACATTCTAATGAAAAGTGGACAATTGTTTGGAAACTTGATAATGTGCTATAATACATTAGCTGAAGAGTGGGCAGAAGTTGTGTTAAGAGAATTGACCTTTACATGCAATACTTTTTGAGAGATAGGGAGGAAGAAATACATCACTAAGTAGGATGAGAAGCAGAACAGAAAAAGGTTGGATAGGAATTTTGACAAAAAGACAAGATTAGATTATTTTGGGTAAGTTTTCAGATGAGAACCACCTACCTCTGGAAGCATTTTATAACCAGAACATTAAGCAATTCTGCCATGATAGCTACTTCATATAACAGTGTTTTATTGCTTTGCATTTGTCTGAGTATCAGAATAACAGTAATGTTTCACAATTACATAATGCTTTTCTGCTTTTAATCTCACAATATATAAAAGGTGGTTGAATATTACAGGACTTTCCACTGACTCCAGAGGTCTTTGAGTTTCCTATCACTGCTTTTCACAAATCTCCTTTATTCCTTTGCCCTTGTCTTTCAGATGCTTTGTCCACCCTTAAAACAGTCAGAACAAATGACATCATAGTCAGCAAAGACCAGTGAATAACACTAAGTGATAGCTAAATTCATCAATAAACCTTTTTAAGCTCCTCTGTCACCCAGGAAACCAAACTGGAAACTGGACAGTCAGTGACTCGGGTGATTTCAGAACTGGAGGGCTTTTTAATTGGTTTAACTGCAGAAATGAATAAAACAACCATTGCCCATGCCTTGTTATTGTTTATAGTTAATGCAGTTTACTTTATAGCAGTCTCTTATTTTCACTTTCCAGCTTATCACATGTTTTTGCATTAGAAATGTGTTTCCTGCATTGCTGCCATCACTGGGGGAAGCTGATGGGGTTGATGGTCAGGTTGTTTGCACTAGGACTGGAGTGGTATGTTTGACTTTGGCTTGAATTTAACTTTCCCTAATGTCATGCCTGTGGTCTTGCCCTGCACTGTTGTACCCAGAAGTGGAGCAGAGGGAGAGGGCTCATGACTACCAGCTGAGTCACAATGCAAGAGCTGACAGCTGTGGTGTGAACAGAAGCAGCTCCACAAACATGCTGGAGTAGTGGGATAGCTCTCTGCTCCTTCTGAAATCCAATGGGAATCTGAAGATGAAACTGAGGTGTGCCATTGCCGAGACTAAGGCAATGTGTGGTTGGAGAAGTCAACATTTAGCCAAGCATTTCAATCATACAGTCAAGAAACAAATAGCTGGGGATGTTGCTATCTGCTTTAGTGTTACTAGGTTTCAGAGTTAATACCAAGAAAGATAAAGATACCATTTCCCCCTATGATCTGCCAGACCTTCCATTTTTGAAAGATGATGAAGACAACCTTTTTCATATCTAGGTTCTGCAGTTTAATGCCTTTAAGAGAACTGAAGTTTCTAACCTATAAAGCCCCTGCAAACTTCTGCAGAAAATTTGGGTGTTACTGAATTGCAGAATTCACAGGGGTCCCCACAGTTTTAGGTCACTTGGTTCAGGTAGCATTTAAATCTCCACTGAGTGTGGGTAGCCATATCTTGCTACATTTCTCAATGCCTCCGTGTCTGATTTTTGGTTCCGTGAGTTCTTCCTGCACTGGTGAAAATGACATTTTTGGGTCCATTCAAACCTGAAACTCAGGGAATGTGAACTCAAGAGCTAAAGAAATTGTTTGTGCAACCTTCCTTAAAATGAAACTGCTGCTGAGTGCCTGTGGCCAAAACAGCCTTCTCCTTCCAGTTCATCAAGGACAACCTGTCCTAGTGCCATGCCAACATTTCTTGCTTTCCATCACATCTCTTGGGTAAGCCCCATAAGTAGTGACCTTGTGACTAAATGCCTGCCAGATCTTCTTTCTGGCAAAAACAGCTGCTACTCTTGGCACATTCAAAAGCCTGTTCAAATTTGAGGAGCTCCTCTATGAGGTGTAAATTTTATTTTCCTTTAACAGTGGAGAAGCATTTCTCTAATAAGGGGAAAAACTATGGAATTAAAAAATATAACTGGAGACACTGGTGGGAATTAGCTGCTTTTACAGCAAGGGATGTCATGCTGCATGTCTTCCTGATCGGTGATATTTTCTTTAAAAAATATAAATGTCATCATTCATGTCACCAGGAAGGAATTCATTATAGTTAAAAATGCAATTTGAAATTAAAGTCAGTATATCTGTAATGCTCTACATTTACACTAGTGATCCAGGTACCAGTTTATGTCTTCAAGGTCTGGAAGTATTAAGGGACAAATCTTAAAATATGTGTTTAGACTAGTTAATATTGTACCTAGATGATTAGTGGGACTTTCAAATGTAATATTCTGAACTGTTGTAAGTGCAATTTTCACCTTAGAGGTGTTTTATAAAGTGGTTATGGGGGTTTGGGTTAGTTCACAATACCAAGCAAAGCTTGTTAGCCCCAGCCCAGAGCAGATTCTTTGGATTTATCTTATTCATTTCCTGGCAATGAGAGATCTGAAAATGACATTTGGTGCCTTTCTGGCACCTAAGTGTACTGAAAAATATGGGCCCAGTTTCTGAAAATGTTATTTGGTAAACAGCATCAGGTCACCTTTATAACAGATACATCTGAGAGTGTGTAAACAGCACTAAGCCCTGCCTTGGACCTGGCTGGCTGGCATTTGGGAGGGAAGAAAAGATCATCAGTCCATTTCTGTGATCAGTGGACAGCCAACACCAGGATATTTCCTGCATGAATTATGATAAACAATCCCTGGATGGGCAGGTTGAGGTTTGAAGAGGGATTAATCTCCCACCTCCAGATACTGGTGCTTGCAGGTGACAGGTTTTTATCCGTGTGTTCTCTATGCAGAGCCTTTAATATGATGCATGGACAACTTCTTTCTTAGTGAAGGGATAACTGTAGTCTTCAGGTGTCAAAATTGGTTTGCCTTTCTGGAACACAATCTATACAATGCATAACTGATTTAAAATTAACCCTCTGGCAAAACAGCAATTTCACAAGACTACACTATTTTTGTTTAGTTTCTAGTTGGCTTTTTAAGGAATAGAGACAATTGTTGAATGTTATGACTTTGGTGCAGGCCAGCAGTGGACATGCCTTTGATAGTAATATTATTTAACATAATGTAATTGCATTAATGCTGGCTAAGTGTATTCCTGTTGAAAACTAGTATTGATTGTTAATAGTAAAGCTGCAGCCTTTTAACACCAACTGTTGATTCATTGTCTGTGGAAGCTTGGAGTCTTAAGGGCAAGGATAATTTATTCTTGCCAAATCACTTAGAGAAAATTCCAAGTACCTTGACATTTGCATATTCAGAAATATAGAGGGTAATTAGGGATAGGCTAGATATTTGCCCATTTCTCTGTTTTATTTCACAAGCTTGGAATGAACTGACTGGCTGGAGATTTTCTGATTGGAAGCAAATTATAAAAAGAAACTCAGTCCCCCTCCAGTAATGATAAAATATTTTATGGTCTAATAACATCTCAAGTTTGGGGTGGAAAAAATCAAGAACCAAAACACAAATAACCCCTAACCTTAAGCCTCATACTGCTTCACAACCTTGCAAAAGGATCCCCAACTGTGTTTCTAAGCCAATAAAAGGAAAGTTGCTTATGAAGAATTTCCGTTTAGCAGAATGAAACCTATAGGATTCTATTTATATTTACAGGGGTCCCTTATTCTAAAATTATGCTGGGATCTCACAGTATAAAACTTAACTGTGAGTTTTCCCTCTGCAGTTTTTCACCAGCCTATAGACCTCCAAAACAGAGATACACTTCTCTGTTAAAACCCATGGGATGGAGGGAGAAGCATGAAGAAAGGCTGTGTTTGTTAATTTAACACATTTTTTTTAAAGAGAGCTTAGAAAAAATAAATACTAAAATACAGATTTCATGTCAACAAATAAGAATTGGGATAATAAAGTTTGTTTAGGAACAAATATCCATCCTTTCCCCCCCCATACATGAATGTTTGAATGGTTTGTAGAATAAAAGCCTAAATATTTACCCAGATACTTAAGCACCTGAGTAGCTCTACCTGCCTGTGTTGTCTCACTGAAATAACATGGAAGTGCAGTTTGCTTTATTCTGGATGACCACTGTAAGATTCACCTTTGAATGTGTAGAACCATGGTTTATTTTTTTGTTTGTTCTGGTTTCATTAATTTGTGGATTAGCTGAGGAGAAGAAGCAATTGCACTTGTACCCCCTTCGAGTGACATTTAGTTCCTTTTATTTTTCTTCATTTCCCTAATATTTGCAGTTCTTTATACATCCTTTCTCTTGCCTTTTCTTTTCTCATTTCTCAGCCTCCTCTCCTCTCCCAGGACTGCATTTTGACACCCTTAAGCAGTGAATTGGTCTTTGCTTACTGTAGTACTCACATCAATCTTGTGGTTGTGGCTCGGGCCCTTATTCCTCATTCCATAATAGTTTCTCTTCCTCCCCCACCTCTTCTCTTTTATCTGTCTTTTAGCAGAATAATGTCTTTCAAAAACTTAGAGAGTGGGAACAGCAGTGTCTGTGAATATTTATTTGCTGTATAAATAGTCCAAACTTTTTCTTCATAGTGGCCACCCACATTGCTACATGTTCTCAGAACATCTTCTGTTATTTTTCTGTGCTGTGAAACCTCACGTGTTTTGCTAATTTTATTGAGAAAAGATATGCTCAGGTTGCTGACATTTTCATCTGAATTTGGGAAAAATGAACAAGAATAATCAAGTGGTCTTCTGTGTCACCTAAGAGGAGAAGGAGAGAGTTTCACTTCTTGAACATTGCACTCTTGTCCAAATTGTGCAGATCTTGGGCAACTTCTGTTTTGGCTACACTTTACGTAAGGGTGGAAGATGTTTGTTCGTTGTACCAGCTGTGGTCTGCCATATATTTTGAGGAAACCTCTGAGAGGTCCTTCTGAGAGGATTTCCAGGATGGCCAGTACTTGCCACGTGGGTTTTTAGCTTTCTGTTGTCTTTCCATGTGGTGTAAATGGTTTGGAGTGAGACAGAGAAATCTGCCAGTAACGTTATCTTCCTTGGCTCTCCTCTGCAGAAGTGCATAGGCACAAACTCCTCTTTAAGCACGTGAGGATTGGTAAATTCAGTGGGACTGTTCATATGCTTAAAATTAAGCTCTCTTTACTTAAGGGCTACAGTGATGCCTTACAGCTGGCCCTCAGCCAGCATCCTGAATATTGTTCATTGATCCTGTCGCTGGAATCTAGCCACAAAAATGGTTCCAGTTGTTTTTAATGGATTTCCTACAAAGACACTGGGAAACCCATTCAAAATAACATGCAGTCATTTGACACTTGGGTGTCTGCTTTGCACTAATGAACTCCTACGTGTAATTCAGTCTTGTTTTGACACAGGGCCTCCTGAAACCTGAAGTTTAGCAGAGATGAAGCAATTTTGTAGGTGTAACTGTGAGCAGGAAGTTATCATCAATCTCATCTTCTTCAAGAAAAACTTACAAGGTCTTTCTAATCTGATCAGCTTTCTTGAACACAGTATGTTGATGACTTGCTTTAAGTAATTCATGTGGAAATATTATACCTATTACATATGATAAAACAATATAAGGCAGATCAGCTGCTTATAATCTAATTAGTTTGGTCTTTTCATTTACAGTTATGCCCTGAGTACAGCTGTGCAAAATTCACATAATTTGTTTCACAGAATTTTACACGTTTTTCTTTTTGTTTTGTTCAGCATTATAACCCCAAGATTTTGGCTTCATTTTCAACTTCAGTAAAATTGCTAGTCCCACCTACAAAGCAAATGAAACCAGATACTTCTTTTTTTTCTAAGTCTGAACTGTTTTCAGGGAGTAAATTAATCCATTTAAAGTCAAAACTTCTTTGCTACAAGTTTTCATGAGAAAATGCCAAGTGGTTCCAGTTTCACTCCAGATGTTACAGGTACTTTCAGTTATGAATGGTTCTGATTCAAAACTGTGGGATGTGAGTTTTTCCTGAACTATCATGAGTTCAGTAACACCAGTATGTTACAGAGTGAGAAGCTTTTCTCTATTCAAATACTCCAACCTGTGATCAGTTCATCTGTGGCTCATCAGGCTAAAAGTAGGTCGTTCCTTTTTTTCCTTTGGATTCAGGGGCTTGAAAACATCAAAAATATTCATGTAAATTTGTTGTTATTTTTACTTGCATAGATCTTAGGACAAAATCCTATCAATGCATGACCGTGTCTTCAGCTCAAATACCTGTGTTGGACTCTGAGACAGACACTTAACTCTCTGCTCTGGATGTTCCTGGAAAAACACTTTGCATAAATTAAAAAAACCCAATTACGTAGCTAAACCTTTTTGGAAGACTCCAAATGCACAAGCCCTGCTCAGCTGCTTTTGGATTTCCACAAGCAAGTGGGTCCAGAAGAGAGATGTACCAAATTCTATCTCTTTGCACACAGGACAAGGTTGAAGTGCAATCTTGCATCATTTTTACCATGAGCTAAATCTAATTAACTTCTACTGTGAGTATCTAAAGGGTGGGTGCAGGGAGGATGGAACCAGACTCTTTTCAGCAGTTCCCAGTGACAGGATGAGGGGCAACGGGCACAAGCTGGAACATGGGAAGTGCCATTTAAAAATGAGGAAAAACTTCTTTACTATGAAGGTGACAGAGCCCTGGGACAGGCTGCCCAGGGAGGTTGAGGAGTCCCCTTCTCTGGAGATATTCCAGACCCCCCTGGATGCAGTCCTGGGTAATGTGCTCTAGGGGATCCTGCTTTAGCAGGGGAGTTGGACTAGATGATCTTTAGAGGTGCTTTCCAACTCTGACAATTCCATGATTCTATCGATTTTTTTAGTTTTTACATTGATAGGAATAGAAAATACTATTAATTTTTAGTAAATCTCTTTATATGTAAATGAATGGCTGGAAGATAGGGTGTGAATTTCTTTCCAGAGTTCATGAAGGATGCATTTCTTCATCATGTTTCCATATATCTTGGGCAGGGAACACTTTGGCTAAATTTAAAGGGTAATAAGAGCATTGTAGCAGAATAAATTATTTTACTTAGATTTCAGATATAAAAGTGGGTACTTTACAATCCATGTATTTATATCCGATGCTTGAATAACACAGTTTGTATTACTTTTACCCTTCCTTTGAAGTAAAAGCTTTGAAAATAATACATTGGCAAATAGTTTTTGTGGGTTTTTTTCCTTCCTTTTTACCTTGTACTCCCTCTGCTCTCTGGCTGCTTAGTGCATAACAAGCAGAACCAGCGTATTGCCAGGACTTGAATAACAATGTCTATGGCTTTTGGTTTAATTTCTTAGGAAAGTAGGAACTAATTTTTAAAGTAGATATTACGGTCAGGGGATGTGTTTTATTGGATGACACCAATGTTAAGAGAGAGAGATTTGAGCCTCCCACTTCACAAAGCCTTCAATATTTTTTAATGTGTTAGTACTGGTGGTAGATTGTATTAACGTTGTCAATAACATTTATCTAAAATTTGTCAAATGTTTGCTCCAGCTGTTCACCTGAGAACAGGAATGTGTAAATTTTATTTACATTAACAATACATTCAACCTAGTTGTTATTGCAGTCTATTGATTTGGTTTCTGGAGCTTGGGTTGCTGGAAGGACTGTGTGTTGTTTTTTTTTTCTGTTCATGGTTTTATGGTGACTTCTAATCCAGCAGTGGGCTGAACGAGTAGCCACTTATTCATTTATTCAAGTTTTACATTGTACTTGTTGCCTTGTGGTAATTTGTCAAAATCTTGCAGTTGGGTTGTACATAACCTTTAATTCAGCTCTTGTTAGCACTTTTGTTTGTTGATAAATGGTTCTGAAATGTTCAGTAGGACTTGTGCTCCTCAAAGGGAAACTTAATTATTGCCCAAGTACTTCAGAGTTCTCATTGATATCTGAGTTACACACACGTCCTATACGTTCACAACCTTCAACTCCCAGTCAACAGGTACACTGTATTTCACAGGCTGGAAAGAGAGGATTTTTTGGATATTATTAGCATTATTATAGCTACAAAGACATATTAAGATAATCTTTATATGACAAACTTGCATATAAACCTTTCTTTCTCTTTTGCTCTTTCTCCACGTTTCAATTGCCCATTTTATTCACACCATTGAACCACACGAGTGTAACTCAATCATGTTGCTTTTAGTTTAAATAATCAAGGGCAGTTACTTATCCTCTCCTAGTACATTTGGTAGTGGCCTAGTTTTAATGCTGTGGTTGCATTTCGTAAGCAATTTTGGTTTTCCAGATTGAGGTGGGAGGTGTGTGTGTATGAGAACAGAATTGTGGAATTTTTGGGATGTGTGGGTCAAGACACAGCTGACTAATGGAAAAGTACCTGCTAGGCAGCACACTCCCTTACATCAGTCTGTAATGCTGCAGGATTGCTCTGCATCCTCAGTACTGGCAAACATTTTCACAGTGATGGGAAAGACCTTCCAGAGTGCATGGGCTCCTGGTTGAAAGGCTGTGGGTTTGTGTTAGCTGATCCTTTTTTAGGTTGCAGATGCTTTTTGTTGCATTTTGCAAGCGACTGCTCCAAATTTCTCTGAACTTTAGTATTGCCATGGACCAGGATGGGCCATGGCTGGAACAACATTCAGCAGTTGAAAAATTGCAAACTTATGCAAATATTTTTTGGGAAAAAAAAAAAAAAATAGATGCAGGCAGCCAGTGGGATTTTGCTGCACACATTGGGACCACTTTATTTGAATGGAAGTACAGTATGAATTGAAAGTGAAACTATTGCCCTTTTGATTAACTCCCATATAAACTCTTATTTTGGAATCAACCTACTGCAGAGATGAGCCTTTAGACAAATGTTGACCCATTGTGTGGCTATTTAACCCCCTCCCCCAATTTCACTGTAGCTTCATAGCTTCAATTCAGCAAATGGCTAATGAGATTGATAAAATGTTGAAGCAAAGCTGTGGTATTTTAATCAGTCTCCAAAGCTCTTTATTGGGAGCATGCACTAGAACTGGAGAGACTGTTGATATTTTTAGAGCCAGTCAAAAACTGCAAGAAAAATGTCATGTCTATTTGCTTAGATTTTTAAATGAATTTATTTTGGCTGTACTTTCACTCTTTTTATATGCCATGGAGAGTCACAGATTCTGGCTGGCTCTACAGCAAGTTAACCTATTCAGTAATTGTCATCTTGCCATAGGAACCCATAAAGCCAAGTAACAAGCCTTCATGTCTGCAATTTCTAAAGCTGCTTGGAAGGTTCAGAGAGTTAAACTAAACTCCCATGCTGAAGTTCACAGCCTGTAACACTTGCTCTGCACCAGCTATGTACCCATACCTGCTGTGTGAGCAGGACTCCTGTACTTTTTCCACTGGAAATCCAGGGGTGTCCATCCATCCCATGTATCATCTTAGGTGGAAGATTGCAGCCAGAATGGTATAGAATAGGTTGAGTTCTGGTTTGTGCTTTCACTGGCTTGAATAAATGTGTGATGCTGAACTTCATCCATGATGATGTTTTTGTAAACCTGAAGTTATTTGGTCTCTCCCCTTCTTTACCACATGTGCCCTTTGCAAGGAAACATTAAGGGGAAAACTTGTTCATCCTGTGCTACTTCTCACAAGGTATCTATAAATCCATGTTTCACCTC
>CM036591.1:4490000-4535000 GCA_020745705.1 Hemiprocne comata
GATGGTGATAACGACAGCAGTAAGAGGGTACTAGTTAGTGGCTTGCATTGATGAAACACTGGTCCACTGAATCTCTTGATTAACAAATAGTATGTCTGGATTATCTGAACTTCAAATTGGTTCAGAAAGCCAAGAGTTGCTCATGATTTGGTCTGGAAAACAAGGAACATTTAAATGTTCCATGTATAATAGTTATAATTTAAATCTAATTTTAAATAAGTGCATACAGTCCTGCAGGACTTTTATTCAAAAGCTCTAGATAACAGAGCAAGTTTGGAAAGACATAATTTCTGTAGGCTCATGGATCTGGAAGTCTGCACATACCCAGTTGCAGTCAGTTATCACCATTACATTTCTGAAGAATTGCAAGAATGTTGTTGGAAGAGGAGGTGGTTTGGGTTCCCCCCTCACCTCCACTTTTTTTCTCTCTCTTTTCTTATTTTTTTTTTTCACATTTTGCTCTAGCCTGTAGAAATGTAGCTTGAAATAATTGTCATAGAATACTGTCGGAACAATCAATTTGGTTCTCACAGACATACTTGTGAAAAAACCCTTGGACTTTTCAAAATAGGTACACTGCAGGCATGCTTGGTACCTCCTTCTGCAGATGCCCATGATCTTTAAAAGAAGCTTTTAGGTCTTGAGGTTATTTAGAGATTCCTAATTTTTTTACTTGTCTTTTAGCCTTTATTTCGCTATGCAAGTTATCACCATATTCAGTATTTTTTATAATAAACATGTCTAGTCAAAGAAAGCATTAATGAAGCAATTCCCCAAATAAAACAGCCCATCATATCTGAGTTGCAGCAGAGAGAAAGTGTGGTCTTTGTAGTTTAATCAAGATCACAAGACTTGTTTTGAGCGTCTGTCATCTTTAATTTTACGGCACTTCATTTCAGAGTGGGACTGCCAGGGTCACATGCAATTAAAACACAGGCAAGATTTGTCTTGTGAAATCTTAACATAAAAAGTAATGTGTTACTCTATTTTAACTTTTCTACTGAACTCTGTGAACTCACTAATTACTTTTCCCCCTCTTGTCACCTTTTTGATATGACATGTATTTTATAAAGGAGATAGAAGTTTGGAATTTTTTTTCTATCATGCATATGATTGAGGATAACAAAATTAAACCAGAGAAAAAAGGAAACGCATTTTTCAGAAATACATTTTTAGAAATATCTGAGCATTACTGCTTCAAATTATAAAGGGACTGGAGGATCAAATTCTAGGAAATAACTATTAATCTGCTTAACTAGGGCAGGTAGAAGCGTAATAGAAGACCAGGGATTTTAGTGAGGCCAGTCACACAGACTGGAGTTTATGCTCTTGAGTGGGGTGACAGGGGAAGGGTAAAGGGACTTTAATGTGGTGGGCCAGCAGAAGCACTAAAAGCTGATATGTGTGTAGCTTCTTTATAGCTTCAGCCCAGTTGTTGCATCGTAGTGATCAGTAAATTGCATGGACCCTTATTAACCTTATTGATAAGGAGCTTAGGGAAGTCCCATTCAGTCCAGAATATATTCTTCCTTTTGTTCTCCTGTCTGTCTCGGTTTGCAATCCCAGTCTCTTTGTACAGAAATCCTTTATGTTGCACCTCAAAATTCTGTGCAAGTACTCTGCTCATTTAACTTGGAGCAAGGGAACTGTAGAGCAGAAAGGGTTGGAGTACACATGGGGCCACGGGCCTATTTAAATATAGCTGGGACACCTGGAGAATGTTTGAAAAATTTTCTTTTAAAGAATCTTTTACATTGTTCTTCTTTCCGTGCAGCTGGGGTCTGTGGGGATCAGGGGATTATTTTTGATACCTGTCTAAAAGAGTTATGTCTACACTGATTTCCATCCCTTGCTACTAATTAACCTTATTGTATACAGGAAACAGTCTATTTAATACCTGCATTCTTTCTGTAATGCCAAGTAAAATGAAATCTAGTGTGAAATCTAGTTAGCATTTGCCTTTTTGAAGTCATTTTTGAGTTTCCAGTCCGGGTGACTGTGACCTCAAAACTGAAAGCTATAAAAATGGTCCAAATTTCAGCTCAATGGGAGTTTCTTGGAGATTTCTTGTTCACCTGGACTTGCACGTGTAATAAATTGCCCATCTTGGCACTTAACAGTCTTTTCCCAGGAACCATCTATTTCTGGGTCACTTGTAGCCCTGCAAAGCACATATGTAACTACAGCTCCTCCTAAGTAAAGGAGTCTCCTCCTTTCTGCTGAAAAGATCACACTTCTGCAGTTTCAGTGTACAGAGACTTATAAAAATTTAAATAGCAATGGTAAAAACAGATACATCATGGAAAACAGGGAACAATGTTTTAAAAATGTCACCAACAGATGTAGAGGATGGTGAGGGCTAGTTAGGTGATGGAGATCAACTTAAACTGTAAAATGGAGGGCAAAAATGTGGATGAGGTACCATATTTTAAAGGACCTTTAAACCTTCTGAACAGCACTGATTTTGATCGTGTCTGCTCCAACATGCAGATACAGGGGTCATTACCTTACAGTGTGCTCTCTGAAAAGAATATTCACCAAAATTAATTTTCTTGGGTCTTTGGCAAAGAAGCACTCCCCTGGATGTCTTGAGGCTGAACCAAGCCCTATGGCCCTGCTTCCTCTGCAGGATTTGATTTCTATAGGAGATTGGTTCAGTTTCCAAACGAGTTTTCCAACTCGGATCAGGTAGCTAGGTCAGTCTCTTGGGAACAGGCCAGCTACCTGAGTCTGGGAGTCTTTAACAACAAAATCCTGAAAAAAGGGTCATTATTTAGCACTAAATTTGCTTTCAATGAAATGATGATATAAAGAACAAAGCTAGTCGAAACAAAGGGCAAGAAGAAAAAAAAATATACCTTTTTATTACTGACTGTGCACCAGTATGGACAGCATAGATACTAAGCAAAGGTTGGAACTGTTTATTTGATTTGTTTGTTAGTATTAAAGCTTGGTGGAAACACCAAAGGAATGGGATGGTGATATCATTAGTTATAACCTATTTGCAAAGAATGAGAAGTATTGTTTTCAGTCCTGCTGGGGCTTGTCAGATAATCTGGCTATGGGAAATTGTGCTTGATGGCAGAAATCTAGTCTTATGGGCTTCAAGTACTGAGTGTACCTAAGTGTCCATCCCTATGGCTAAGTGGCCACAATTACAGTAGTGAGGATCCAAGATTCAGTTTGAGGAGCCTGGAAGGTGCCTCTGCATCCTTCTGTATAATTAATCCTCAAGGAAACGGGGAAAAATGCTTTCATTTGCTCTTCTCCTTCTATTTCCTGTATTTTATACTTATTTTTGGTCAATAAAGCAACGTTCATTTATGTTTACAACATTCTCAGAAAAACACACTTCTTGCAGTGCAGCCTTTCCCAAAAAAAACCCCAAAATAATCTGGCTTAACTACGAAAGGTTTTATTATTATTGTTTTTTTTCTTCTGCCTTTCCTACTAAGCTCCTCTGCGAAACAGCTAGAAATTTTCATTTTCAAAACATTAGTACAGCAAATTGCCATCTTTCTGTGCTCTGCATTCTCTGTGTACTCATCATCTGAATGATTCCGGATCACTCTCTGGCAGCGTGAATCACAGCATGCCCTCATGCCTGCCTCTTTTTCAATTATATCTAAGAGGAAGACTGCTGGAGACCCATTTTTTCATCTTGCACAGGACCCCAAAAGTGCCAGATCTCATTTCAATATAATATTATGACAGTCTGATAAAATGGATGTTAACAGGACACTGACTAATATGATCTGTAGAGGAATGATAGAACAATACAATATTGGGCAGATTGTATTACTAATGTGCATTTTATGGACACAAAAATTCCCTTTATAAACAAGGTCCAAAGATTTAATCCTTATATCCTGTGATCCTAGTTCATGTTCTGTGATATTCTGCAGCAGTACTGAAATTTTTACATTCTTAAATGGAACACATGTATTTTATTTTATCACAGGGCCACTTCTGTCACTCCCAATTTACTAATGAAACTTGGCATTCAAATAACTCATCAGCATGTACTGCAAAGCATAAAAATAGATTATGTGGCATACGTTTCTTTGCCCATAAAAGTGCACCTTCATATAATCTCAGTGCTGTCTTATTCAACAAAAAGTATGTCATTTCCTTCCCCGAGCAGGTTGAGTTAAAAATGAGCTAAATGTGTGAGAAAGCCATTACTGCACTAATGAAAAGCTCGATACTGTTTGAATTTTTCATCATGGGATATTTGTTCTCTAGCACACAGGACTAATATTTACTGTCACTAGTACAGTATGCACGGTAATTAAGTTACAGTCATCAACGGGGTGGATGTTAAGCAAAGATGTGCCTGTGTGAGCTTGGATGTCTTTTGCAGATATTTCACATGGAGAGAGGAAAAAAAAAAAAAAAAAAGACCTTCAAGCATTTGTAGGTTTGTTGAAGTGGTGGGGAGAGAAAAGAGGTGGCCAAGAGAGCCAATAGTATTCTGGGATGCATTAGGAACAGTGTGTCCAGCAGGTCAGGGAAGGTTCTCCTCCCCCTCTGTTCTGCCCTAGTAAGAGCACATTTGGAGTATTGTGTCCAGTTCTGGGCTCTCCAGTTTAAGAGGGACAGGAATATGCTGGAAAGAGTCCAATGGAGGCTACGAGGATGATTATGGGACTGGAACAGCTGTCATATGAGGAAAGGCTGAGAGACCTGGAGCTGTTTAGTTTTGAGAAGGCTGAGAGGGGACCTTATTAATGTCTCTAAATATCTGAAGGGTGGATGTCAAGAAGGAAGGGCCAATCTTTTCAGTGGTGCCTTGTGATAGGACGAGGGGAAATGGCACCAAGTTACATCACAAAAAGTTCCACCTACATGAGGAAAAACTTCTTTACTGTGAGGGTGACGAAGCACTGGAACAGGCTGCCCAGAGAAGTTGTAGAGTCTCCTTCTCTGCAGACTTTCAAGACCAATCTGGATGCATTCCTGTGTGATCTGCCCTAAGTGTTCCTGCTGCAGCAGAAGGGTTGTACTTGATGATCTTCAGAGGTCCCTTCCAACCCTTATGATTCTATGAAAGTATTTTAATGTATGGTATAGCATCTATATCTGCCTATGTGCCTCTATAACCAGAAGGATAGTAAAAGTAATTTTGGGTCCTTATTGATTAATTGGTGACTCTGTGAGGGAAGTCAGTACCACTGTGACTCTCTAGAAGATGGGCCAAGGTTGCAAAATGACTCTTTAGCCAAAGCCCTCATCCTCATTCAGAACATGGACAGTGATCTTACCTGTTTCATCCATGGTGGCAGGATGGTGCTGAGGGTGCTCTTATTTGTTCATCAGGAGGCCAATGTAGCAACACAGGGTGGCTGGCAACTTCTTCCCTTGTTAATATTGTCAGAAGATACTTATGTGAAATTAATAAAATAAACTTCAGAAGAGAGGTGATTCTGGCTATAGTAACACATTCCCCTCTGTTATCTGTACGGGAGATGTACTAGGGCCAGAGTATGAGCTTCAAGGACAAGACAAGCTTTTTCTTTGAACTCAAGTCTAATATTTTCAGGAGAATTCTTTCCATAAGCACAGTCTCCTTGGAGGGCACCAGAAAATCTGGAATGTGGCAAATATCCCGAGTGATCCAGCTTTTTCCTGCCAAACTGTCTATCCATTTTGACAGTGTCCTCCCATGCTCCCTTTCCCTCCACCGCTTAGTGACACAGGCCACATCTGAGCTCTTTTTGACACAACCTGGCCGTGGATTCCTGGAGATAATTGTCAGACACATCTGTTACTTTGTGCATGTACCTGTGTTTTGACAACCAGGCATGGTAGAAGTTTCAATAAGTAAATCAAAGATGTGTTCAGAGCTGTCTAAACCTCAGAAACCGCTGGTGCATTTATGGTCGGATGAACTTCTGACAAATCCCACAACTTCCTCATCATTAGGTGAGCACAGAAAAGTCCTGAGACCTGACTGTGAGGCGTCTGTCACCCGCACTACTGGAGTCAGTGAGTCCAAAAGGAGCAGTTTCTAACAGCAGAAGATTTGCATCCCCCACCACATTATGCTTGGCAAGTGGCCTGAGACAGATGCACACTTGCTTCTTAATTAGATAGATTTTAAATTTTTTTTCTATCCAGTAAGTTGTCCTGGTCCCACCCACAGGAGAACGGCCATAGCAAAGGCAAGAAGAACAACTTGTGACCTTGCAAAGCACACTTGAATTAAGGCAGAAAAAGGCATCTCAGCCTGATAGGCAAGTGATAGATTCCTTCTGCACTAGGGCATGTTTGGGGTCAAATGTTCCAATTCTTTTATGGATGAATCCCCAACTGTACAGATAAGAAAGGGATTTTTAAAAGTTTTGGCCTTCACAGGGTAAAAATCTAAGGTCTGGCTGTGTAGAAACCATTTGGGATACGAAGCAATTAAAGCCTTGTGCAAGTAAATAGGAATTTCTGTGTGCTGGAAAGCTTTTTAGGTAGTTTCTTGTAACGCCAGTCATTGCAGGGTGCCTGAGAAGAGCGTGCAGCATTGTCCTAGCTTGGCCTGCAGCCCCTTAGGCCACGTATTTCAAGGTTCACCTCTCTTCACTACTTGTTCCAAAGCAGTGTTTTCCTAATGAGTGTCTGCTGATCATCTTAGGATAACATGACATTTCTTCTCAGGTGGAGCTTTTGTCTGTCTTTGCATTTAACAAGACCACAGATTTCTCTAGCAGCACCTATTAGCTGTAGCAAAGACCCCATTTGTACAGGTAGGCTATATACATAAGTGTTGTTCCACAATAACACTGGTTGTATTGGGAGAAAATAGAAGAGGAAATTAATACTTCAGTGTCTTTCTGCCTTAATACATCCCATGTCCTTGAGCTGCTCCCCCCCCCCCCAATTTGTGTAGCTTCCTCAAAGCCATTTGAGATGTTATTTGAGAAACTAGTTTACTGAGGACCTATATTCTAGGAACAGTATTGTCAAAGAGGTTCAGATTATCTGAAATATAGGCTGTGTGTTAGGAAAAATGATATCATGGCAAAGAGAGTGAAAAAGAAGGGTAAACGGCCTCTGGAGGATTAGCCTTCCCTGGACCTAGTCAACTGATATAGGCCAAGCCTGAGGGTCTGGACACATGCTCAGGTGGAAAGTATCAGGTATCTAAAGAAGCAGGGACACATCTGTCTCCTTTATCTGTTACTGAATAAAATAATGGACAGAGCAAAGCTGACTTAGATTAGGGAAAAAACTAGCTTGCTGTGGCAGTACCTGCTCTGTTTCTCAGAAAATGGAAAAAGCGGTCTCTGTTTTCCCTCTCATTATTTTTGACACCCTGTCCTGCAATCAGAGAATGAGTAACTCATAACATTCCACATCTTTTTCATCAATGCTTGTGGTGAGTCTGCCTAAGCCACTTAAAAGTCCCAAATTTTAATCTATTAGCTGGAGCTAATGTGCTCCATGACCGACTCTTGAGGACAGGTGAGTCTTTGTCCTTGTGCCAAGGGTGTCCTGATGGTAGAAGAGTGTCCGTGGCAGGAGAACAAGAACCCAGAAAATGCACCAGGTCTCAGTTCATCATCCTGTGTTTCAAACAGGATGTTGGACTGACCAATCAAGGAAATGCTTTGATTTCCAAACCTCTTCGTTCTCTCCCCCCTCCCACCCCCCTTTGTTTTGAGAAATGAGAAAAATATATAAAAGCAAGTTATTAATAAAACATCTATTATGCCCATGGGACAGAGGTCCTTCCGTATTGTTCAGATGGCATGTTTATTGTTGATGTCTCTCTTTTCTCTGAGCATGCACAGAACCCTGAAATCCTTTTACATTTTTAATAAGATTATTTCTTTTTTCAATCTAGTGCAAGAAAACCACATCTGCAATATGCATAATACTCACAAAAACTGCAGCATCAGAGGGGAAAGCATTGCCAGTGTTTTTGGCTATCTACACTTCAAAGAGACATGACATGAAAAAGGATAGTACTAGTGTTGTGAAGAAGGTGCTTGTATTTTGCATCTTTGGGCACATTTGTTTAAGGTAGCTGCCTTATCTTTCTGTTCTCACATTAGAGGTGAAGCATGTCATCAGCACAAAAGGAAATGTGCTCTGCTTTCCAGCTAACAACACATGGGAAACCTGAAATAACCAATACAATTGTGTTGTTTTGTCTGAGCTCAAATGTCCTGTGGGGCAGGGTGGTCATCAGCTGGATGCTCTTGCAGCACTGCAGGTCCTGGGTCTGTGTGGGATCTGTGAAGCTGAGTTTGGCTTCACAGACAAATGTAGATGTCAAACTACTGAAAGAGGGTCCCGCAGAGGGCAACAAAGATGATTGGGGGATTGGAGCATCTCTCTTATGAGGAAAGGTTGAGAGAGCTGGGACTGTTTAGCTTGGAGAGGAGAAGACTGAGAGGAGACCTTATTAATGTCTATTAATATCTAAAGGGTGAGTGGAAAGAGGATGGAGCCAGACTCTTTTCAGCAGTGCCCAGCACTAGGGCACAAGGGGCAATGGGCACAAACTGGAACACAGGAAGTTCTATCTGAACATGAGAAAAAACAACTATATTGTGAGGGTGACAAAGCACTGGAACAGGCTGCCCAAAGAGGTTGTGGAGTCTTCTTCTCTGGACCCACCTGGATGCAGTCCTGTGTAATGTGCTCTAAGCAATCCTACTTTAGCAGGGAGTTGGACTAGATGTTCTCTAGATGTCCCTTCCAACTCCAATGATTCTGTGAAAAAGTGTCTGTGCTGCATCACCTACGTGCTTCATCTTCAGTTGATGACAATGTAACCTCAGAGTGCAGCTGTCTTGAGGGAGCTGATTTGATGGGTACCAGATAACTTTGATCTGATCCCCACAGCACTTGTTTTCTACCCAGGCTTGATACATACTTACAAGAGAAAATCTGTGACAACCCAGAACTTTCCGGCTATTACCAGGTGGCAAAAAGGGGTTAGATTTTGGGGTTAGAAGACAGGCTTTTGCCATCCTTTTAGTCATGAATTTGCTATTAGCCATCAGCCCTAAAGAACTGTTTCCACCAGGAAGGGAGCTTCAGCACACACATGTAGGTGGTTTTGCTTTGCTAGGCATATACATTGGGTATGCCAGAGGTGGATATAGAGCACATGGCAACCATGTTGTCACTGCTGTTATTATACATAAGAATATGCTATTATTTTTCCTCTGGGAAGGCTGGAGCCTCCCTCAGTTGCTCCTGCTCACTGTGCTCAGGAGCAGACCTTCTGCTGGGGAGTCTCTTCCCACCCTGCCTTCCCCCTCCTGCTGACTGTCAGGGTTGTGTGGCTCAAGCTGCTGATGCAAATTTGGGTAGCTGCAAGGTGAGATAGACAAGGTAGAAACCAGCAGCACTATGTCTCTGTATGGACCAGACACAGCATTTAATTCCCCAAATTCCTTTGTGAATCTGGTCCATGGGGAGCATTAAGGGCAATTCAGTTCTTCAGTGCAGAGAAGCGATCAGATACAAACAAGCTCCTTGATTCTTTAAAGAGCAGAAAAGAGATCAATAATGAAAATATTGAGGATCCTTTCACCTTGACTATTTAGGGTTTTGTTCAACATGGCAGAATAGATATACGGAGCATCCAGTGAAAGACAGAGCAAGTTAGAAGAGGTGTGGCAGATCTTCCATACGAGGGAAGGCTTAATTGATTAAGAGACAAATGAGAGGTGATATGTTAGTGGTATATAGGAGAGTGAATTGCCAGAAGAGGTCAGTCAGATGATCCTATTTAGCCTTTCCCATAAATCAAGAGCAAGTGGAGTGCTATACAATAATGCTAAAAGCTAATGAATTTAAAAGTGATACAAGTAAAATATTTTCTTACATGGTGCATAACTAACCTGGGAAATTAATCAGAGACCATTAAGACAAAGAGACTAGCAGGATCAAAAAAGGATAATAAGTGACAGAAACTACAGAAAGATAGAAACGTATACAAAAGTGTTCAGCCATTTACTTAAAGCCAGTTGCTGCCTGGGGCTGCAAAGAAACATTCCCTGTGGGAAAGCAAAACGTGACAACTGGGCTTCTTGTACCTTTTCCACTGCAGATGTCAGGCTGGAGGCTGAGCGGTGGATCGCCCAAACCCCTCTCAATATGGTCACTGTCATTTTCTAGAGCAAAGGACACACCTCCACCTAGCCAAAATCACAACCAGAAAACATTCAGAAAGCTTCTCAGCTGCTTCTTTTGAGGCTCCTGAGCTTGGAGGCAACATAGAAACCACTGGTGGGGACGTGATACTCCTTTTATCTCCCAGATATGCAGCCAAGAAACTTCTGGATCGGAGCTGAGCGTGGGAATTGTATTTTGACACAAGCAGAGGAGAATCATGTGAAGTTTATAACTCTGACTTTTATTAACTGAAATGTGCTCTAAAATGGTGGGGTTTGGTGGGTAATTAATTGACATGCATTCTGAACTTGCAGTGTTTGATGGGCCCTCTTAAACTTATTACACTAAGCTGTCAGCTTCTGCTGAAGGTGTAAGAGATCACCCCAGGTTTTACAGTCAGTACAAGGCTTTTTGGAGGTGCCCACATGATGGTGGGCTCCTTGGAATTCTGAAGTATTTTGGAGGATTTCAGAGTCAACTTCAGAAAGCAAACAAACTTCATCATGGTTTAGAGTTTGGAAGCCAAATTTCTACCTGTTCCTGTTTCCTGCAAGGCTGCTCTGCCCTTGGTATTCAGGGATGAGCAGGACGTGCACCAACCCAGATACTGGATTATGTAGGTGAATTCAGAGGAAGCAAGGGTGTGGAATGTAAAGTTTCTATAAAAGAGAATGGGGCTGAATAAAATGAGCACTAAAATGCAGTGTTCTCTTTTGACACCGCTGTCTCGGTGCCTTAGTTTCTCACGCCGTCAGTGTGCAGTGGTATTTCATCCCCAATTCTCATGTCTTTAGGTGTGAGGGCAGATCTTTTTGACTTCAGCATGTGTTTTGTGTGAAAAACTGAAGTGATGACTCGTGTTTTGTGTCGGATCTTTGAACAAGGATCTATATGAAAAATGGGCACTGATTCTCATAGTATTTCAAGAACGTTTGGAAGTACTCAATTACTGAAGGTAAAAATAGCATGCAGTACATAAGTAATGGTAAAATCATTTGCTGTGATAACACACAGGGAATTGGCCCAAGGATGAGATTGCTGCTTTAGGAGCATCCTGCAAACATTCCCTTGATGAAGCCTATGGACCAAAAAGGGCTGTAGCTCTCTAGCATTGAAGGGTTTGAGTGCGGCCCAACTTCAGCAGGCCACTGGCTGGAGATCTTTCTCATGTGTTGCCCTTGATCCTTAGGGAAGAGTCTTTTTTTAAATCCAAAGTGAATGCTAAGGAAAGTTTCTATGTTCTTCAAAAGAAGCATTGCCCTGGACCCCATGGATGTACCCTACAAAAATCAGGACTTGTGACTGAGACCTGAAAGTGTGATTTTGCTCAGCTTCCTTGCGCTCCATGTCTCCTTCCTGAAGCAGGAATGCAATGCAGGAGAACATGCTGTGCCACGATAATATGTGCATCCCCTGGGGCTTGTCTTTCAGCCTCTTCTGAGAATTAGCCATGTAAAATCTATACACAGCCTGATTACAGCAGTGATTGTGGTCCCAACTTACGTTCCAGCTTTCTTCCAAACTCTACCCATGGTCTATATGCTACGTGGTAATTCATTAGCTGAACTTCTTGAGTGCCTTGGGCTGAACAGCAGTCTTTGGCTCAGTTGCAACATGGGGTGTTTAGAAAACCAGGCAGGATGTTACCAGCACTGTAGCTGTCCTAGGAAAGAATTAAAGAGCTGTTAAAATGCATGTTGCTCTTGATATATCTATGCATATATATGTAAATAAGAAGAGGGATGAAAACTTGCTCAGGGCAATTTACGTGTCCTCTTTCAGCCGAAACTCAGCAAATCAGTTTGCCTTTCTCATCATTTGCTCAGAAGTTCTATTTTGCAGTTGAATTTATTGAGTTGAAAACTGACAATTTTTCTTACAAACGTTTAAGATTCAGTAAATTGATTTTTTATTTTTGTTTTAATGAGAAATCTTTCTTTCTGGAAATGTCCCTTTCAGTTCCCTTACAGGTTTCTGTCTGATGTCTCCTTTTACTAAAGTAATTGGGTTACTAGGACAGCTACCTTTTCACATGAGTTTGAGTAGAAGATTGGGAGAAGATGCAGATAAACACACTGATTCTTGGACATATTTGTCTGCTGGATTCTCAGCCTTCATTTTTCTGATGATTTTCCATTAATGGCAATAGCTCCTTGCTTAAAGCATCTGTGGTCTTTCTCAGGCTGAAGCTAGGTCCTGAAAGAAAAGGTCTTCTGCAAGTCTAATTTTGACTCACTAAAAATTTAACAAAATTTGAGCAAAACTTCTACCAAGTCATAGCAAATATTCTTACAAGTAACAATTGGAGGAGCAATGTGGTGGTGATACAGGCCCAGTGAATTGCTTGTGCTTGGATGCAGGCCAAATTTAGACACTTTTGGAATTTGGAAATGTAGGTGTCCAGCAACAAAAGAGAGTCTGCCAGAGCCCTGGACTGTGAGCTTGGATAGCAAGGAGCAAAATACCTGAGCAAGAGGAAAAGGAAACTCCACTGCAGTTCAGCCTTGCAAATAATTGTCTCTTTTTTTACTCTTACCATATTTTGCCTGGCTGCTTTCTGCCCTGAGGGGCTGATGGCAGGAGCTGAGAGGGTCAGCCTTTGGCTAATGTTTGAGTCAGTAGTTTTTCCCACTGAATTCACATAGATATTAAAAGAACAGGGAGAAGGCTGGTCTCTTGGGGAAGGGAGCAGCTTGGTAGCAGGGCATGGTCATTCCTTTCTGTTGTTGGGATGAGAAAAGAGAGAGATCTGCTATACACCCCAGCTGTATACATTCCTCTGATGAGACCTACTTGTATCCTCCCAGAACTGGCTACCCTATTAGGCTTCTGTCTTTAACAAAGCATTTTGTAGAGAAGTCAGCACATTTGTACAGAATTCATCTGAGGCACCCTTCAAAACTGAAGAAAGGCTTATGTGTCCAAAAGATTGCTTGATTGTTTTATTTTCCCCCCACCCCCAATCAAACTAGCTGATCTTAAGAAAGATACAGGTTCATATAAGCCTTGTCTTGCTTATAAAAACAAGAAAAGAAGAGTCTCCATGCTCCAAAGGAACCTTAGAAGAAGATTAATTAATTAATTAAGAATCTTTTCTTCTGAGTGCAACAGGATCCCAGTAACAAGTGAACTTTTCATTTCCAGTAATAGCAGAAATTACTTCAATAGCATGATTGTGAGCACCCCCGGGGCCATAATGTGAATGGTCTTTATTAAGGAATAGACTGAACTTCTGACTATCTTTCTTCCAGTCATTTCCACAGGCTATAAACAGCGCCTGGTTTGTTGCTATTAAAAGAGTCTAAAGACGACGATGCTGAAAAGCATTACTGTTTAAGTACTCATGGCTTGACATTAACATGAAAAATATTTTCTTGAAAGTAAAGGGAATTTGGGTTCTCCAGCATGTTGCAGTTTTGTTCAGAAATTACTATGTCGACTATTTGTGATACGGGGGAGACATTTTTTTGGTTTTGTGTTTTTCACTTTAGTTACTGGTCACCACCCCTCTGTTTTGTTTGATTTTTTTTCAGCCATGTATGTAGTCAGAAAACATCTTGCGGCCAATTTTTATATTGTCTTGGTGTTATTTTCTGCCTATGCTTTTACCTGATGGAGGAGCCTGGTCTTATTCAAGAATCAGGCTCCATTACACATTTGTTCCCGTAAATGACTGCTCTGAGGACCAATCTTTCCTGAATAACGTGGTATTTTGCAAAATGATGCTAAGTAAAAACTGAAGTAATCCATGATCTGCTGAGGTGATATTGAAGACATATCTCTCATGCACAGCAGACCTATGCATTAATCCTATGTTTTGGAGTCTTTAATTGCTTTAAATATTTGCTTCTAGATCTGTGTTTCACACATCTTATTTACATGGTTTATTTTTCATTTTATGAACAAATTGATAACCAGACAGACTCTTTACCACACTGGATTAGTTTTATTTATTCTCTTTGAACTTGATTAAAAAGCTGTCAAACATAAGTCTACAATTTATCAGCAGAATACTTTTACAAAACAGGGTAGGAGATGTGTATAGCTGGAAACACACATTTCAAAATGAAACAATATTTGATATATTCTAGACAGTTACCCTTTTGTTTATCCATGACAACTGAAACTAACCATCAAATGCATAAATTGATTCAAGTCTAGCCAAGTAATCCTAAGGGCATATGAAAAGGCTTTTTTTTAAAGTTCTTTCTAGATGAATTTAATGTAGTTCACCAATAAAGCATCCTCAGGAGCACAATACAAATGCTACAGAACATGAGATAGCTGGGGAAAGCAGGCAGATGTACAGTGTGATGAAGAATCAAAATGGATGTTACATTAAAATGAGCAGTCATGCAATATCTTCATTTCATGTACCGCGTTGAAGTAAAAATGCTAAAGTTCTAATTTTGTTTTTCATTTTTTTAGGCACTGTTATGCAAATGGTGACATTCTGGTGGTGGGTTTTTTTCTTATTATTATTTGTTTAAAAGTATGAAATGTAATCTTTTTTCTAATTCCTGGAGTAGGCAAATTGATTATTCATCATGTCTTTAACTTTCACTATATATCAAAGAGGGAGGTAAATTATACTCAGATTAGCTACAAATGATCTGGTATCACTGTTTTAATTCATTGCCTTCAATATACATATTTTAATCCATTTTCCACAAATCTCCTCAATTACTATTTGTCTTTCTGTTCCGTTGCATATGTTGGTAAACAGCATTTTCTATGGTCTTTGGCCATATGGTGTATGCTCAGCTTGCAAAAAAAGTGACACTTGGAGTGCTAGCATAATGAAACTCTCAAAGGGTTAATGCAGAATACATATAGGCAAATGTTGACAATATTTTTTATTCCAATGTTTGAAAATTAAACACAAAATCATCATTAAGTTTTCACAAAATGAGGCATCTGTCACTTGAAAGAAAAAGAAATATTTCAGAAATATGTTTACAGAAATGTAAAAATATTAGACATCAAGACAGATGTGAACGTTTTCAATAACAGGCCCTGTCTGTCAGTCTTCCCCAGAGCTGAAGATCTTGCTGTACTCACTCAACATAAGTTCAACTATCTGATTTTGGTACAGCATGTGGACTGCCATGTTCCCTGTCTCCTTTTCAGGTCTAAGGAGTGTTGGTCCAAATACAATTCCTAAGCTTTGTGTTGACATAAGATTCACGGATTCCTTGGCTGCTATCCTGTTGACGAAAGGAAAGAATTGGTTAAAAAAAAGAAGGATGTCAAAGGAGTTGCTGTTGCATTCAAAGTATACAGAGGCACCTTTTACTAATTCTCCTAACAGGGGGGTGTGTTTGGTGAAGTTATCAAAAAGAAAAGAGAGAGGGAAGATATAGCTCTTGGAAAGCAAGGAGAGGAGAGTCAGCCACAGACAGCAAGGTGTGCTGGGGGTGGAGGTCTAGAGACTCCTTTACAGTACTCTTGTATCAGGCCAAAATTATTTCTGGTGAATGAGCATTAGTGGGTATGTATGTGTTGGCAATGATTTCTGAGCTCATATGTTCAGATACTGAACACAGGGATTGCTCTTTAAGCTAGGGGAATCAAGCACTTTTGCTGTCAACAGTTTTTGGTGGCTCCAGGGAGAACCTTCCCTACTTCTTTTAACATGGTCTCCAGCACTGAAAGAGTTGGGAAAACAACAACACAAAAAAGCCCCTTAATATCAAGCTCATATAAAACACATTCCTTCTGCTAATTTAAATCCAATAAAGTTAGCATGGTCTGAAATGGATTGTGAAATGTATATAGCTAAAGACTTTTGCATGCCTTATCCTGACACAAAGTTTCTTGAAAGATGCTGAGACTCCATACCTTAATGTGATGACTTGGAAAATAATGGCAAGGATTATAACCTTTGATATCTACATTACCCACAAAAATACAGGATGAGGACTATTATTATTAAAAGTTGATCTTATGTCTGTATTAAGACCTAATATTCTTGTGGAAATGATACTAAGGATGGGGAAGTCTGGTCTAAGAGCAATGCAGGTTTAATGGATGAAGTTTAGGTAGGCAGTTTCACATAAATCTCTGCAGTGGTGAGTGTGAACTAAGTGGAAATCTATTTCCTTCCACCCTCCAGAACATATAATATATCTCAGGTTGGAAAGACTAGTAAATGAAGACACGTATTTTATAAATAAATTATGCAGCTTTACCAAGGAATGCAAAATAAATGTAACTTGAATATGTAAGTGTTTGAATTTAAGGATGCTTCCTTAACCTGCTAGTATAAACTTCAATGTTTTGAGTGGACTGTTGAAGCTAAGTTCTGCTTTTTCCCCCTCTCTCTCATCGACACTCATTTACCTTTTTAAAATCCAGACAGCAATTTTAAAAAGATCTTTTTTCCCATACCTGTTGCTGAATTTACAGCAAGCTACAGTACAAATGAGAGAAACTTTATGAGACATAATGGGTTCAACCACTTTAAAAAGGTTTCTCATGGTAGCAGGTGGGTCACATAGCAAAGAGTCATCTCATTGTGGATTTCTGCCAAACTTGTCACTTACCATGTTCCTTGAAAATCAATGCTCATGATTTGGTTTTTTTTTTTCCCCATATAAATAGGAAGCATTACTTAGTTCTGCCTAATGCTCGTAACCGTGGTGTCCATTGCACAAAACACTCTCCATATGGCACTAATCAGATTGGCTTAATTATTAGTTTCTTAAAATATAGCATCTTTATTTTAAATTAAAAGAAAGTAATTATCTTTCCTCTGTGGTGATATTAACATATCATCTCTTCTCTTAGGAGTTCAGGAAGTCTAAAAAGATAGCAGTTTGGTTGCCAAGTGACTGTGTGGGCTTCTGATGGACATCACACATCTTTATGACAATTAAAAATGTTGGTTACAGGGGTGATGATGTTGTTTTGCTTAGTGCCAGTTATGCAGAAGCACAAACATCAAGCTTGGGGCCTCCCTGTGAGAAGGTCCTGATTTCTGTTGAGCTTCCTGCATGCTAGAAGTTGGAAACCTTCTAAAAGTATTTGCAGACAAAACCAGCATGGGTAGAGATGCTAGTTCACTAGGGGGGAAAAAAACCATATTCAGCAGTTGTATCTTGCATAACTTTAGAGATCATCAAGTTAGCATCAGCCATGGCTTCCAATATGGTGGTGTTGATGATGGACAGCATTGATTAAGGTGGAGGAGAAACACATTGCAGGGAGCAGGAGGCAGTGGGCCATGAATTAGCAGAGTCAGGGAGACCAGTGGTGGCAGAGCTCAATTTACTGAAGGGAGAGGAAGGGTCTGACTTCCTTTGTCTGTAGAATTTGGAGCAAGATGCTGAGATTCCACATTTCTGATGTGGACACAGAAAATGGAAGATGGATGGCCAACACCTCTGTCCTTGTTTGCCATCTTTCTGAAGCAGAATAATTCCACTTGTTTTTTTCTGGAGATGCCATCCTGCACGTGAAGTCCTGTTCAAATCCAGGCATTGCCAGCACATGGTCTGTGGTTTCTCAGCTCTCAGGAAGTGAGGGATAGAGCACAAAGCAAGAGAGGATGTTCATGGTGTGTGTTGGTGGTGGAGAGGAACCAGCTATCTGTTATGGTTCACCAATATGGAACGTGGTGCTAAGAAAATTTGCAAATGTTTGGGGCTCCTAAGCTTAACACTAGTTTTATAACTATTGTATTGGTAAAATCTCTTGAGAATTCTTGCTATTTTCTATCTTTTCATGCATTTGTACTTGTTTTGATGACCATAAGAACAAAAAAAACCCCATAAACTTAGCAAACCTGGAAACATGGAAACTCAGTATTTAAATAATCTCTGTGGTAAAATACAGCTACTGGAGGGAAAGCAAGAAGGAATTCAATCCAGCCTGAATAAAATCATTATAAGTTTAGGACCTTATGATTTTTCAAACTACAAATATTTCCAATGGCATTCTATAACTAATATTTTTTTTCATCTGTCCACAAAAGAAAAAGTCAAAGCACAATAAAAACAAATACCCACAATTTAAGCTATTACTGTAGCTGTTCAGTGACATTCAGTTATTAAAAGAGAAAATCCCTACAAATGGGCAAGACTTCTTTTTTTTTTTTTTTTTTTTTTTGGCAAGAAAAAGAGCACAAAGAGTGATACACCATTTACAACATAAAAAGTGAAAGGAAATGCCAGAGCTACTTTTTGTCAAGCCCAAATGAAAGGAGCAATGATCCATCAATTTAAGGTAATTTTGGAAACAATCTATGACCCAGTGCCACAGATGTTGGAACCACATCAAGAAATTGTTGGGTGTTATGCTGTGCAAGATTTCTCCCTCTCCCCAAATAAGAGAGCTTCAGGAAGGGCTTCAGTCCCTTCAGATCACAAGTCAGGAGGTATGCTGAAAATACAGTTCTCATTATTAATAGTAATGAAATTAATGATGTATTAAACCAGCAGAAGTGTCTGATAGGAGGGCTCTGGTGTCAATGGCAGATTTATGAGCAAAAATACTTGAAATTTATGCTTTGGCTGTTGCCAAGGCAACTGTAAGCTGGAAAGCATGTGACAGAGAGCAGGGCAACTTTACAGCTAAGAGGGTCATTTTATGGTGAGTTTGGCTCTCTAGTTCCCTTAAATCTAGACTTTTCAAACTCTCTAAATAAAATCATTATTAATTTTGACATTTGGAAAGCACACTGGATTATTACTTCAAACACACAAGGTGTTAGGAAATGTTCTTCATCCATTTTTACACCATAATAGCTGCTGAGGAGGGGAAAGCATTTCAACAGTGACTCTGATTCCTTGCCTTTTAATGTTCATATTGCACAGAAGAAATTGGAGAGAGAAGTCAGTGTTCTTAGGGAGGAAAAGCCCATTGGAAAGGGTGCTGTTCTTCTGTGAGCTAGAGAGTGTTTGAGGTTAGAGCTGTTCTGTGCTAGCTGCGTTGAGATCTGCTCAATCTTGGTTTTCTAGCCTACAAGGATTTAATTTTGCTCGATGTTTGGGGCATTTCTACCCTTAGCAGAACTGGTTTTAGCCATGCACAGCACTACTTTATTGTTTTAAATTATATCTAAGGATAACTCTCCAATAAGACAATCCTGCTGCTCTTCCATGAACTGGCAATACAGGCTATGACTAAAGGGTAGCACAATACACATTGAGGGGATCGGAAGAGTGAAAATGGGTCACTTGGTAAAATTTTATGGGCCAGAATAGAAGGTGTGGGAAATTCCATCCTCTGTATTCACTAGAAGACCAAGGGATAAAAGAAGGTTTTGATCTTATTAGAATCTTGTCCACCAGCATTATGCATAGTAGTTTATTTAACTAGAGAAGTCACTGCCGTGAGAGACAGAAACCAAGATCTAAACAGAGGCCAAGAAAGATTAAAGATGCATGGGAATAATAAAGAAAGCTCCCCAGAGAAAAAAAAAAAAGATGTATTTGTGACATCTGTCCTCTTGGTATAACAACTAAGCTTACAGTATTGGGAACTGACTCCTCTCTAAGTGGATTATTCTTTGACAGCCCATGTGGGTGGGTTTTGTACCTCTCCTGAACTGTGCTAGTGGTCACTATCGTGGGCAGAGCTGCTCATCCTGATGGACAATGGGGCTGGTTTGGTATGCAAGTTCCTAGGAATGGCCTTAATGGGTCAAAGTGTGCTCATCCCATTGATTATCCCAATAATTATCCTCAAATTAGCTAATATCTGTTTCCTGTACATATTCATACGCAAATTTAATGTTTTAGCTTAAGGACTCGGCCCTCAGAAGGGCTCAACTCACCTCAACTATAATTCTGTTCACTGGCCTTTTCAGTGCCCTGCTATGGGCCAGTTTTTCTGCAGCAGTTGTCTGGCTTTTGCTATTGCAGAGCTCCCAATCTTTTTGAATATGTTAAAATCTGACTCTTACGATGAACAGTTTCTAGCTCAACATTTTGTGCTCCTCTCCTCCCCAAATGCTGGTTCACAGGAGTTAAAAAATAACAGGTATTACATACTTTGTGTTAGTGACAAGACATTTGGGAAGGAATCATCCAACCTTGAAATAAAATCTTTATTGAAAGCAATTCTACATTCATGCCAGTCAGATACATTGTATGATCAGAAGAGATGTCCCAGGGGAAAGCTCAGCGCAGTAGACAGGGTTGATTACTTGGACCTCCTGTCAGTTCTTAACTCATTGACAATGGCTGAGACGTTCAGTACAACTTTGTTTTCTTTATTTGGAAGTAAAGTTAATATACTTACCTTAACTGTGCCAAATGTACTGGAAAATAACCTGATAATAAAACGTACCATCCTACGAAGCGATAATGTCTGTGTGTATAAGCACATTTTGGCAGGGCTTTTGCAGATGGGTTTTTCAGTGTTAGGGAGGAAGCACAAGTACAAAATGATGCACAGATAAACTATCAGGTTTCTTCTGAGTGTATTTCCTTTCCATTTAAGTCCTGTTACATCCTTTCCTGAGATACAACATATTACTGCAACATAATTTTCAGTTGTAAACTTATTTCAGTTCAGCTACAGTAGTTGCTCTTCAGGAAGTGCTTAAGTAGTTTTTGGTACTAAAAAGACAACTGAACTACAATGTTTGTCTTCAAGAGCCCTCTTAAAATACAAACAACAGTGTCCTACTATACAGGTCAAAGCCTTTTAGAGATATCCATATCCAACTGGATATACCAGCTTAGGACAGACAGCAAAATAACACCTGCCGTGGAGGATGGAGGCAGGACTTCCATGTTGCTTAACCCCATCTTGAGAGACTTATGGAAATAATTATGGTAAGTGAGCCCCTGATACCATAAGGTCTAGTTGTGTAAACAGTTCAAGTCATTGTACTGCAATGTAGACAAATCTAAAATTTAGTAATAAATTTGGGTTCTTGATATTTTACAAATGCGAATTAAACCTCATTATTATTTATGTACTGGCTTTATAGATGATTTGCTCAGTTGCATTGCAGTGGTATTCACTAGCTGATGAAGCTAAGCAAATGCAAACACTATCAGGTGAATCCCCAACTTGTTGTTTGTGAAATCTGTACATCATGTTGGGGAGGGCAGCTTTGTGTATACGTAACTACAACCTGAGGTTTATGCTTATAGAGGAGCTCCAAACCACTACAATGTCTGTTGTTTTCAAGCTGTGATCACAGTGGACTAATCTAGTTTTAAGCTACTTTTGCCTGTGTAAAATGTGAAGGTTCTTTACATTCCTCTTTATTCCATAGGTTGAATTTGGAACAACAGCTATCCAAGAGTGGTAATAGAGAAACCAGGTCATGGTGTATGATATGTTACGAGAGGGGTCAGAAATAGTTCAGACATACTTAAGAGCTTTCTTTTGCTGAAAATAGCCTGCATGGCTCTTGGCCTACAGAAACTCCATAGGCTTCCTGTGTTCTGCAGCTGTGGGTTCATATTACAGCTCTTTGGGAAAAATCCCTTCTCTTCAGTTGCTCTGGGACACAAGAATGAGCTCTTGATGCTGTCTTCTTCTGCAGAGTAGCCTTTAAATCTGACCATTGGATGGCTATATATAGTACCTGGACAGCTGACAGGGACTTGGTGGAGAATGGGCTTCCTTGGGGGATCCCCTGCATATCTCACAGCACGAGCCCTTCCCTGGATGAACTGCCTTGGAGGCTAGCCCTAAACGAAAATAACAACTAAACTAACTCCAAATATCAGTTCACAGTTGGCTGAAAAGACTCTGAAAAGCTGAAGAAAGCCATTTATTCTGGCTTAGCCTAGTTTAATAAGAGAACAGTTCAAAATAGAATCTTCTCACTGTTGGGTGAACTTTGCTACCTGTAGGACTTCCTTTCAGAAGAGTTCATGTGCTCTTGCATTTGCACACACCTCACATACTGCCTGTCTTGTAGAGAAAGTCTTCATTTTCCAGGGGACTGAGGCCAAGATGTAAAAGCACATTTAGATATCTAAAGGAACTCAGGCCCTCGATGGGCATTGTTCAGGAATGTGCTTTGGAGAAGTTCTGCTTGTTCTTCTGCACAACAGGAGCTGTGCTCCTGCCTGCACCCTCAGCTGTGGTGAGACAGATGAAGAGCACAGGGTAATGTGGCACATGCATCTCAGCATTGGGATAATCTCTTTTTTCTGGCCATCTCCTGTGCTAGAGGAGCTCCAAAGGTAGAGGTTGCACACCAGTGTTCTGGCACGGCATGGGCAGCAAGTGGAGGAGTTCATCTCCATGTTGTGGTGTCTCCGCTAAAAAGCCCAGCGTGGGCCGAGGCTCAGGTCTTGCTCTCCCAAATCATGTTCTTTCAAATAAATGGCTTCATAATCTTATGATAAAATCTTCCCTATTACTGCAAAAGTAATAGGGAAGTAATTTTGGAGAAGTGAGCCAACCGGGTGACCTGCTAAGTTCTTCCATTTACTAATCAACCAGCACTCTGTCCTCCCAGTTTGGTTTGGTTTTCAGTTTCTTTTGTGTGAATGCCAGCTGGTTCTGACTGACAGTCATAAGACCACAGTGTGAGTTGCTGTTGAGCCTGAAGTTTGCCTGTTCTGGGACAGCCAATTGGTAAGAGTCAGCTGAAGGCCAGGAACTTCCTTAAGAAGCACCTCAGACTCCTCTGGCTGCAGCTCCATGCACAAGGCAGCTCATTTTTGCTTTCTCTAGCAGCCCTTTATCAGCTTATATATCTCAAACAATAGCAAACCCCTTTTCAAAATCCACACGACCACTGCAAGCACAAATCTCTCCTTGGGGAGAGGATGGGAGAGAACAAAACCACCCATGACAGATGTTAGGCAGATGCTAATGCACTTCTTAGAGGTGTTTGGATAGTCAATGATAAAGGCAGTGTGAGCCTACATAGAATAATGAATATGCAGACAGAGATACAACACAGAGCCCTTAACTGTATTTTTGGCTGGTAACTTTTAGTGTCATTATTTTTTTTATTTTTTTTTTATTCTATTTTTAAATTTTATTTCTGATTTTTGTTTCTGCAGAACAACTAATTTATTGTAAAGACCAACCTGCCAGAGGTCCTGGATCTATACGCTTTTGTGGCCCATGTAGTTCAGAAGGCAACAGATACTTTTACATGAATAAAGCTATAACTTTTTAAAATCGGTTAAATATTTTCTTTCAAGAATGCCTGAAGCTACATTTCCTCATAATATTACCAAAAAAAAAAGCAGTTAGTAACAATCTCCCTTAAATCAAGAATGGTAAATATAGGACCTTTATCATCAGCACAGCACATCCAAAAATGTCTTTGTAAAATAAATCAAATTATATGAGTTAATTGATTCCAGGCAACATCAGCAACTGCAGGTGGAAACTGAATAACAGGATGTTTATTAATGAAGGACTATTAATCAAAATTGACAATATCAATTCCTGTTCCTTTTATTTGAATTCTACCTACAAAATCCATGGACACGCTGAATTTTTAAATAAAAATTTAAAAGTAAAGAAAACGCTGACACTTGGGATTTTAGCTTTAGATGTAGGGCTGTTTGTTTAAACAGCAAAAGGATATCCTAAATCCAATTTGACAGGCAATGCCAAAGATGCCAGTGGTAATTAATTAGCACTTAATTTAGACCACAGAACAACAGGATATGGAATTGGTGCTCAGTGCCATTTCCCCTTAGGCTTCATCTCATGAGGGTCAGGAGTATGGCTGTTGCATTGAAGGTCAGTAAATAAATTGGGGGAACACATTGACACTGGACTTTTCATGATAGATATCCTTCACCCTTATTACTGCCTCTGGCTACTGCTGATGAGAAAAGGACTGCAATTGTTCTGTGAAGAATGCTGTACACAGGCTCCAGTCGAGCAAGGTAGCGTTTGAACTCACGCCTCGTACAGTAGCGATTCTACAGGCAGAGACCTGCCTCAACTTTGTGTCTGGGCTGGAGATAAACTTCTAACTGCAGCACAGAAAGCTTGGGGAACTCTGACAGGTGAGAAAATTCACTTAAAAGCCGTCCTTAAGTTTGCTAGGTTTCTAAGGTTAGCTTTAGATTAAGCATAATTAAAATCAATGGAAGGTTTTAACATGAGGTTAGAAACTAGGTCAGCAAGGGAAAAACCACATTTCCTTCTTACCCTCTTGTCTTTGTCTTAATAATATTTGGTACTCCTTGTTAAGCTAAAGGCTCTTAATAATGGTGGATTAATGTTATTAACAGCATTGTTTTCTGCTAAGGACACCCAGGCTTTGACATGTTTAATGATGGACAAAAAAAAGTAGGTAGGAAAAAAGCAGAGCTACCAGTTCTGCTGGTAACACAGATGGATTCCAACTCAGTGAAAGAAGCCACCCTCCTACAACACACCCAAAGCAGAGGGTATATGGAAAGCACACAGGAGACCCTATGGAGCCTTACTATGTCTGTCCTGAAGACAATTGCATCCTTTGGCTCAGATTTTCTGGTAAGAAAAACAGAAAGATTAATTCTTCCTGAAATCTCTACCCATCTTTCAAAAGAGCAGCTCTGGTGGAAGGATGTCAGCACTGGCACTGATCCTCAGTGGTATTAGAGCTTTCTGAAATGGCTTCTCAGAAACCAGAGTGAAAGAGGGGAGATTTAGACTAGATATTAGGAAGAAATTTTTTACACTGAGGTTGGTGAGACACTGGCCAAGGTTGTCCATAGAGGTGGTAATTGCTTCATCCCCAGAAACACTCAAGGTCAGGTTGGATGGGGTTCTGAGCAACCTGATCTAGTTGAAGATGTCCCTGCTCATTGCAGGGGATTGGACTAGATGACCTGGAAAGGTCCCTTCAACCCAAACCATCCTCTGATTTTTCTGAAATCATACCCCACTATTCTTAAGTAGTCCAGTTCCACCATGGCCCACAGGACAATGAACAATGGGAACATCAACAGTTACAGCAGGGAAATTCTTATTGCAAATCCTAGATGTACTCCACTAGCACTGTTCTATCTCCTTCATCCCCAGAAGGGCCGTCTGCATTGCTGTGTCAGGAAAACACAGAGACAGCAGTCTGTGCTCAGAAAATGTATCTTGGAAGCCCCAGGTTAACAGTTATTTTAACTTTCACTTCATCACACCCTTTGCATCATCTCTCTCGACAGTGAGTGAAATTCTGATTACTGTTAAAGTCATTGACAAAACTCCCAGTGACTGGGAGCCAGAACGGAGTCAGAATTTCACCGTATATAAGCTTAGCTTTTCCCATTTTGGATGATATCTACTTTTACTAAGTGGAATTACTGCTTTTGACTATGTTCAATCTATAACCTCTAGCAGCCTTCAATTATAGCCCTTTTGTGCAACAGTAATCCTGTTGACAGCAAATAATTCAGCCCTGGATATGACAGGTTTGCTTTCTGACTTAAAGCCCAAAATGTGCTGGAATTTCAACCCGGGTTGCTGAATTTTAGACAACCTGTTCAGAAATGCATCTTTGCTGGTGAGTGTAAAGCTTCTCATGAAAAACTTAATTTCACTAACGGCACATTGTTTTTGTCCACTGTCATGAATCAATTATCCAGTTTTGTGAGACGGCCAGTAATTTTTTGATGTTGAAATCAGAGAACGTGGCAAAGAATTCCACAAAAGTCAGCAAACAACCTCTTGCCAAAGTTTTCTTTTTCTGCGAGTTCCTATATACATTATTATTTCACAAGTTTTTTGTGTTTCAAATATTTTCAAATTATAAGCTCCTGAATACTGGTCTAGTAATTGTCCCCTATATAAAATCTCAAATTTTTTAACCTATATTATGACCAACTCGTTGTTTAAAATATAAGTCTTTGTGCAGTGGTCTGCCCAACGGAGATGATTTTATATGGGATCTGACCTCAACCAGGATTCCTACTCTTCCAAGTTCAGTTCTGAACTCTCCACAAGCTACTATTGCAATATACATGCGCTGCATTTGTATCAGATTTGAAAGATGCTTTAACATGCCTCCCAGCATCACGATTGTTTCAGCCCTGATATTGAACATGAGTAGGATGAATGTATCTCTTAAATGCACTAGTGAGTATGTGCCATGAGTCTTTGATTTCTTTAAACTTATTTACATTTTACTTGCCCTTGAGCAACGAATTTACTATGTCAGCATTGTCTTTTCTACTTACACTTTGTCTGCCTTGTCCACTCACCTTAGCTTGATGTTTATTTTTTGTGCACGTGTATAGTCCATTGCACTAAATGCACGAACTGCCTGGAGTGGAGGATTTTCCACATATCGTGTCTTTATTAGATGCACCCTTTGTAGTACTGCAAGTTCTGCAATATTTTTCCCTAGCTTTAAACTAGCTTTGGATTTTCTCATTAGTTCCTTTTTAAGTCAAATACCCATTCACACATGTACTGGTCTCAGATGACTGTGGTCTAACTGCCTTAGACACTTTACCTCTTTATTCTCTATTCAGGCAGCCCTACCTCTCTCAGCAGTTGTGTTTCTTTCATCTTTGAAGCTGTTATGCAAAACATTGTTCACTCCAAGTGACCAGACTTGCCAATATCTCCTTTTGTCTGACCCTGATGAAAACCCACAGAGTTAGAAAAACTGGTGAGAAAACACAAGTCTCTTAAGCCTCCTGACCGAATTCATGTTCAAAAGACATCGAAGGATTTAGGAAGAACAAGTACAATCTTGCTGTTGATATCAAGGCATGCTCATCAGTCTTGGGATAGCTCATTCAGTAAGCAGTTTCTAGAATATCAAATCTCTCTGTCATAGCTTAACTGAGTAAAATGACTCAATCCACCCAATAAAGTTGCAGAGAAGCAGTTCTGATAGCACCCGCCTGCCAAATGGGGCTGTTCCAGTATGGCCTTGCTCGTTGACATCATGTGCAGGCATGCTGCTCCTGGACATGAAACTGGGATATCTTGCAAGTTTTTTTTCATAGCTTGACACTGTGTTGTCTGGCCCTCAGATAGAACTAAATGGAGGACATTGTTTTTTAAGTGCTGCATGGATCTTCCCCTGCAGCTGAAAATGTCTAGTCTTAGCTGGATGGTTATGCATGGATTTACAACCTGAGAAAGTGCCTCCTTAGGAAGCAGATTTGGTTGTTTCTGGATGTGAAGCTGTAAAAGCATAATTTATTATGAAGAGTAAGGTGTAAACCTGTTAGCATGAAGCATAGAAAGGTTAAGCAGTTCCTGACCATAGCGGTCAGGTGGGATTCAAAACATATTATTACAATGTACAAGTTCTGAAATTTACCCTGCGATAGAAATCTAAAGGCTGACACTGAGTCCATGGCAGACTTCCATGGGGTAGATGCTCATGAAGGAATGGAAAACTCAATCTATAAATGACATTTTTACGAGACAGTTATCCAGATATGGAAACATGACGGTTAGCCTAGGAGGTGGTCCTAAGTTTCCTGCTACTACTCTTGCCAGAACTCTATTGAAAACCCTCTCTGGACTGAAAACTTGAATGTGGACAAACTGATGTTCACAGTAAATTCTACCTACTGGAAAGCTTCTGTACACTGTAGGGTGGTCCCATATGCTACTGGGATCTCCAAGATTGTTGGTAGTGTTTGGTGAAGGCCTGGACAGCAATGATGAGGGAAGCGAGAGCATTTTCAGGGCAGATGAAGTGCTATCCTGAGGTGGTTTGGTGAGGCTGACTAGTGCTGACACAGAGAACATGATGTGAAACATTTGTTCTTTGTCCATGAAGGTGCTAGGAGAGCTACAGGAGACAGATTGGTGGGACATATGAAAAATACAGAACTTCTCTGAATTCCCTTTTCTTGGCTGATCTCCATGGCATGGGGTTTTCTTTCAGAAGACCGCAGCAGAGCTCTGAGAGAATGTGGCAATGCCATCTATGCAGGGGCTCAGATGGGTGTAGAAACCTCCATCTTAGAGGAGGTAACCAGTTGCATCTTGTGGACCAGGGGAGGAGGCAAGTTGTCGTGCGCTTGGCTGGAGTTTGTCACTCCACAGATTTATGATTTTACGTTTCACCACAATGCGCAATGTACGAAAAGATAAATATTTTCCATTCAGCAACATCTTGCTGCATTTCCATCTAACTCTATAATTTTAATTATAAAGTGAACATAACCTGTATCAAATTATGATTTTGTTAACATATTGAATGAGGACAGGAAAAATAAATACCAGATTTTATACTGTACAGGCACATGAAGGTATAGTAAAAAAATCTGGTTTCCTTGACCACATTGTCATAATATGCATATATAACTGCTTATTGAATCCAGGCTGTGTAGACAACAGAAAGAACACTGGCTCCATACCATCACAATGCATGCCCACAACAAAGAGGAGGAAAGAACAGGCTCTTTCATTGTGTGTTTCTAAGTATTGCCAACATAAGGGCTAAAAACATTACCTCTGTCTGAAGTGTATCTATACATCCATGCATAAGTTATTAACTGGGCTCCCTGAGCACAGTTGCTGAAAATATTAATATATTCAAATTGTATTCTAGCTACTGCAAAAACAGTAGATCAGACAAATGTATTAAAATCTCTTCAGACAAAAAGAGTCATGTTATTTATAAAGTTCCTCCCCCCGCTTTCTGGAACACAAACCTTCATTGGATATAATATATGAGAAGGCAAGATGATCCTTAGATGTCAAAATGTGGCTTAAAGTTTGAATGTAATCATAAAACAGCGCCTCTAATGCTTGCCATAAACAAATTGTCACTGGCATTATGTAACTTAGACTATTCACAAAGTATAAAAGACGGGAAGAATAAAAGGTGGCTGCCAAGCACCATGGGCCAAATCCAAAGCTTGTGCCAAATTGCACGAGCGGACTGGGAATGCAAACCCAGCGTGGAATTCGGATTTGCACTCCCCAGTGCTCGGGCTGCTCCTGTGGCTTAAATTAGAGAGAGATAAAGGCTATATTTTATTTTATTTGTTTTTTAGTTTTTCAGTTTGGACTGTAAGGCAGCAAAGCAGCAACCGGTGGCTTCTGCAGCCCCCCCGTTCACTCTCTCTGGGAGCTGGAAAAGTGGGATCAAAGTTCCCCAATTGCAGCAGGACAAATTGTTATGTGAAGTAGCCTTCTAGGGTGCAAACAGGCATAGTCAGACTGCACCAGCAATGCAGCATGAAAAGAGAAGCCTCAGCTTTAAATCTGGTGGTCTTGAATTTTTCACGTTATCCAGCATGGGGGGTACTGGCTCATTGGGCTGAGACCCTCCTCATCGCTCAGACTCCTTAGGGTTAACGAAGGAAGACCATACATCAAGGCAGAAGGCCTTGTCTGTGAACAACAACTAATCATTCATAGATACTTTCCTTTATTCGAGCTTCAGAAATACTGTATATCTGATAATAAACACACTGTACAGATTTAAGTTGCAGGTAATGGTTGTGTTAAAGGCCCCCTATAACAGACAACAACCAAGCTAGCTGGTTTTCTACCCCCTTTTTCTTCCCTCCTTCCTTTTAAAAGGATGATTTTTTTTCACAGCCTGAAAAAATTGTTCAAGCAGAGATACTGGTTTAACTCATTATGAATTATTAGTGGAAAAGTGGGTCTCAGAAATATGTTACATCTGAAATATTTTTCGTCACTTGAACATGTGCCGTCCAGAACTGGCCCTATTCTACCAGTCACTGGGAACAAACACTTCGTATTCACAGATGCTCCTAATTTGGTGTGGTTTGGAGTGTAATTTAGATCAAACGTATCCATGTAAATGAGTCAGGGTTTCTTAATTAGGTGCCTCTAAAGAAAAAACTTGGACCACATCAGTAGGTGTGGGTGTGGTGCCCACAGTACTGGAATCTTTCTTATAGATGAAGCTGAGTTTTGTGCAGACATGGTGTAGGTTTTTCTTTCCTCTTTTTTTTTTTTTTTCTTTCTCTTTTTTTTTCTTTCCTTTTTTTTATTTCCCTTTTTTTTTTTTTCTAAAGCACAATAATAAATCTGCAGATGGCAGAGACATAAAGATGCTACTTCAGAGGAGCTGTCTAAAACACTGTCTCTTTGGCAAATGCCTTAAAGTAGGTCATTCTGCTGCGATTTAGGTTTATATTTCATTGCCAGCTTTTTGTTCCCATTACAAGTAGGGTGCATTCCAGTCCACAAATTTGCTCTTCATTTTTTCCCCCAATTGGTTTTTATTTACAAGAATTTGTAGATCTTCATAAGAAAATGGCCAATGTTCTGTCAGAGGTACTAATCATACACTTGACCACAAAGAGAGATGTGTGAAGGTGATAACCTGCAAATGTTGGAACATAAAAATACCATTCTTTGGAAGAAAAAAATGTATTGATTCTCTTAACACGGTGATTGAAATGATTGTTGCATCTCTTGCAATGTGTGAAAAATGATCTGAGCTAATGTCATTTCAGAAGTCTTCAGGAGCAGGAGTATCCAGTGCTCTAGTTGTTCAGGTATTTGCTTTTTCTTTTCACATATTTGTAACTGAAAAGCACGTATTTTATTGCTTATAAAATAAAAGAAAGAAATCATCAAGGTCTGTTTTCCCATCAAAGTGCTGTGGGATTTACATGCCAAACTCCCACTAGCCTTAATGAATTACCTGCATAAATTCCCTTTCAATCGATAGCAGAATAGATCCTATTGTGTTATATTAATTATTTTGCACAGAACACTGACATTTTGGCATTAAAGCCTTTTTTGTTTTGGTTTGGTTTTAAGTTCCAATGAATATCTTAAGAAACTTGAAGCCTGTTATTTATTTTACAGCCTTATTCTGAGAAAAATTCTGTATCTTTAGTCAGAAAAATGAAAAGCATTGCAATTTACCCTCTGATGACCTCGTCCTGAACATTAACATGTTAGGGCCCAATCTCTCAAAATAGCCAACAAAAAAGAAGGAAGGGGGGAAAAAAAAAGCCCGTTTGTAATGAATTGAGCTTTCTTAATTTTCACCAACACAAAACATTCGAGTTGAAAAGAACGCTAACCCCAAGCAATATTAAGAGGTTACAAAATCACATAAATTAACTCTGCCAGTGATATTTTACTCAAGCTCATGCGAGTGCAAACCAGAAGCAGGACTCTCACATGGTCCTGATTAACCAAAGAGTATTTAGCAGCAACCAGCCTTCCCCAAGATGTGCTGGCCATATGCACATGTACGCCCACAGAGTATGGATGAGCTCTCAAAGGCGTGGGGGGGCTTGGGGTGGGGGATCAGGAAGCAAACAGAGAGTGGAGGTGAGAAGTGTTCTCCATGTCATCGTGGGCAAGAGCCTTACCCTCGTCATTCCTCACTTTCTCCATCTACACAGCTAGGATAATAAAACTTACTGACCTGAAAAGGAAGTTAGGAGATTTAATTAAGGTTTGAAAAGCTTTTTTGAGATCGTTTGATATTGAGTAATGTGGGATGAACAATAGGAGCTCTTTGAAACAGGGGCTCTATCTATCTGTATTTGTGTACTGCACCTAGCACAATGGGGCCATACAGCCACAGAGTCAACCGTATCATAAATATTTAAATTAAAACTATGTTAATTATTTTTATCATTCTGTTATTTGCTGATACACCAGTTCAGTACATTTTGAAGCTTGGTAGCATTGAAAAGTACCAAGTGTAATTATTTGCCTGATTGTTATGAAAATCAGAGTTTATATTTTTAGATATGGTTGTGGAAATAGGAAGTATATGGAAACACAGGTAAAAATGTGGGTTTAATTACTTGTTATTCTTCTCTTTAAAAAGACTAAGCTGTAAGGTATTCTTCAGGGAAGTGGTGAACTTTGCAAACTCTTATTCTGCAGAAAGAAGGACTAGGCATGGCTGCAAAAACCTCAGTAGCAGGTTCCCCCCACCCCAAAGTGAATAAATTAAAAATGCATAAAGCACTTCTAGAAGATTAGATTTCTTTTTTTTTTTTTTTTTTCCCAGCAATGTGGACTTCAGAGAAATAGATTTAACTCTTCTCCTTCCCCCAAAATGAGCCCCAGAAAGCTATGGTAAACAGGACAAGTGTTGGCATTACTCCAGCTCCTGTCTAAAACTCTTCTATAGCTGAAACAGAGAAAAGCACGTGTGCAAGAGCATGTCTCGATATACATTTGCCCTTCAAGCTAAAAAGCAATTAATTCACTTCATGTAAGTCTTAAAATGTTAGTCAGGGATGTCCAAGTCTCTGGCCAGTCAACTTCTCACTCTCCTGCTGCAAGAGGATGTTTCTCCTCCCCACATTTCTAGTAGCTGCCCCCCCAAGCTTGGAGAAGTAAGGCTAAACTTTTCTCCCTGTTCCTGTCCCCACAGCTGAAGAGGAAAAGCTGCTCATGAGTTGTTTGATTATAAAAAAAGGTCTTGATTCAGGAAATAGTTTCAACAAATAGTCTTTCTTGTGCCATCAGTTAAGGGCTTCTGTACGCTCCTGAATCCGGGCATTTTTTTCCTGAAGCAAAATTTAAATGCCCATCCCACACTTTGTGTTGTAGGTCTCCCACAGGTTCTCTGAGTTTCCCAAATAGAAAATCGTTGTATATTCTTACCATTCTGTGGATTTTTCCCTTTAAAAAACTTTTACCTTTTTTATTTCTTTTCTTCTCTTTCCTAATAAAAAGCTTGTACAGTTCTTAATGTAATCTGTTTTACAGTAAGAAAAAAAAAAAAGGGTTCTCCTGAGCCTAGATTTAATATGTAAGCCTGCCTGAAACTGCTGATATGACACATAGTTTAGTAAGTGAAAATCACATATGTTTGCTACATCTTTCCTCCACCAACTTTAAGAAAAAAAAAAAAAAAGAAAAAAAAAAAGTTTGCAGATATCCCCTGCTTAGTATTACTAGATGCCATACTTTAACTTTATTTTCAGATTTCCCCTCAGGATTCTGGGTACTGCTGCTGGACTTGTCATCACATTGTCATCGTGTCCTGGTGTGCAGGCTACTGTGGGCTTCTGTCTATGCATGGCTTTTTCCTTTTTTTTTTTTTTTTTAATAAATCTTAATAGGTAGAAATAAGTCTGTTTAGTTGTCTGTAGTTTGTTGAAGTCTGTGCTCTTCAGAATGCAGCTGCCCTATGTTGGGAGGTTTGTGGTGTGTGTTTCATTTGTCAAGGTTCGATGCTTTTCTTTGCTTACAGAGCTATGGACATGGGGAAAGGTTATTTTTCAAAACATCTAAACCATGAATGTTGTAGTACTTACAAGTTCTGCTAGATAATATATCAATATTAGTACGTTTGGTTTCAATAAAACTTCTACTATGGATGAAGTGCTTATTTCCAGTGAAATTAGTGCAAACAATTACTAGTGAGAAGGAATAATTTGGGGGAGGGCAGAGGTAGTCAGAAAAGAAATAATTGTTTTCTCTGTGAAAGAGCAGGAAGGCTAGATGGCATTTGGAAATGTCTTGCTGTGCTATGTACAGCACCGGAAAAATGGAGCAAAAAAAATGGAGTATCTAAGATTCAAAGGTGAATCAAAATGAATTGGCTTCTGCCTGGACCAGGCAGCCAGATAGGCCACAGTAACAGATCCACGTGATAAACCAAGAGGCAACTGCAGAGCTCCCCAGACAACTTGCCTGAAGTGTCTGCCAAGGAGGCAGATGCTGCTGCTGGAAGAATATCTTCCACAGTTAGGCATCTGGGTTCAGTGCTTCCCATGTAAGGGAGAGGGATGGTAGTGTCAGGCTGGCCCCCGCCTTCCCCTCTAATTATTTCAACATCCATTTTCTACTTCTGTAAATAACACCTATTATCCAACCTTGGTGTGGGGAAAAGAATAATCAAGGAGAGGGTTTTTATCTGTCATCCATCCCTTTGCAGGGGTGTCTACACGGATGGGTAAAGACAGACTGGAGCTTGGCTGCCCTGTGCTCCAGCCTGGTCAGATGTGAGACAGCGCGGGGCTGGGAGTCGCAGAGCTGCCTTGCGGTGGCACGGAGCTCAACCTAATAAGCAGAGCAGGCTGAGATTCATTAATTTAACATTAATAAGCACAGCTTATTAACTCAGGCACAGTGCTGTATAATGCAGATGCACAGCTTCTGGAGCAGAGCTGTGTCTGCCCTGGCCAGCTCGGAGCGTGGTGCAGAGAACCCAGCCGGGTGCTGCTCTCCTCTACTGCATTTTGCATTAGGGAGGAAAGAGTATTTTGCAGTTGCTGCAGAAGCTTCTGTAAAAAAAAAACAACCAACCAACCAAACAACAACCATCCAGGCTTTTAGATTATATTGCTGGCCTAGACTGAGTCATTAAGCCATTTATACTTCTCATGCCTCAGTTTCCCAATGGGTGTGTCAGAGCTACCTCAGAAATGCTGCTGTGCAAGCAGGGTAGGTACCAATCATAAAATACTGTGGGATGCTTAAACAGTGAAGTGCTTCTTTCTGCCTCTCTTGAATGATAGTTTTTGAGTAGATTATTTAGTACAAAGAATGTTTTATCAGATAAGCATTTGTTGCTGAGTTTACAATTGTCAGAGAGCCAGTACAAGGTTTCTACATCGTTTCATGTCCTGTGTAATGCCTGAAAAATAGGAGCAGAAATGTCTATCAGCTTTATCTGGTACCTGCAATTAGCCTACTCTGAGAGTAAAATTAACTTGTAAATAAGCAACAGGAAAGAATGGGGTCTTGGAGCTCTAGGGCACTGTTTTCACAAATGTATGGAACAGTAATGTATGGACTATATATAGTAAGCAAATATTCTCTAAACACGTTCCAGTAGAACAGACTGTTTTCTGCAGTCCTTTATTGAGGAAAATCCTTACTCAGGTTGGGTTTTGCTGTTTCTTTCATGTGCAAAGTAGGTTTGTTTGATTTCCTCATCTTCAGGAAGAAGTATGAAAAGCCTAAAATTGTTGTGCTCAATTATTTTCAGTATGAGTCCTACTAAAACAATTTCTTATGGCATTAGACTGACAAAAGCTACATGAAATGCCTGTTCAGCCCCATCTTTTTTCTCTTCTGCTTATGAGTAGTAGAATACATTTCATGCAATGGTGAATAGGGAACATTGCTGGGTTTTCTTTCCCCATCAAATGCAAAAAACTTAAAAGAACAGGTACTGCAACCCCAAGCTTTGCTTTTATTCCCCCTCCCGTGGGCTTCATGCATTACAATGTGACTTCTTGCAACTTCAGAGGGCTTGGTTTAAGAAAGATATATGGCACTGGTGTTAATCCCTGCTGCCAGGTCTTTCTCGCAGACTCTCCCATTTGTCTGATAGAGAAAAAAGCAAGGGGTAGGAAAAAGAGGGAAATACCACAGAACCAGCACCACTGTGGTTCTTCAGCTTTTCCCAATCAGGAACCCCTTGAAGCTCAAGTCAGCATTGGGCAAGAACAGCCATTTCCACCAGTGAATACAGAAACTGCAGTAATATGGATCATACCAAACCAGTTTACATATTTTTTCAACTAATCAGAAACTTTTGATCCTTCTGTGATTTACACTGAGCAAACCCTGTGTTTGAAGACGGAGGAGCAAGGTGCAGGTCAGAGGTAGGGTTGTCACCTTGTGTAAGTTGGCACCCCTATTCTGAAAAGCATCCCTAAAAATTACATAATTCCATGTTTTGTAACCATTGCAAATTATTCTTGTTTCGTAGGTTAATTTACACCAACACACATTGCCTATATTTGCATAACATAAACACCATGTTGTTATGTTCAGTCTATGGACATACATTTTATTCTCATTTATGGAGCCATGAGGCCATTCTGACTGGCCACTGTCTTTTGCTTTGACAAGTTAAGAGAAATTACCAATTTTTACCTGTTTTTTTGGTGTTTTCAGCAGCTATTCTACTGCTGCTGCCGTATCAATGGAGCAAAGCATGTGGAATAGCTCTGCTCTTCCCTGAGGATGTGTTTGTGTGGCAGAGAGGGCTGGCCTTCTTCAGAGAGACTCAGACGATTCCACCCATAATGCTCAGACCCCCAAAAGGCTCAGATATCACATTTTCCTGCTTTCCATCCCTTTGTGCCACTCTGCCATATCAGTGGTAGCTTCACCATGCTTTCTGCAGTGACAGCTAGGTAAGAGCACGTGCTTATTTAGACAGCAGTATATCTACAGAGTTGTAGTCAAGCCCAGTATGATGTACAGATGCATTACAAAGTGTTGGTATCTTATTATCTATATTTTACTGTGTTGGGTTTTTTTTTCCCTTTTATTTTCTTTTCTCCAAAAAACACCAGTCAGGGTCCAATTTTGCCAGTTATTCTACACATTCACAGCAGGAAACAATTGCTGTCCCAAACAGATTATGCTCTAAAAAGCCAAGGCAGACAAAGGAAGTATTATCATCATTTTGTAAACAAGGAACCAAAGCACAGAGAGATTAAGTGATTTACCCAAGGTCACCCAGAACACCCGGTCAAAGCCAAGAACTGAACCCACGTCTCTGGAGTCTCAATCAAGTGAGATCAAAGACTTATTGTGTATACCTGATATCTCTCCCCTAAGACATGGTAACAAAACTTTCTTCAGGTTAGGATCAATGCTGCAAATGGTGCAGTAAATTTTGTATATGGCATATCTGTGCTGACAGCTCGTACCCACTTCTTGCACTCGGGTTCTTCCCAGGAAATAATTTCCCTTATTATTCTTCCATTGACAGTAATAAATTCTCATCCTTCTCTAGGTAACCCGCTGAAGGAGACAGTGTGCACACATGGTGATGCAGATGAATACATAGAAAACTGCTTTTCTGCAAGGCCAAACTCAGGCATTTTATGGACTGTTTAAAATCCTTCCTTGCTTAATGAAATGGGGACATTCCCACGGATCTATGGACTTCATTTTGCAGTTTTAGCTGAAAGCTGCAAAGCCAGATAAAGGATCTACATCTCTTATATGTATATGCCAGGAGAATGTGGCACAAATGGTCAGTATAAAGACACCATTCATTGTAAGCTCAGAGTAGTCTTTTATTTGGAGTCTTTATTACTCACCCACTGGGGTCATTATATCATTCCTAGGATGAAACACTCCTCTGTGCCCAGGGCTTCCGTGAGGCCCTATATCCTACTGAGTCCCTTCAATTTTAAAGGGTAGTTTGGCTGAGAAGTGACTGTGCAAAATGGCACCAGTTAGTCTCAACAGCAGGACAGCCATAATGGGAGGAACAGGATCCTTCCCTTCATGTGCCCCTGTCTTGAGGTCTGCCACTTCTGCCCAGTCATTCTGCAAGTCAAACAGCTGCAGGTTGGTTTCAAAGTGAACATGTGGTCTACGCACATTTTCACTGTTAACGGTAAGAAACACAAGAAGAAAACCCAAGGTGAACATGAGAACTTGGGGTGATTTTGTGGGCTGATATGTCTTGCAAACTGAGCTTGAGTGTGGAAACCACAAAGGAGTGATAAAGTGGAGCCTCACAGTATTGTTTTGCTTCCTCTGTGGTATCTCGGCAACATTAGGAGAGCAAAGATGCACTACCAAATATCTCCTCAGCATTCCTTAGGTATTCTCTGTTGTCACAAGCTTCCTGATGAGATACGAGAGCTCATAATGGGTTTTTTGGGTGAGGATATTTCTATCATGACCTGCCTCAATAAAGGAGTTTGAACATCTGGGATCTTGAAGATGAAAATATGGTGATTGAAAGAGGTATTGTTGGAGAAAGAAAAACCAAACTGGAGAAATGCAATACTGGAATGTGTTGCATTTGCTTAATTCCATGTACCTGTAGCACAGTAATCCTTATGTATCTGCCTACCTTGAAAGAGCCAACTGTTCTGTTTTCTGGTAGAGGAACAATTCATGCTTTTGCTTAGCCATACTGATTTCTTGAGCAGGGATATGATATACATAGATACCATAAATCAGGCTTACTTTTGCCAAAGAAAGTAATTAGCTTTGGTATATTGGATGACATTTCTGATAGGATTTGGACACCACACACCAATTCCTTTTAAATTTATCGATCTGTTAGTACCACAGTTCTACTTACTTCTTTAGATGTTCAAAGAGGATTTTCATTGTGTCGTAGTTTGGTCTAGGGAGCTTTTTTACCAGTCTCCTTATGGATTTGATGCGAGTAGCATTGTCCTGGATTTCTAAAATGGGGAAAAAAAAAAGAAAAAAAAACCACATTTGAGTGCCTAATTAGGACATTATTTTGCCCACTGCTGTATCTGATACCTGAACAAGAAAAGCCATCATTAATATATGGTTAAAACCAGAATGCATCATACCTTCTGTCACCTTAATAGAGAGCAAAAGTAATTAGCAAGGATTAAAAATTCTCTCCTTCATCTTAAGGAAGCATTTTCTGGTTCACGGATTTATATTCTTATGCTTTTCATTTATTTTATTAGACTATTAGACCATCATCCGAAGCTGAAGTACCTCCATATAGTAAGGGACCCACATCTTAAGTGGAATTTGGAATCACATTTGTCCAATGCTGCTGCTTCTGTGATGGATCCACTTTCCAGGTAGTCCTTTTCGTCATTTTTTCCTCATCATAATTTGTTCAGCTATATTCATGAGTCTCTGTCCTTAACATTACACCCCACCATGTTTGAAAATAGAAAATGATTGGCTATTCTTTTTAGTCATGCTTTCTGGTGATCAATTATTTTGAGAAACTATTCCAGTGTAGCTTTTTTCTAATACCTGTAGCATCTCACAACTATAATTTCTGCAGGGGAAAAAAAATAAAATTGCATTTCAATCTCACAATTAGTAATAAAGGATGCAGTACTAAGGGTTTTAGTCTCTCTTCTGAGATGGTAAGAACATTGCTTTCCTTTTTTTTCAAGATATGCCTTCCAGTTTTAGCATGATTCATAGTTTCATGGGAAAGGTTTGACTGATATTTTCATTGATTTGTGTAAGATGTTGCAACTAAAGCAAAGTCATGTACAACTGTGCTTTCATTTAGGAACAGATTAGATAAGGTGCCAGTAGGTCTGACGTAGGGAAAACATCTTGCATGTTACATGCCCTAGATAACCTGAGAATACTTTTCTGATCTTATCAGCTATGATTTAATTATCACCTATCATTCTTCGTATATGTTCCTTTTTAATATTCATATTACCCTGGCACCCAGAGATCTCAATCAGGATTGAATCCCAGTTGCAGTAGTTGCTGCATAAGCAGACATGGTGATTATTGCCTTGATTCAAAGATTTCCCAAAAAAAAGTTTGAAGAAAAAATTTGCGACAAACTTAATTTAAAAATTAGAATCACTGGAATAGTATTTCTTCCTCAGCATGGATTCCTAATTCCTGTTGAGATTATTACTTCATACACACAGACAAAGACGTAGGCATATTGTTTATAATTCAAACATTTAGAGAGATATGAAAGAGCTCAAAGTAGTCAATGTTTAGATATTATTTTACAGTAAAAATCCCCAAACTCTTTCTGGATTTATTCTATAGAAAGTCATGCAATTGGAAAAAGTGATAATGATGTTACCCACAAACAAAGAATACACTTTCCGTGTATTTCACAATTTTTATTTTGGTTTAACTATTTTTATTCTGGTTTAACATGTTCAGATCCTTATACTCTTGAACAGCACAAACTGCCCCGGTCTTGCAACCCAGTCATTCCTTGCTGTTTTCTGCCACAAGCCATTAGCACTACTTATTTTTGTCCCATGGATGATCTGTCCAGTGGAAACATGACTAAAGCCACAATTGGAAATTATATGAAATTTGCAGAAGTGAATTTATTGTTTGAAGGGGGTACAAATTCTGTGGGCTTTCTATTTGTGCTGCCTGGTGTGTGTAGATGCTGTGATCTCAGCAGGTAAGTTATATTTAGGCCATGGCTGCCCTGACTGCACTGGATCGTCTCAAATAAAGCTTCTCAACTAGTTAATTTTTTAATTCTGCTCTCTCCTGAGAATTTAATGGACTTGAGTTGGACTGAAACGCTGAGGTAGGGGATGACTCAATGGAAGGAAAGACTCACTGTTTGTCCCTTGCAGAATGGTTGCAAGGAAATGTTGTACAGTAAAACTTTATCATGTTCTCTTGAAGGAAATGTCTCTGCTCTGTGTTGATTAACACAGATACCAGCTTGGTAACCACCTTCCCTACAGAAACAGCTACCGTGCAGAGGCTGTGCTTCCTCAGAAGGTTCATTTGTAGAAGAAATAAACTAAAAAGAGAAGTATGAATTTACAAATAAATTGTTTAGTGATAGAAAGGCAAAGGCAGAAAGCTTTAGTTTAGGGCTCACTGTACCAAAGTCATCAGTACTGAGGTACAGGAGAAGACATCTCTAGGTAGGCACTAAAGCACTAAACCCACAGAAATTTTGCATAAAATTATTTCGTGAATCAGTCAGTTGGTTAATTGTTAGTCTATTGTAAAAGAAGAAAAAAACAGACAACATGTGGTAACTTTAGTCAGCATTTCTGAACTGGGAATGATAAACACCTCTGCCTGGCTCTGGCATTTATCAGTACTGAGATATTATTACCGCATAGAGTCACAGCATGGTTACTGTTATCATCAAAAAAAAAGAGCCAGCTAATCTTAATGGTTTGTAAAGCCGTTACCTGCACTGGTCTGACATTTATCATGATCATTTTACCACATGAGTCCTACATTGCAAAGGTATTTTATCTGGAAGGGACATCACTATGAATTATTATTTGCAGCTAGGTAGAAAATTGTATGTTGTAGATACCTTTTCTCATTATAAATCACAGTCACATTTCACCATTTCCCACACAAAGCTGCTGAGCCCAGGCTTTTTGCCATAACACTTAGTCTCGCTCCCTTTTATAGTTCCATGAAAATATTGGGTACTCTTTCATTAAACTGGGTGATATTGGTGGGGTTTTAAAATGCTATATACATGCTTGATTTTACTCTAGTATAAGAGAATTTGTTTTTCCACTTGAGAAGCTGAAGAGGATAAACTGTTCATTTTTTTGTATTAAAGCTTACTCTTGCTTCGGGTTTTGTGGCTGGGCTTGTCTTTACTCTTGACCTTGTTAATGGAATATTTAACAGATCAGATGCAAGATCTTATGTTTCATTTGCAATACCTATGCATTTGCTTTCTTTCTGTAAAGCCTTGAGTTTCACTTTCTATTAATTTTCCCCTTTCTATTCTTAGATAGGAAATTTTTTTGATTTAAATTTTTTTTTGAGGGTGGTTTGTTTTTTTTTTTACCATGCTCATATGGAGGGTGGAAATCTTTACATGTGGGTTTGTATAAATAGCTCTGGAGAAGATATCCCTTTCCTTGCACGGTATTATGAAGCTTGGCAGTACAGGGTGCAAAGGAAGGAAAACACTCTGAACAGCTGTTAAATTCTCCAGCTAAGTCTAGAAAATGAAGCAAATGAATTTAAAATAAAATTAATATTATTTTTCACTATACACTTTTTACTGTGGAAATTATTGAAAATGTGGGGAAACGATTGCCACTTTGGAAAGTTAGACTCTCATTTCCCTGCAAAGATTTCCGAAGGAAAAGAGTCGCCATAATCACATACATCAAATAAGGAATGAGAGGACAGTTAATCCATTTTGCATTTTTGGGGCAAAATATGGAAGATGTAGGTGATAATTTCAGCAGATCAAGCTACTCCGTAGTGAATTGCAGATGGTTTTCCATGTAATATTTTCATGGAACATATATTTAGAATTTGGGTTACTGTCTCTAAAAAATAGGGCTGAGTCCCTATAACACAGCAAAACTGTGGAGATGCTCTCTCGTTTATATTTAAATGCAGAATGCATTGAAAAAAAACCCCACTTAATATTATATAAGCTCTTTTGTAAATGAGCTTTGGATAAACATTTGAGCACAGAAGAAAACATGATGTGTCTGTAACATTAACAGTGGCTGGGTAAAAATGAATGAAGAAAGTAACCTTTAGCACTGGTGTCCATAAAGAATACTTAAGCAAATCCCACTGAATCTTTCTTTTAATCATTAATTTTAAATGGACATGGATGTTTACAACAAGCCACTTTGTTGCAGAACAGGAAGTCCAAGGTTTATCTCCAATAACTCACGTTTGCTAGGAAGGGATGTATGTCTCTAACCTGACACACATTCATTATTTTGTAAGGTACTGGAGTCTGACCTGTGACCCTCCTCAGACCTGCTGCATTATTCATGTCTGACTTACTTTGTATAGTTTAACTCTAGCGCCCATTTCCCTCTGCCAGGCATTGCAGTGCCTTGTGCATGTTTAATGTTAAATGGCATTTATGGCTCACATTAATGCCTAATTTTATCACCAGCCATGGTTTCTTTTCATGCTCTCAAGCCTCACGGATGAACTGCTGAAAAAAATAATCAGTGATTTATGTTTCTGCATAAAACATCAAACTATTGGTCTGCCACCTAATCTGTGTTTTGTTGTTGTTTTTAGGCATGAATTTCTCTGATTTTCTTACATGGCTCTTCTCACCTTGTTTGGGGGTTTTTTTTGGATGAGATTTCTGCTGTGGTTAAAACGTCACACACTGTTGCTACAGACAAATCTGTCTGCCAAGAGTTTTTCCAACAATTCGCGACTGATTCAGCTGCCGAGAGAAAGACAGGTCTTGTCTGGGGCTTTTTTTTGTTTGTTTGTTTATTTTGGGGTGTTTTTTGGTTTTTTTTTCTGGGTTTGTTGTTGTTGTTTTTAAATCGGAACTGAGTGGGTTAGGTGGATTTTTGAGTGCTAATGAAATTGTGAGACTTATGGCGCTGGCTACAGCCAGCCGTAGTGTGGGCAGACGCTCTGTGAGCTTCCCCACTGTGCTGCTGTGCAAGCATCCCCGCTGTTCTGTTTGCTATAGTTTTAATGTCTGTGAAAAATTCCTGATGCAACTAAATTATGTTCTGCCCTCTTGTTTGTATAAATAAACACCCGACGTAGCCAATTCATTTTGCTCTTGCCCATTTTCGAAGCTTGCCCTGTCACACAATGCTCAACCCCGGTCCTTGATAGCTTTGGTGTTATCAGGGAATGAAAACTTGCTTAAAAGAGAGTGCTCAGTTGGCTTGATTTTCTTTCTTTTTTTTCAGAGATGTCAACTGCTCAAAACTCTGCTTTCATTTGGTAAGTCTTCATATTCTGGAAGTCATGCTGCCTAAAACACACAGAATTTTATGTATAAATATATAGATGAATTCTTTCTATCTCTTTTAACACTGGGGTATTTTAATGTTACTGTGCGCAACATAAAAGTCCCAGTTTTAATCACTTGCAGTACACTCTGGCAATCATCTTGTGCAGATATATTGTAAAATATTTGCTTATTTTTTTTCTTAAAAAAAAATCTATAAGAAGCATTCAAACTAACTAATGTTTGCTATAAGGAAAATAACCAATTTGTGATCTAAATTGATTTTACTTTTTATTCATGCCTCAGAAATAGATGTTGCAAAAGAAAATGAGAATTGCATGAAATGTCTCTGTATGGGCAATTGATGAGTTCATCCTATGTGATATAAAGTGGAGTTATCAATGAATATTCATACAACTTTTGTGATCCATTAGCAAGACCCAAGACAATGAGTTCACAACTCAGTCCCATTTAACAAAAATATATGTGGAATTAATGAGAAAAACCAGCACTTACAAAAGTTAAACTTTAATGTATCAAACTCCAGGTGCTGGAGTTTGAGGGAAATAACCAATAATAGTCATTTTTTACATATTTGATGGGACTGATTATGCAATGTGCAACTCTAAATGGCTTATAGCACATTGTAGCATGGTTCCATCCCATTGGCTACAGTAGGGTGCAGGCAGATGGATGACAGTGACAAGGAGAGAAGTGCTTTTGCTTAGCCGTGCGTTAAGATGCCATCCAGAAGCTCTGTGCACTGCAGACACTTCATTAGGATGCCAGGATAATGGTAAACTACCACTCAGAGTGACACCCCATTTCCTGCTTACTGAGCTCTCCAACCTCGGCAGATGTCAACAATCTCACAGTGCTACAGAGCAGACCTAACTTTCCAGGCACTTTGACTCCAATTTTTTTCCCTTAACAGTGCCATACATTACATGCAATATGTAACAGCAAGTACCAAACAGAAAACAAAATTTGCTGCTCTAATTATAACAAAGCAGCATCTGACTTAGGTACTGCATGCCCAGAGTACATACAACCAGTTAGGCAGCATAAAAGAGGAATGATCTTTGTCAGTCAATTTTGGGGGTTAATTAGACTTAGGACTTTGATAGCTAATGGATAGTCTGATCCTGACTGCAATGATTGTGCTTCAGTGATAACTTCTACCAAGCCTTGGAAAAAAATATGCCGAGCTCTTTCCTGGTATTTCACACACTGTTACAGCCTTGCGTGGGGTTTTCTGCACAGAAAGAGCAGACTTGAGCATCTGGACGGTGTGATATTTTCTCTGCAAATGCACAACTCGAGGCCGTAACACACCTCCCCAACAGCAGTTAAAGCCAGCAGAGAGACTGTGCTGCGATGCTTGACCTGCACTCCTTGCCAGAGAAACACAATTGGTTGCTCACACTTTCAAAAATCATCTTCAGATAGAGAAGCAGTGTCTGTAAGGTCATTATTTCTAATTTAATTTAATTTTCTGAAGCTATCGGGGTGTGATTATGTATGGGTTTGAAATTGGGAATCCTCTTCATTTTATATATAGATTTCGCCCCCACTCCTTTTTGCTCAAAGAGGTGATTTAGCAGTATTGCTCTGCCCTACCACAGCAATGGCCCATTACTACTTATTTTTGTTGTGGGGAGGGGTGGAATCATGACAATGCATCACTGCCAGCTCCTGAAATCCCCGCTTCTCTCTCCTTCAGAGCCTCCTCTTGCCCTCACTGCCCATGCCGAGGATGGTCTTCCATTGGCATCACTCTGGTCCTCACCCATGTTCTCCATACTGCCAGTTCAGTTGAGGGTCTGGGGATGGATAGGGATTTGGGACACAGAAAACCAGCAGCAGGGTGGAAGGAAGCATAGGGACGAGGTGGCAAAGCATTTATC
>CM036591.1:4540000-4562500 GCA_020745705.1 Hemiprocne comata
CCAGCACTGCAGGGAAGGGGCAAAAGTGGACCAGATCACTTCTCCAGCCTAGCCTGTTTTGCTCCTCTGTGTCTTAAGTAGGAACTCTCCAGCATATTTATTCCCTTTAAACTGTTTTTCCCTTTGAAAAGCTTCTCCCCCGCCCCTTTTTGTTTTGTTTTTCCCCTTTGGAAATTAGATCTCATGATACAATTGTTAGCGTCAGGTCTCACACTGAAACGTCACGTGTTGCCGTCCTCTTTTTGTGGGCTCCTAAGAGCATCCTTATGGTAGTTGTGGTGGGATTCAGTCACTTAGATGCTGGCAGCTAATCACATCAGCGTTACCCTGTTGTAGCCACGCAATCCTCCAACTGTGCCAAGACGTGAAGAGCTACTGGGACACTTCATGCCGAGTCTCAGGTGCTCTAAGGCATATTAAATGGCACTAGATGCATCATGGTTCAGTAAATAAATTTACCTGATGTAGCTGAGCTTTTATTTATTTAGTTATTTAGAGATTGACTGTATCTGCAGGATTGTAATCTAGCTCACCAGCTTTTACTCTCAGAGGTGGGTCGTGCTCCATTGCTGGTGTTGTCTTCCACTACCAAAGGGTTGGCAAAGTGGGATGAGGAATTTGGGTGCATACAGGGAATGTTGTCCCAGAGTATCTTGACAAAAAAAAAATCTCTTGTGATGGGAGTATATTGATTTATAACTACAGATCTTTTGATCTACAGCTGCTCCCATGGCTGGTGGCTTGTGTTGGACATGAACCAGTGCCATGCTGGAAAGACCAGGTAAATAATTCTTTTTTTGTTTACTTAGCTTTGTCCCACTGGTTTTACTGCATGATTTTCAAAGGAAGATTCCCTTTGAAAAGCAAAATTGTTCCTGTCTTGTGTTAAGCCCTGGTAAGAATTTGCTAAAAGCTTCAATCACTGGCTACCTGTTAATGACCAGAATGCTAACGAGCTCTCCACAATCACAGCGGGCAGTACAGAGTTATTATTTTTTATTTGTTATAAGCATACTATTTGTAATAATTTATGGACGTTCTTCAATTTATAAATATCAAGGCTTTGCCAAATATTTTAACTATTCCTCCATGGCAAATTGTCTTTAAATACTGGCAGTTTTTTCTTTTTAACATTTACTTGTGGACCAGAAATACTTGCAGTCTATTGCCCCTGGCCTTCTGTGAGAATGTTAGTTAGCAATGCTCATAAAAACTCAATTCATCAATGTGAACATAATTTGCTATGAACAGAAAGCTCACAAAAGGGTGAATTTGTCAGATAGACAGGTGGCCTGAGATCTCTCCCTGATACTGAACGATATGAATAATAGATTCTGGTAAATGTATGCCAAGACTTGAGCTGTAAACACAGCTGCCTCCATTCCCTTCCAGAATAACAGCTTCGAGAACGAAAGCACAGGAACCACAGTTCCACCTGAGGACTGAGCCTGTGCACGTACACACACACACAAACACACACACATGCAATGTACTTGCAGGCTCACAAAGAAAACAAGCCCTGGAAAAAGGACGAAGCCGTTTCCAGCTCCTTTCGCAGACCCTTGCTATGAATGGATTTTAACATGTGTGGAGAGCAGAAGGAGAGAATAATAGAAAACATTTAAAATATATTTTAAAATATCTGCAGTCCCAGAAATAAATCTTTCTGGGATCCAAAGGGGAAAAAAAAAAAAAAAAAAAGACCTAACACTCTCAGCTGGCTTTTGTAGGTAAAGCATCAGACATAAGATGTAAAAAAAGATGTCATAATGTCACAGTTGAACATGTAAAAAATAAAATTATAGTGCTTTTTTTTTTACTGTGACACTACTTCCCAAAATTAGTTAACTGTGATTATCCTAACTAGACCTGCACGATGTTTTGTTTTGGTTTTGGTTGGTTTGGTGTTTTTGCTTTTGGTTGTTTGTTGTTTTTTTTTTTGTTGCAGGCTACTGGAATTTCTTTATAGTGCATTCAGTTTAACTGGGGGTTTTTTTAGGCAAAAATCATTAATTACTGTCCATAGACTAGGTTAGAAAAGATGATATATGTACAAAAGTGACCTTTAGGCTTTTCTAATGAAGAGCTTTCTGCTGGAGGGTTGCCCAAGATAACTTTAGAGCAGGCTGAAGTCTGTTCCAGGCAATCGCAATGACAAACGGTACAAAAGGGTCACTGTAATGTTTGGGAGACTAGTGGGAAGGACCTAATCCTGGGTCAGGCCTTTCTGGCAGCATCTTATAGGTGGGAGGAAATGAACTATGGGACAGTGACTTTATGTAGCTGAAAAAAAACAAACAAGCCTTAAAATGGACTCAGTTGGGGCCAGGCACGTTCATTTTGAGAGAGCATTAACAGCGTGGTACAAATGCTCTGATGCAGTTGACTTTAAAGGGCAGACGTGTAATGTGTTGCAGAAGAGAATGGCTGGCTGAAGTGCATGTTTTGGGCTATCAAATGCTTTTATTTTTGCAGATCAAGCTGAGAACTCTCAGCTCTCTTTGCATGGTCGGGGTTTAATATATTTTCCTCCTTATAGGTATAAAACAAAGGACTTTTCCCAAACTAGCATGCCTCATTTTAGGAATAAGACAGTCTCCTTATTTGATCCATCCCTGGCAGTAAAACAGCCCAGGAAATGAATTGGGAATTGTATCATCTGAAGTTCATACTTGTTGGTTAATATTTGTTATTTAGGGAGGATGCTTCTCTGTAATGAGTTGGCTAAGGTGAGAGACATGGAGCACTGAATGCAGAACCAACACATCCTAAAGCTCCCAAAATGTGACCACATATGAGATATTAAAGGCAAAATGGAAGTTCTGAACAAATGAAATCACTGTCAGAATAATAAAAGAGAAATGAGCTATGATCTAATCTGTTTTCTAGCAGTGTCACAGAGGAGCTATAATAAAAGCTATTTGCAAAGTTCAAAATCGTTTCCCGTGCAAAGCCATTCACACACTGTACGACTCTGGACAAATGGAGGGGGTCTTGGCTTTGCCAAAAAAAAATTGGATATGTGGATAGTATGTGAATAGTTTACCATTAGTTTTAAGTTTGTGCACCTAAATTTCCCAGTTGGCTGCAATTTAAACTCCCTCCCTCTTCAAGATGGCTCATGAACTTTGCACCTGGCTTTCTCCCTCTATTTTTGGTGTATCATCTTCACCCTTTTCCAACTACAAACTGCAAGTGCAAAGGATGAACAGAAAAAGAAGTCACATCACTGGATGCTTATCTAACCTCCTTTTGCATCATGTGTGCTATAAATGAGAGCACAGCAAGAGATGTGTTGTGTCCTCATTGGAAATGCTCATTCTGGTCCTTCTCCTTGGAACGATGCATGAGGTGCAGTCCCGGTTAGGGTGAGCCTCTATTTCTGCAGCACTGTCTCCCTCAGCAGTGTGTGAGGAAGAGGCATTAAAAATGGACACAGGGAAAGATGAGGCAAGTATATAAATGCCTGTTTCCTCCCTGATCTTCACCATGAAGATATGACAAGTGATAAAATAATGATGGAGGTATACCTAGAGTCATGTTTGGAGGTAATGAAGCAGCTCCTCCCTATGGTTCTCTTTTAAAGCAAGTAAAAGCAACTTAAGGCTGTTCAAAATAGTGATTATTTCCCTATGTTTTTTGTGGGTTTTTTTGCATTTTAAAGGGGATATAGGTTGGGCAGCTGGAAATAGGACTGAACCAAAGGGAGGAGAGCATGAAGCAGAGCTGAACGGTCCTTGCTCCAGGCTGTGGAGAAAAGTATGACAAGGTGGAAAGCAACACTCTGCACTGACTTCTGTACAAGTGAAAGAACAGCAACCAAGATCTGTATAGATCTTGCTCATTTCAATTTAGTGCCTTTTATTTTAAGTAGATTAAGGCTTGGCAGAGTGAGAAAAAGAAAGAGAAAATACTATTTCTGCAATACAGCACCCCCCAGTTTCAAACTTGTGGACATCTGCAGTGGAGATTTAAAAGCAAGGTGGACCCCATGTGTATCTATAAGTGCTCCCTGTAGATCAAGGGGCTGATGTCCTGAAGATCTCCTATTCAGGTGGAAAGAAATTAACTAATTAACATCCATGGCAAGAGCAGCAATGGCAGCAAGCTGAGGGACCTCCCTGGCTCCCCAGAGCCTGCCAGTACAGCTGGAAGGTTTTCCTCTAAGTGTTTTGGTGTGTGCTTCTAAGTTATCTCTTGTCCAGAATGGCCTCTGCTTGGAAATACATTTTGATATGGTTGTTCATCATGAAGAGCTAGTAATAAATCACTTCCTGGACTTCATGGGGCTTCCTGTGAGAGGGACTCTTTCAGACCTGCCTGTGCTGCTTAGCAAAAAGCCCTTCAAAAATACACCTAGGATTCATGGATGTAACCATCATGCAAGTCTCAAAATGCAAAAGTGGGCAAATCACTTATCTGCACCCAAATCTCTTGGTTGCCTGCACAAATCTCTCTGTAATCCCCCCAATTCCAGTTGCATCCTTTGCCCTTGTCTCACTTTCCACTTTGCTTCTCAAACTTTCTCTTTCCCTCAAATATTTCTCATACTCCAAAGTAAAAGAGAACAAACATATATATACATCTATATAAAAATAAAAAATAATAAAAAAAAAAATTCACAGAGTGAAAGCTTTTTTCAGAAGCAATATATCTACTACCTGGCCTCTGGGTAAGGGGAAGAATCTTATTCCTTTTGCATTTTACTGGATGTGGGTGTTACTACACAAATTGATAGAACAATCTTCCTGCTGCCTGCAAAAGCCTGGTTACACAGTCAGCATGAGTCACCAGCAAAATCCTGAGAAGTGAAATAAATAAATATATGACCCCGTGCCTTTAGGTGGGGAGGCCTAATGTATGAAGAAGACAAATATTGAGGTCTCTGTCTGCTGGAAGACAGTACTGCTGTATCAATAGAGGTGATGGAGTAACTGGCTGTTATGAACTGAAATGGAGGTGTTCACCCAGTCATGCTATTACGTGGTGGACTTGACAGGGTGGTTGAGGTACTTCCTGACATACTGAACATGAAAGCTAAATGGACAGCTTAAAAGAAGGAAGTGTAATCCAACCCCATTACTCACCCTATTATAATAATGCTGCTGCTATTTGTTCATATGTATAAAAAATAATAATAAATCACAGAATACATGTAACAGCCGTGGCATTTTTTTCCAAGTTTTTCAGTTTCTATTATTGATCAGGCTGTTGCAGAAAGTATGAGACTATCTACGTGCCCAAGCAAGTATATTCTGAAAAGAAAAAAAGTTGATTTGTGTTACCTAACTTTGATATTATTGAAATCTACCTCTGCCCATACTTACAGAGCTCCAATCCCAACAGTAATTGAATACAAAATACTTGTATTTCTATTGATAAATTATTCTTCATAACAGTGCCTAGTCTGTCTTTGTGATACAGCCTCTCATTTCCACCTCCACGCTGCTACATGGGTCCCTAATTATGTCTAATTATTGCACCACCATCAGCAGCAACAAAAAAGGATTTAGGCAGGTAAGCTTGCCATGTTATTTCTGTATGTCATGCAGCCAACCCTGCTCTTTCCATCACAACTACATGACCAGTGTAGTAAATGTATTTTCAGAGGAAAGAGTAGTATGTAATGAACAGCATTTTACAAGCAAATAAATGCATTATTATTTATGACAAGGAACACACTATGTGGCTCAGGGTGCCCAAGCTGCTCAAGAATTAGGCCAAGTACATAGATTTTCTGATCTTTTGTCCTTTCCCAGAAGCCACAACTACATGGCTCTTCAAGCAAGAAATGACCTTAAAGCCACAGGAGAATCCCCATGCATAGAGGAGTCCTTTGGTGACTTAAAGCTGCCACACTGCTTCTTCTGAAGTTGTGATTTGGAGCAAGCTCACCTAGATCTCAGCCTTTTTTCCATAAACTCACAAGACAGATGTGCCACAATATCCAAAGTCTAATTAGGCACAAACATGTTCGTAAAAGTCATAAAACCAAAAGCAAATCATAGAATTGTTGTTTGTTGTTGGGTTTCTTGTTTTTCGTTGTGTTTTTTTTTTTTTAACTGGGAAAAGGGATTTCCAGGAAATTGAAAATTGTACAGCATTTTAGGCAGCTATGGCCAAACAATGCAAAAAAACCCCACCCCAAACTCTAATGGTGAATGAATTGAAGAAGAAAAAAAGGCCAACATTCCTCTCAGGGATGAGGGAGGAGAGAGCTGCCTCTCCCAGGTTACAGTCCCTAAAATTACTCCTACACTATTTAGAGGTTAGACACTATTTAGAGGTTAGAGATGGCTGTAGCATTATCTGAATGCATGATTTCTTTTTAAACAGAAAATTTATATATGTTATGCATACACGTATGCTGACATGTATAGCGGACAAGAACGAAGACCACAAAGAGAAACTTACTTCTTCACTAAATACACAATTTAGTTCCTCATGTATAAAAAAACCCCCCTCAAATCTAAATTAAAATACCAACCCTCCTCCCCCCAGCAAGAACCAGTGGTTTGGCATTTGTGATGAATGCTTCCTAAGTCCTCCAAGCTGCTTTCTAAGTTTAGTGGAGAAGACTGAGTGCACCACTACGTCTATAACTCCACTTGAACTATTTCACTAAACATAGAGATGGCCCTTTCTTCCCTAAAACGTTCTGGGCCACAAGCTGAATGTGTCAGCAATATAGCAGATGGGGAAAATGTATACAAGTGTATTAATTTTGTGGCCCAGATTTATGCAGAACACGTATTTGCACAGATTTCATATAGGATTTTAAGTCTTCTTTTAACCCTTACTAGATAGAGGTGAACTTGGAAAGAGCACAAAAATAGAGCAAAAATGTTTGTAGAGTGGAGGAATGAAAACAAGAGGGTGGGTGCTGTCACTCTTGCTTTGTACCTGATTTACACAAGTTAATCTCTGTGCCTCAGTTTACTTGTCGTGAAATATTTGTATGAATGTTTGCAATCTCACAATGACTTTTCAGTGCTTATTTAATTAGCTCATAATTAATTATGGCCTTAACCCTTCCTGGATGAAAGCCGAGATGGGCGAATAAAATTAAAAAAAAATAATATTGTGATGATTTCTTCTTTCCCCCCCTCAAGGATCTGCTGATGTGCCTACATGTCCACAAATATTCAGGTGAGCATTTTCATTTGCTTGAAAAATCTCCCAAAGACAAAAGGGAGAAGTGCATGCCAGCATGGAGAAGCATTTCTGAGAACATTCATACCAGATGTGTGCTCATGACCATCCTGAAAAACTCTTTTCATTGTTTGCACAATGATTTGTCAACGAGTTATAACTGTTCATGAATTATTTGCCAAAGGAAAAAAAAATAAGTTCCCTAATGGCTTTACAGGCTGGTGTATACGTACTTTTTCTAACTACTTTAACTACAGCTGCTCAGAAACAAACACAGACACTTTGTTGGAGATGTCCCCATATCTAGGATGGGGCAACCCAATTAATTTTCACTGTGCTCTATGGAGAAACTGTAATGAGGGCTTATAATCTTTTATTTTTATTTTGTCCTGAGGTTTACTGGGCAAACTTTTGAGTTGTTGCCTGTGTTGGTAGGCACAGCCAGGCTCTGCTGTGTCACAGCGTGACAGCGGTGCCTGCAGGACCAGGGAATGGCACTGAAAAGCCCCTCGCAGAGTGGCTCTGTGGCAGCTTTCTGTTCAAGGAAGTCTTTGGCAGGGGTAAGCCTCCAAAGAGTTGTTTGAGGGTTTTTTTTTGTGGAATACACCAAAATAGGGTTTGCGCTATTTACTACTTGGTCAGTGTTATAACGCTTCATTTTCATATTCCCAGCAACTGTGATGGGACACAGTGAGATGCTCAGAGACCTTGGACAAAGCATTGAGATTCAGCATGAGTGCAGCCAGCAGCCTGAACTGACCCAAGACTGTAAACACACACACACACCAAAGGCAGAGAAACCATGCAGAAAATCCTCTCCTGCATTCTGCCGGGCAGGAAAATGTCTCCCTCTGGGCTTCCTTCCCAGCCTCAGCCTCTCTCCTGGACTCAAGTGGTCATGTCCTTTTCTGCAGGACATGGTAGCACTGACATCTCCACCCACCAGTTGCTTTCCAGCAAGAGCAGTACTCTTACTGCAGCACTAAGCTATAAACCAGTCCATAAAGAGGCTTGAGTTATAAGTATCAGTTTAATACTATTATAAAAGAAATACTTCCAGTGCTGAGTTTTGTACGTAACTACTAAGTATTACACAGCTTCCTGATATGCTCCACAACCAACTTCAGGCACTTTCTGTGCTAAAACAGGCAACTCTAGGATTAGCAGCTGGCTTGTCTTTATCTGTCTCTGAAGTTTACCCAGATAAACTTCATATTGGGGTATGCTGGGGACAGTTAAGACATACACATACAAAGAATTTTGTGAGGCTGGTCCTGAATGTATTATTTGTGTGGCAATTTATCTTTGTGTTGCTGTACATGCCCACACTATGGGTCTGTAGCTTTTTGTTCAACATAGCCAGAAATTGATAAAGACTGTAAATCATCCCTTAAATTTAACTCAGCCCCAGAACATGGTGGGACTTAATGACTGATACACAGTGGAAGTGACAGACAGGAAAACCCGGTTAACCCTCAGGTCCAGAAGATAAGCTGAAACATTTTCAAAGAATCCACCGTGCTTGGCATCGTAAAAGCAGCTCAGTTCATTAGGTGAATAATTCCCAGTGAATTTTTAATGCAACTCCCATGTAAGTAGTGCACGAAAGGAGACCAGTCTAAACCATCCGTTAAATTATTCTCTGCAGTAAATTTGACAAGCTTAAGCAAAAAAAAAACTTGTATCAACTGAAAAGCCTGCATTTATGTAGTACCTTATTCAATAGCTCAGGAGAACATACAGTACACTATCTGCAGGATAGCATTTTTTTTTTTTCCTCCAGATGTCTCTTTTTCCTTCCAGAAGTTGCAGAGCATTGGACAAGCAGTAACAGATGATGAACACATGCATAACTACAAATGGGCAAGCTGATTGTTTTCAGAATTGGTATAAACATTTGCTCTTGGATTGAGATTTAGCCCATAGCAAATCTTTACATTCTCGTTATAAACCTCTGACAAAAAGAGCTCCTAATGAAAATGCTGACAGTGTGAAAACGTGGTTATGGTCAGGAAAACAAATGGATAAAAAGTGGCATTTTGTAGTTCCATATGTATACTTCATCAGGGAAGTCTTTGCTAAGTTTACATTTCAAAGCAAAAGCTTGATGATAACTGCTTCTCCTACCCTTTCTATTTAGGGCCTCCAAACCTACTACTATTACTGCTATCTCCTACACTAGCATTAAAAAAAAAAAATCAAAACAGAACAAAAACCAAACAGAGGCTGGGCTATGAACTTCTCTGAGAGGTCAGTGAGAGAGCCAGCAGCTGGATCTTTAGCATCTCTTTTATTTTTGATGATATAGATAATAGTAGAGCCCAACGGCCCGAATCAGGACACAGCCTCACTGAGGTAGGGTGTTAAAGATTGAAAAAAACAGGGGGGGAGAAGCAGACATGGAGGAGAGAACTGCATTGTGTGTATTTGCATGGGGGCATGGCAGGAGCAGAGGAGGAGGAAGGGCCCAGGAGTGGTGAGACAGGCAATCAAAAAAAAAAAAGCAAAAGGAAATGGTGGTGTAGGGCATCTGAGGCATGTATGGGACTGATGGTTGTAATGCAGGACAAGGGAAGGCCCCTATGCTTTTTGTACCCACAGCAGTGGGGAGAAGTTTGAGGTTAAAACAGCCCCAGACACACAGTGACCCCATTTCACAGTCCTCAGGGCAACACGTGAGGAGCGGCAGACACGTATAAAGTCGATTAAATATTCTTCCTCAAAGCACAAGCAAAGCACAGATCAGTGGGTGAAATGAGAGTCTGCAGGCACAGACCATCTGAATGTTTTTTGGGACAAGTCATTGAATTAGCTGCTATCTGACTTGTGTCTTTCTTCAACACCATCAGGTCTTACTAGGCTTGCTTTAAACTAGCAACTATGGAATAAAACTAAAAGATAGGAAAACATAAGATAGGAAAAGGAAAAAAATTAAATCCCTAACCAAAGTTCTTCAGAACTAGCAACATCAAGCAAACACAGGATGGATAACCAGGAAGAAATCAGATAAAGTGATGAGGAAATAGGATGTGCAGGAGAGTACAGTCTGGCAGGGAGGGTATTGACACACTTGTTCATGGTGAGGAGGGAATCAGGGTCACTCGTCCATAACCAATGGGTCCTGTGCAGTTCTGGAGCCCATTATTATGACAAAGACACTGAAAATGGTCAGGATACTCAGACAACCCAAAACCAATTACAAAAAGCCCCAACAGACCAACCACGAACACTGTGTTAGAAGCAACGCTGTGTGGAGATATGAAAAGGAACTTGGTTAAACCATGACTGAGGATGCCAGAGGAATGGCAATGAACTACTAACAACTGAAGGAAGCAAACATGAAGGGTAAGATATGTCCTCTGGAACCAGCAAGGGTTTTGTTGGTGACTTCAGTGCGACCCAAAAATGTTCAGCACAAAGAAGTTGTTATTGGACCTCCCGCTTGAGCATAAAACAAATTAAAATGCAGCTGAATTTCAGGAAGATCTCCTGACAGCAAGACTGCCTGTGGAACTGGAAAATCCTCACCCTGCCACAGATAATAAACAAATACAGTGCAGAGAAAGATACTGCTGGCTTGTGGTGGAATGAACAGAATTAGATCATTGCAACCATATACACCCGCTGAATTTGACTCCACTTGAAGAGATGAGAGCTCTTAAGTTGCTACGTTGAAAACTATTTAATTGAACCTGGCTAATTAGAATATAACAAGTAGTTAAAAAATTATGCAATGCTTTAAAAATCTTTTAATTAAGTGGAAATTCTGATGGCAAATTAGTAAATGTACGTCAGTAACTCCCCGTGCTTGACTCAATATATCATAGAAAAAAAAAAAAGAGATATATTTTGTCAATAGGGACACTTTCAGAAAATGTACACAAGTAGAAAATAATAATGTAGAGTAAGGAATAATTAATTAATTCAAGCTTCAAGATAAGATCACTGTGTCCTGCTGACCCTACATGTTAATCAGTTGATTGATTAATTGCTACAATCATAATAATTATAGGGTGTAAATCTAAATACATTTAATGATAGTTTATACTTAGAATAAAAATGTCTTTTATGTCTGCTTATCATCATCATTTCTTGAAGCCTAGTCATATTTTTTGTTTGCCATAAATAAACTGAAGCATTTTACATGTTATCTTTGTGATGAGGTAGGTTTAGACTTCGTTCATCTGATCAGCAATATTTTTGTTTTGTGGCCTCCACCTCCTGTCTAATGAAAAATATGTTCCTAGATGAGGAACAATTGATTATGTGCAGTAACCAATAGAGCTTAATGAAAAGCTCATCCCTAAATGAAAGGCAAGGGGACATCCCAATAAGGCTATTGTATAGTTATAGACTGTCTTTATCCAGAAGAGCTTTAACCACTGAATGCTTCTGCCACCCCATAAACTCAGTCTGAGGTGAAATGATCAACCAGATCAGCAGCACAGAAAAATATTAAAGAAAACTATTCAAAGAAAATAAGAAAATGCTGATTTCTGATTTATAGGTGATGTAGATGATCTACTTCATCTTTAAATTTGTGATGTTTCTCATTAACCTTAATCATGCTTTATGACTGTACTAGCAGAGAGGTATTGGTCCTTGTATCTCAACATATCTAAAATCCTGCTTTCTGCTAAAAAGTACATGAAAAGGAGAAACAAGGGTTACTTAGTTGAATCCACTGAATATTGTTAAAATGCACTTTTACAGATCAGGTCTTAAGTAACTAAGGGCTCACTAAGTAATGGGGTGTTTCAGTAAGAGTGACAGGTAGAAGTTGTAGTTGTTTGTACTCTGCTTATCCCTGGATAAAAACTCCTGTTTCTGTCATTGACGACCTAGTTATCAAGTCATATATGTTTGGTCCTGACTTCTGTTTAGGTTATAACTCCTTTCTGTTTCTTTTCAAGAGGCAAGTGGTGTGAAGTGGGATTTTTGTTGCCTCCATTTAAACTGAGAAAGCACAGCAAAACACCTTGTGGAATCAAAGATCAAATTTATTTCTGTTTGTAGCTTAAAAAAAAATTATCTTAATTTCATTCTTGCCATTGCAAATTAGGAAGTCTTAAATATGTGTGTGCATTACATTTTTTAAAGGAAAAGCATGAGTTTCAGTTAAAATACAGACCTTAGCACCAGATTTCATGACCACTTTCAATTGTGAAGAATTTTGGATTCTTCGTTTATAGAGCTGGTATCCATACACTGCTCTGCAACTCTCATTTTGCAATGATATTTCTTAAATAAATAATGCTAGGTTAGGAAGCATAGTATAAATATTTTAAGGAGCCACCAAAGCATTTAAAATAAAACCTAACCAAGCAAATTCCAAGTGAATGAACTTTTACAGCCTTCAAAGGGTTACCTGACCTCCTACTTTTGCAGCTTGCTTGACTCAAAGTTACAGCAATGGAAGAGATAACAGTGAAACTGTACTATAAAAATAAATTACTATCATGAATATTAAGCAACAAGGATATAATAAACATGACTGCTTACATGATTCTGATTTATTGATACTGATTTGCTAGTAAATCATCACACAAAGTACTCGTTTTAGTTGTTCAGGAACATGTGCAAAATAAAGCTTGGTGGACTCTTCCCAAAGACCTTGACATATGTCACTGAATTCATACTTTGGGAGTCTTGGTGCCTGTTTTTCTGGAATGTGATAGAACGATGTATTTACTTTTTCTCTAAACAGATTTACTTTTTACTTTTTTTTTTTTTTTTCTGCCTGGCTCCCTTAAACTCTCTTTTTTAGCTGTGCACAGTTTTTAAAACTACTATCATGGAGGTTCAGCTCTGACACAGTGGAACAAATCCAGCTGCAAAATCTCCTAAAGGCTGTTCATGCTTGTTCTGTTAAATAGTGCTCACTTTGAGTCAAGAGGTTTCATTACTATATTTATGAACCTCTTGGCACCAGGAGCTGGGATTTCCCAGTGCTAAGCATTAATGCATTTTGCATCACTCTTTAGCATCAGGAACTCTAGATCACTGGTGCTGAGGGGTTAAAGGCAGCAAAAAAACAGATCTTTATTTCTAGATAGAAAGCTTTAGTGCACGTGTGATCTGTGTGTGGACAGTCTGAGCAACTATCAGACAGCAGAGGTAGAAGCAGGTTAGCTCAGTCACTAAGTACCAGAAATTGCAGGTTTTAAGGGATCTCATCATTAGCAGCCCACTGCCTATATTCTGCATCAGATATTTGTTATCCAAATTGATGGAGAGTATCCTATCTGAAAATAGGATTATTCTTCTTTAAATTTAAAGCCTGCTTTGTGCTTATGTGGCTTATATCACTTCATGACATGGTGAGTTATGTCAAACCTAAGATTATTTTTGGAGATTTCTGAGACAGAATCTACTTCATTTTGCCTGTCATCAGCCTAAAGCATGTGCCAAAAGACCCCTTTTTGAGGCAGTGATTCACAAATACCATCTGAACTAAAGGACAGCTACCGCTTCAAAGCAAAAACACTTATCTTGGATCAAATTCTACTAACATCTCCTAAAGTGGTTACTCTCATCACAGTTTTGATACTTCTCTGCAGAGGATTTATATCTACACAGTGAGCTATTTTTACATTTTTTTTTCTAATATTAATACAGTTAAGTTTCCAAGCAGGAATTGAATTGAGGAATTGAATCAGGTGCTTTGATCTGTAAAGAAAAACAAGAAACTACCTCAGCTGCAAGGAAGGTTAGCTTTGGCTGCATGTGAACATACAGTTGTAAATCAAACATAGGCCAAGTCAAAGGCTATTCTAGAAGTGGCCCTTGATAGCCCAAGGCTGGAGCTGCAGAAGTGTATTGTATATAAGCCTGCCTGCTAGGCAACCCTTCCCTCATCTCCTGTTTTGCTTTTCTTTGAAAAAAAAGGAAAAAGGAAGAAGAAACGGAAGATGAAAGGGAAGATGAGAAAGAAAGAGAAAAATAAGAGGAAAAGTAGAGGGAAAAGGGAGGGAGAAAAAGATGACAAAAGAGAAAGGGAAAGAGGAAGAAAAAGAAAGAGAAAGGGAAAGGGAAAAAAAGAAAAAAAAAAACAAAACAGGAAAAAACCCATGAAATAAACCCAGAAAAAATAAGAGAAAAAAAAAAAAAGAAAAAGAAACTGCTGCAGCTTGTATGCTCATTTTCTTTGCCCTCCTTAGAGGTAGGTACAAGGTCAATTTACTCCCTGTCCCTCTTTACTTTCACGTGTCACGTGTAGGAGCGTGGGGAGAAGATACACAGTGCAGTTTAGGTTGGGTTTTGGTCCTGGTTGCTGCTGACCTCCTGTCTGCTCTAAACATGCAGCTATTGCCCTTTACATGACACTGTAGCAGTGCCAGCTTGGAAAATATTTCCCATCTTTTTTTTTGCTGCGTTCTCCTGCTAACAAGTTACACACACCAGGTATTTCATACAACCTTCAGCAGATCTACAGTTTCCAGTTACATTTTAGGTTTCTAAAACCTTTGAGAGTTCTACCTTCCTGGTTCCTTCAGATCTTACCTTTTGTATGAGTGATTAATAGACAGTTTGATTTTCTAGCCACCTAAGCAAACCTAGGTGAAGAGGTTTTGTGTCTGGCTTGCAATTTCCCTCTCCCCCAGTGCAACACTATCACTCAAAGGTGTTTAACAGTGGATGAGTCAGACCATGAGCTGTGGGTGAATTAGACTGTGCTCCTGATCTTAGTGAGGTTATCTGTGTGATACACTACGTTCCCTGGCAATTAAAGCATTAATGCTTTGGCCAAAATGTAACAACAGTCAAATGGGTTAACAGGTTAACAAATTTTATATAGAAGGGAGTCAAAGGGAGCAGTTTGACTCTCTGGGATGAAAGAGAAATTGCAGTTTATTTTAAAATTGTGGCGTTTCAAATTCAATACCTGTCCTACAAGCAGAAGGCAGTGTTGCAGAAACATTTCTGCATCCAAGAAAGCATCCTTAAAAGTAAAAGCCTTGTTCAATGAGTTTCTTGTGCAATAGGTTGCCTGGGGGCTGCACACTCCCTGACACCCGTTTAGGAGGAGGATGTGCAGAACTACTCATTGCTTCCATTCCCACACTATTTCTTACTTTACTTGACTTCCCTTTTTAGCTGTTATCTGGTACAGCTGGTGTAGTACAGCTGCTAAAGATGCTTTTCCTCAGCCACATTACCCAGTTTTCCAGCACTACTTCTTCACAATTTGTGGCCCTCGAGAGACATTATAAATCGTATTAACTTTGAACTCTGGCCCAGCCTTGGTAAGAGCACAAGCCTACCCTCCCATTGAGCCATCATTACTTTTCCAAAGTATTTCAGGCTGCAATCATGCTTCCCATGGCAGACTCAGATCTGCTCAGAATGGTGCTATTGGGAAGCCAGGCTCGTGGCAAGCGATGCCTCAATGTGATACTTTCAGGGAAGGAGACCTTTGACTTCCACCCTGGCCATTTTAACCACCGACTTAACTTTTCCCTGTAATTCTGTGAAATTCAGAGAGCATTCTGCAGAAAGTGCTATTGTCATTATTCTAGTCATATTATTGTGTTTTATCATGCCCTTTAGCAACATGGTGTTTTTCTATTCCAACCCCATACATGTGCTATTATGGTAAACCATGAGGATATTTTTTTTTGACCATCCATTACTTGGTTCTGTTCTTGCCTACTCTGAGGAATTTTTAGAACATTTAATTTCTTGTTTCCTTCCCCATGCCATTTTCAGATCATTTCTAGAACATTTTCAGAAAAAAAAATGAGCTGTTCCAACTCCTTCCTGACTGCTTACTGTTCACAGGTACAGATAAAGCAGGGTCTGTATTATTTAATTTTACTTCTACTAGATTTTCACCCAATGGTTTATCATTGTTCTAAGTATAAAGTTTGAAGCTATGCAGGTTTTTTTTAGCTCATTTAATGCAATATTATCAGGAGTCTTATATGAAGTTCAAAAAGAGCCTACCCTGATGCCATGGTGCTACGTACACTTTTTATCCTTATAAAGTTATGTTTTATAAAACTGCAAAGTAGTGGTCCATATAAAGTTATCTTTTATGGCTGGTTTTACCTGCCAGAACTTGAGGACCCACAAAGTTGCACAATCTAGTGGAGAAATTTCCAAATGAAGTGTCTGATGTTAAGGGTGTTCGGTTTTTATGGTAGAAGCATACGGTGCTGGAGAGCCCAACGTGAGGGTTTTAATAGTCCCCTGAAGGACTGATATCAGTGAACACAGCTTAAATTTATCAGGGGCAAAGCTGCTCTAAGTATTTAGGATGCATAATAATGCTCCATAAAGTTAGATAGTAGTCCAGGTCTTCAAATATCTATGTGACCTGAAGAATGCAGTTGTTTTCTTTTACCACCAAGACATTATCATTTCTGGTCTTTGTTGGTTCAACGTGCCACCACACAGACATGTGTGGGATTACTCTTACTTGGGGAAGGTAGCAGTCTTTAGTTACTAAGAAGGTATATGGAGAAAAGAAGACAGTACAGCACTGGAGCTAATGAATTTCAGTATCCTCTTCTCTTGTTCTTCGAGGTTCTCCTTTTCCCTCCCTTCTTGGTCTTCCCGCTTCCCCGCCCCCTCATTTATTCCATTTTTGCACCTCTGAAATCGTGTAACTGGGCCATTATAGGCTGCTTCTCCTCCTGTTATTACTTTCCCTGAGTGGAAGCTTCACTCACAAGTCTGATGAAACATTTTTCCCCTCAAACCCAAAGTGCCAATTCTCACTTTGTCAAGAGCTCCGGTTAACCTTCATGAGAAGTTCCTCTCCCCCTGCCTCCCGCAAACACTCCAGGTTACAGAGATCTTGTCACAGCCACTAAATAGCTCCTTCTCTCTCTTTTTTCCCCCAGTTTTCTGCCCAGTGTTGCTTGAATTTCTCAGTTTCTCTTCTCTTTCACCATTCTCTCCTCAATTTTCTGAGTGTCTCTATGCTAACCCACATACAAACTCTCAAGTTGGCTTGCTTCTTGCTTCTGCCCTTGCTTTCCACAACGAAAAGGTGTTTTTAACCATTGATGAAATTTAAATTACACAAATACACTACTTTCTGTGCCCAAGAAACAAGTAGGAGAGGAGCAAACTGAAATCAGTGTCTTTTTCCATGTGCAAATTTTTGGTTCCACACTCTGTCAACAGCAGACAGTGTAAAGGTAACAACAGAGAGATACTGGAGCCTCGGTGATTAATCTGGCTAGCAGTTCCAAATACAAACAACTTTTTTGCACATTGCAGTGAGGCACACTGCTTCCCAGATGACATTTCCACTAAGCATTCAATGACTCCTCCAGCTCATCATAAACATTAATGCTCTGAGCACCTGTGTCCCAGGGAGCATTAGAGCCCAGAAAAAAAAAAAAAAAAAACCACAAAAAAAACTTTTAACCTTGTTAGTGCTTGTGCAATCAAGGACAAGCCACAGTTTTGACATAATCCTGTCTATTTGGTACTATTTGCAAGTCCTGGTTTCAAAGTGCTGTGCTGGACCTACCATGTACAGCAAAGTTCTTGAAAAAGGTTCTTGCTGGGCAGATTACTGCAGATTTGTGTCCAATAATTTACTGTGTAAGCATTAAACCATTCATATCACAAACACCTGTGCAAGCCAGTTGGCCTAGTCAATTCTTGTTTAACATTTAATTATGAATATAATTAGCATGAGTTAAGAGACAGGGCAGGCATCTGCAATAAAATTTCCACTATGGAAAAAAAAATTGTAACTATAATAACAAAAAAAACTGAGCTGGGGGAGAATATGTCCCTGCACAAACTTTTGCATGACAGCAAAATCCAAGTACAAGTTATTTTAAAGCTTTTTCATTTCCTTTGATGAGAATTGTAAAGTCTCCACCACATTTTTTTCTTTAATGCTAAGGCAATTTTCATCGTCGGCGTAACCCTTTCAGTGAGAGTCCTCAGATTCTCCTCTGTTCCTTGAAAGGTAAATGAACTGATTTGATGGTGTCACTGGAACGTTGTGTTAGGTAAAGTTCACGTGGGGGAAGTGTAGGGGGGAGCAGGGAAAGTAGTTAAAATCTTGTTTCAGTGCACATCTTTATGAAGTGCTCTTTACAGCCCACAGAATTTTGTCCTAACGGAAGAGAAGGCTCAGTAGATACCATGACATACCTTGTTTGAAGGCAGATGCTCATGTTTAATAAAAAAACCCCAACAAAGTCAATCTAGAACCAACCTTCCTGTTGCCAGGTGTTATCTGGGCTTCCTTCAGAGAGCAAAGACCTGCAGAGGAACTGAACCTTCATGTGTAGATTTTCTTTTTACTTCCCTTCAACAACTTAGTTAAATATTTTATCCCTTAATTTTCTGTTCAATGCCCTTTATTTCTGAACACGTTGGGCTATTTCCGACCTCAAAAGCAAAATTCTATTCTTAGCCATGCCCTCCAACTATTTTTTTTTTTCCCCCTAAAACGATTGCTTCCAGACCTGGAAAGCTCTATTTAAACATGCTGTTGAACAGAAACTGTTTGCAACTGTGAATGGAAGGTCATTGAAAGAGAACCAGGAAGTTACTGGGGCGTATTTTTCCTTGCCACCTTGTGGGAACAAAAAGCCTGGAATGAACCTCTTTAGTTACCAGTTTGCTGCTATTACAAATATGACAGCCTCCACTTGCATCTTCAGTGGAGGTGTGCTTTCTTACTGCCTCGAATTTGAGGGGAGACTCTGCTAGAAAATGGTACCAATAATGGTTGGGAATATTACAGCTTAGAGCTTCTACACCTCTCTGGTGGAATATAGTTCTTTAGTTTAAACTGCACTTTCTCATCTGCTCAATTTAACCTATTGCTTTCACTTAGGAGGATCATGTACAATTTTGTCTATATTTTGTTAAAACCTATAGACTAGAAGCCTTCCCTTCTAGTGTCTCAGTGTCCTATATCATCTTGGCATCTCTCCTAAAATGTGAGGTGTTTTTCTTTCTATTCCAATATCAGTTGATCATTCTTGAATTGGAATGTCACACAACTTACCAGAAAAGGTTGCAAAAAGCTTTCCAAAATTGATTTAATAGTTCTGAATCTCCACTGAAAACACCTAGTACGAATTTCTGAATAAGCTGCTATTCTTATTTTCGTGTTATTGTGCTTGAGAGAACACATACATCTACAGATATACCATACCCAAATTCATCTATTTCCATGGATATATCCCTGAGATTACATTATCCCAACATTTCTTTTTTTTTTTTTAAAGAAAGCTTTTAAATGCACCTCAACTTTTGAATACTTCATGCTTCTAAACATTTTTGTTATGCTCATGTTTAGTTTATGGATTTCTACTGCCTTCTGATATTTAGATTTGGCCAAAAAAATATTAATTATGATTTATTATGTGAGCTATATTATGGTGACCTTGGATTTGTTTATAAATCGCCGTGTTCATGTGAAGTTGAGGCTTTCTGATGGCATGCCAAGCCCCAAAACTTCCTTGGACAAGTAAATGGAGGATAGGAAAACAATTTCCATAGGAGACTCGCCAACTGTGAATCTGAAGGCAGTTTGATTAGGACTTGAAGCCCACAGATTGAGATTATGACAGAAATTTGCATAATGCCAGAGACTGATAAGATTTGGTTTCTCAGGAACCTATTACGTGATGATGTTAAGAGACTGTCATGGATTTCTTACAGTGCAATATGCTGACTTGTCTTTCCAAGACGAGTTGGCCTTGAGCCTTGTTCTTTGTAAGCCTGGAGTGAGGTTTCTTTAGATGTCGTTTGAAAATCTCTTTAGACATCTTTTGTAACTTTCCACCAAGATGATACAAGGATGTTATGACTGTCAGAATAAATGAATGTATTTACTTCCTTTCCGTTTCCCTGCTACTATTTTCATAACACTGCATAGCAGTTCAGAGCAGGTCCTTCCTACACTTTCTTTTCAACCAATGTAGCTCTGTTCTGTGATCATGATTATGTATTGATTACTAGATTTGTTTATTGCCTTCTGACACAGTTTTTTACCCTGCTTTTGGTGCAGACAGCTTCCATGCAAACTCCTTTAAAATTGCATTATTCAGTGTAAAATTTGCTATGATCTACTGAAGACCGAAGTGTGATCATTGCCCTGGCAGATGTAAGTTTCTACAACATGTTCTCTCGAGCCACACAGGCAGGTTCTTGGGGGACCTTTCTGAAGCGGGACTGGGGTCCAAGCTCAGAAAAAACCTTTTTACAGATCCCAGCCATCCTGGAGATGAATCACAGAATCACAGAATCACCAAGGCTGGAAAAGACCTTCAATATCACCAAGTCCAGCCTATGACCAACACCACCACACCATCTAGACTATGGCACTAAGTGCCACATCCAGCCTTTCCTTGAACACATCCAGGGATGGTGCCTCCACCACTTCCCTGGGAAGTCCATTCCAATGTCTAATCACCCTCTCTGTGAGGAAGTGCTTCCTAATATCCAACCTAAACCTCCCCTGGAGCAGCTTCAGGCTGTGCCCTCTTGTCTTGTTGCTAGTTGCTGGAAAAAGAGCCCAGCCCCCCACCTGACTACAACCTCCCTTCAGGTAGTTGAAGACAGTGATAAGGACCAACATGGAGAGGACTGGCAATTACTGACAGCACTGATAGCTTTTGAGGGTTTAAAAAACAGTCTATCATGATTTTGAAATACAAGTTCTCCGCTTTCCTATGTTATCATTGTAGATATTGTCAGACAAGACCAGTAAAGACCAGTATCTCATTTACAGAAAAACTAATCAATTTTTTACCTAGCGTATTTCAGTAATCCAAAAAGTTACAAAACCTTGTCATGTGTAAGATGCTAAATAACCATCTTCAGTTTCCATACAGTAGGGTAACACATAACGTTATGGGTTTGATAGGAACGATGTTGTGAATTCTACTTAGCGTGCACCAGGAGACCCCAATTGATATATCGAAAGGATATGTGTGAAATCAGCTGAAAAAAGTGTTAATGGTCTATCAGAGCAATCAAAAAAAAAAAAAAAAAAAAAAAAAAAATTAAAAATAGGAAATCCAGATCTTGAAAACACAGAAATTGTATGAGTATCTAATGTGGACCTTAGGTAGTGTCTAGGCACTTACATTCACTATTATAATTCTGAAAAACCTTATTCAGCTGCCATCTATCCCTGAAGGTGCATAAGCTAATTAGATGCTGTGATTGTGGCCTTTGAATAATTTTAGGTGCCTATGGCTCTACTTCTCCCCATGCAGAGAAATGCTTCCTTTCCTGCTAGGGCTGAAAAGCTCGAGCTCCAGAGATGGGGAATTACTTTGCCTAAATGTCTGGGGAGGCTTGATCCTGTGGGGGATTGCCAGGACCTAAGCCACATATGCTAGCTAGATCTGGTGCCCTACAAATTCTGTGCCTTTTCCAGTGTCTTGGTGGCTGATGTGGATGGAGCCTATGCTTTCTGTTCCTCAAACTGAAGCCTGAGATATCTCATATTATGTTGTGGATTCCACCTGAAAGGCTGCAAGTCAGATTTTGCAACACCACATTTTTATTAATCTCATTCCTGTGTTTATCTGCCTGAAGTGGGAAACCCACAGCAGTAACAGATACCTTCATTCAGAAAACTGTCTGCAGAAGAATCATAATTCTGGCAAAAGGATTTCTATTTCAAGTACAGATGTATATGTAATCTGTCTCTGTGTGTGCACCTTAAACAATAAATCACCTATTTATCTACAGCACTTACGAGACACCTATTAAATCCATATTAGAGATAAGGAACTGAAATGAAGGCATAATCACTAGACCTCATTGAAAAAAAATCTTTCCAATGTAGTAATCTTTCCAACCTGTTGCAGAGAAAATCAAAGACCTGAACTCAAGCCTTCCAAACCAGAGACAGATGTTGCAGCTTTGGGAACTGGGTGGAATTTTCCTTTGTGGAATATCAGTGGGGCTATTTCGTAACTACAGTTGGACAGATGCACAGTCTATACAGATGCACAGTCTATACAGCTCTCTCCTGCTGAAAAGATCTGGAAGGACTAGTCGATATTTGAATATTTCCTGTGCTGTGGATATCAGCCCTCATTGCACACAAGACTGTAGTTCACAAATTCCCTTTTTTTTTTTTTTCTTCCCCCATGCCTTCTGCCTGATATCTTTCAAGAAAACTAGTTGAATTCAAATAAAGATTTATAATCAACTAGCACATTTACCTGCTAGTATTTCTTAACAGATTTAGGGGGAAGGGTTTTTTTGTTTCAGTGGCTGAAGTCCTGGCATAAGTGTGTATGGGCATGTGGGTTGAATTCTGTAAATAAGGTGATGAAGTGTTTCAGTTATTGGCACTTCTACCACCTTACTCACATGAAGCACAATTTTACTTGCAGACAA